>BPTQ01000009.1:283078226-283104139 GCA_019973895.1 Chrysanthemum seticuspe
TTCTACCTAATTAAACTCAAAATTCTAGTATCTTTCACCGTACTACAAATACGATCTGGGTTTTTGGTGATTGGGGTTCTATAGTACTGAGGGTTGACTCGTTCCTTACTGATTGGGCAGACACGATTGTAGAAATTGACTTTTATTGGGTTAAAGAGTGGACAAATGCGAAAGACTTAGAACCAATACGGCAATGAGTCCTTTTATCAATGCCGCATTGATGTTGACTTACAGCTGTCAGTAAAGAAAATTTAGGAGCCAACCTTTTACCGTTAGAAGTTAATGAAGGACACTTAATAGTAGTCGTTTTTGCCGTAACGTATGGTGGTATCCAAACCGGGGGAGTCAAAGCTACAATGAGTAGAGATAGAGACGTGATTCGAAAAAGTGGTACCGAAGTTCCCGAACAAGATAAATGGCTCAGGGATTTCCAGGAAAACACAAATAAAAACCTCTCCAGACACGACACAACCCTAAAAACCCTTGAAGCCATGGTGAAAAAGCTTAGTGCAGAGATAGAGATGAGTAACATCGAAACTGAGGGGGCCAAACCTATGGTGGTATGCAATGCCGTTTTTGCTGATGATAATTCACAGGAAGTAATTGAAGATTGCCATTTTCCAACCGAGGATTTAAAAGAAATGACTGTCGACATTCAGTTGTAGTTACGCCGTAACTATTTTCCTGAGTAACGGCATAACCAAGATTCAGAAAGCGTAAACAGGTGAGAAATTGGGTTATTTTCAGTTAAAGATGTTAGCACAGACGGGTTAGTCATTCCTTGCTCAGTTGGGAGTCATGATATCTTGGGGTTAGTGGTTTTTGGGTCTAGCATAAACATCATGCCACTTTCTATGATCTTAAAACTCAAATTAATCCATCTTTGGAAAACGGATATAGTGATTGAGATGGCCAATATGACCAAGGCTACTCTCCTAGGAATTACAGGTGGTACTTGTGCTAAGGTCGATAGGTTTGTTTCTGCCCCAGAATTTGTGGTGATCGACATGGAGAAAAACACGAGGGAACGTTTAATTCTTGGTAAATCGTTCCTTGACTCGTTGGGATACTATAGTGATAGAGTAGAATTTAAAATGGATGAAACTTTGTGCCATGATCAGCATGAAATAATGACAAATGAGGATCCAAATGAGGTTCAAGTGGATTATTCCGATAGGTTTCCTCCTTCATATTTTAGCCATTTACAGGGGACCAAATCAAGTGATAATGACAACAGCGAAGGAGAAGATGATGATGTCCGACCTTCTGTACCGAGTTATGTTGTTACGGGTAAACTTCACTGTTGTACTCCTGAAATTTCTTTGATTGAGGGTTCTAAAGTTACATTGCCTACGTGTTCTCCTTTTCAAAAACGATGTAATGGGGGAGGAGAATTTCTCATTCGAAGAATAAAAAAGCAACAAAAGTTTGGTGGTGTTGGGGGGACAAAAAAGTAATCAAGAGGCAGTGGATTCAAGGACACGGTATTATGAATGATTGGTTCACTGAGGTCGATTGGACTCTTCATTTTTGCGAACCAGCTATGATGTCTAATGAATTCACCAGAGCATGGCCTACGTGCGACCCCAACCGAAAGATCTGCGATGGAGGAGAATTCCCCGATCCTAACTGGATCAAACGCAATGTATGGGCATGCTTTGACAAGGAAAAAAGAATGGAAGTCGGATACAAAGGAATCTCATTTGAAAATTGGTTTAAAGTAAAGTTTGGAGCTGTCAAACTAAAATGGGAAGTTGTAACATATTGGATTTCACAAACACATCAAAATAATAAATATGGGCGTATGAATATATGTTTTAGAGAGAGAAAGTTTAGAGGTTTAGGGAACTTAGTGAGAGAAAGTAAAAGTATTATTATGAGCTCCAACCCTCTACCTTGGGAGGTAGAGGGTATTTATAGTATCTTACAAAAACTCCACCTACGGGCTGTGGATCAGGCATACAGTGGGTAAAGACCCGTCCGTCCTCCACGGTGTTACTAAACTAAATACTACCAAAAATTAAATAACTACGACTACGAGCATTCTAACGATTACATACAC
The DNA here is from genome assembly GCA_019973895.1 of Chrysanthemum seticuspe. Lineage (NCBI taxonomy): Eukaryota > Viridiplantae > Streptophyta > Magnoliopsida > Asterales > Asteraceae > Chrysanthemum > Chrysanthemum seticuspe. Next base: position 283,080,289 of record BPTQ01000009.1, read on the forward strand.
TTGAGGTGACCGACACTTTAATAACTGGATTTACAAAATCCTAACAATCTCCCCCTAAGGGAGGTCACCTCAAATTTCAATGAATACAAACAGATATTACATTAAGATTGTTCTTGGATTCTTGTTAAAGTTCTTTGCTCAGTAGCCCATAGTCTTTGATTTTTCATGTTTTGCATGTTTGGTTAAACCGAGTGGAGGTCTTTAACTGATCCACATGATAGTGAGTTTTGAGCCAGCTTTGAGATCATCAGCTACCATAAATCTTTGACTCTTCCTTTGTAGTGTTGACATCATGTGATGTTGTGACTTTCGAACCGACATGCTCAAATACTGGATCATGATTTCTTTTCATCAGAGTAGCGGAAGCTTTAGTTGATTCATGATATTTGCAGTAGTGTAGCAGAAACATGTAGTGAAAATATCAGAGTCGTTGATGCACTTATCATGATTTCTTTAGAAATGAATGTGTTGTGTGAACATGCGGCTATGGATTGACCTCTCCATTCTGATCAGCTGCAAACGTCGGGTGTACCTGCATACAGCAGTTAGCAACAAAGCGCACGAAAGTGTCTTTGATCACTTTCATTGAATTGAGGTACACGGCCCACGGTTCCCCGTTGATCAGTACAAGTACTGCCTGTGATCAGGTATAATTCCGAAGAAAATCTCCTTGACAGGGTTTCGCAGCTGTTCTAGCTGTTCTCAAACCGGAACGTCTCAAAGAAGACAACACGGGGTGAGTGAACCAGCGAATTGAGATTCACTGATTGATGAAAAAAGATTTGAAAAACAATCGTGTACTGCTCAATAAAGTGTTTTTGCAATACAACGAAGGTTTTTAGGAAAATCAATTATCAATCATAAACACCTTTTATTTTGAAATATTAATACACAGTCGATGTGCTAGAGAAAAGAATTTTAAGCACAACGACCGGTTTTTCAAAGGCATCCGTCAATCCATAACCTGAACTAGGATTGATTCATAATTTTGAATCTCCCCATTGTTTCTGTTCAGTTGTCACATGGTTGATCTATTGGATAGATCTCACATGCCACCTACTAAGAGCTTGTTTGATGTTGGCTCTAGAAGGCATTCCATCTTCATTGTGAATATGTTTGCATATCACTCAGATGTTCAGGCAATACCACAAGGATAATGCGTAGGACTCTTAAGATATAATCTCTCTTTCCACATTGTGTGAAACAGAGAGTCTTCATTGACAGTGTCCTAATGAGATTTTGTGGATGATCTCTTGGCTCTAGACTCAATTGTGCATATTTGGTTCCTATGCCGGAGACTAGGGAGAGAGTCTCCTTCTTCAATATCAACTATCTCTAAGAGAAAGTCGATAAATAATGTAGATTCCCTGTGAGAATGAAACAAGTCCTTTTAAGAGAAACTTGAGTAGCTTGGGAAGTTGTAGTGCAGTACGTCACTGGGTCCATGACATCTCGTCTTCAATACCAGTGTTACCTTGGTAACCACCAGTAGCATATGTATTGAACCCGGTTGCTGCCCTAAGGTTGAATAAATGGAGGGCTATTTCTTTTCACCCTTTTCTCATTCAATTATTTTTCATTCTTCAACCCCTTCAGTGCTTACCGAGACTTCATAACTAGAACCTTGTTGGGTTTATTCCAGTACTAGCTCAGCCTCAGTCCGCACACTTCCCGTTTCTCACTTTTCTCCTTTTATCATCATACCTAAGGACTTCTACACTATCAAGTGGATTGTCCCTAGGTAGATCCCTCCAGCTCTGGCGGGATCATGGGAACGAATACCTAACCTAACCATCCTTATATCACCATACATAAAGTAAATTTGGTCGATCTTTTTGGTATTGTTCATCTGCCATTGGAACCAATTGAAAACCATTTGAAAAATCAATTCAGATACTTGTGATATATTATCAAAACATTTTGTACCTGAATTGTTTTTGATATTTCAGAAAATGAGCTCCCCCTCAACATGTGCATCGTATCTTCGAAATCATTTTGGCCCATGGAGGCAAGAGGAAGAATTTAATTCATTGACTATCATTTTCAACAAAAATATCTACATCACCTTCCCGATCAAGATTCGTATTTTTCATACTTAGTTAAAGATATTTTTGGGAAAGAATGTGGTTTTCAAAAATTTGCTCCCCCTCAATATGTGCATCGAGATTCGAAAGTGTTTTGCACATATAAGGGAAAACCTGCACATTGAAACAAATCAATCACGTTTCAATCCTTTTTGGTTTGATATAGATGCTCCCCCTTATCATGTGCATGGAAAATTTGAAATCGTTTGGCACATGTAGGGAGGAGAGCTTGAAAATCACTATAAAACCATTTATCGAATTATCAGTTTAAATCCAATTTAAATCACAAATTCTCCCCCGATCACAATTTTCAAGTCATTTGAGATTTGTGATTTCTGTAGATTTAAATTGATTTTGAAAGCTTTTGAGGAGAATTGTGACTTGCTTATGAAAACATTTAACCGATAAGGATCAAATATGAGACTTTAAACTCCAAAGATTAAACATGCTTGAGTATCGTTTGAAAACATGACATAAACCTTTTGATTTGAATGAAATCATTCTCCCCCTCAATCAATGACATAAGTTGTTGATTGAGAGATAGAGAGTTTGACAAATTTCAAGTCCAGATGATTTTCAAAAAATTGAGTCTGAGTTATTTTTATTAGTTTTCATTTAGATAACAAATATTTTTCAGAAGAATTTTTAGAAGGAAAAATACTTGTGAAGGAAACATTTGTCTTTTTAGTGACAAACATTTGTTTTTAGAATCAGAGCATGAGATTTGAAAAATAATATAAAGTATCGCTTTGTTCTTTCTTTAAAAACGGGTTATAAACGAAATGACTATAAGCCTTGGTTTTTCTTTCTCTCAATTTTTTTTATGTACATTCGAACAACATCTAAAGACCCGTGTCACTCTTTGAATGACAACACAAAGACCGTAGATGTTATCGAATCAAGAAAAACATGACAAAACCACAATATTTTTGAAATTTTACCGAGTTTTTCAAATTTTTATGGATTTTTGAATGTTTTATATTTTTCTATTTGCTTTTTGATGAATAAATATTTACAAGAGATGGATGAAGAAAAACTTTTACTCCTCTTCTTCCTCTTGAAGACGTTTGAGTGTTTCCGGTTGTAGACTCTTTAGACCAAGTCGTGGAAGGATAAACTCAAAACGTTCTCTAGGAAGAGCTTTGGTGAAGATGTCTGCTAACTGGTATTCAGTCCTCACAAAATAAAGTTCCACCACACCGTTCTCCAATTGCTCCCTGATGAAATGATGTCGAATGTCGATATGCTTTGCTCTTGAATGTTGAACGTTGTTGCATGAGAGAGCAATAGCACTTTTGTTATCACAATACAGAGGGATTTTGTTGAATTCAAAGCCATTGTCAGATAATTGGGATCTCATCCATAGGATTTGAGCACAACAGGATGACATGGCTATGTATTTAGCCTCTGTAGAGGATATAGAAGTACTCATTTGTTTCTTTGAAGACCAGCTCACAAGCTTATCACCCAAAAACTGAGCACTTCCAGACGTGCTTCGACGTGTATCTTGACATCCTGCTTTGTCAGCATCTACATAGGCTGTTAGTGACATACCGGTGTCCTTCGGGTACCAAAGTTCCATGTTGATGGTTCCTTGGAGATACCGAAAGACCCGTTTTACCGCTTCAAGGTGCTTTTTGGTAGGCTTAGCCTGGTATCTAGCACACATGCATACAACGAACAGAATATCAGGTCTACTGGTTGTGAGGTACATCAGGGATCCAATCATACTACGATATTTCGTTTGATCTACCATGATCCCTGAGTGGTCCTCATCCAGTTTAGTACGATCTATCATGGAAGTGTCAACAGGGTCACAAGAATCAAATCCAAATTTCTGTAAAATCTCATTTGCATATTTTGATTGATTGATAAAAATGCCTCCGGGACTTGGTGAAATTTGTAATCCCAAGAAAAATGACATTTGTCCCATCATTGACATTTGAAATTTGGAGCCAATCTCCATAGAAAAATGGTCACATTCATTGGGCTCAGTCGAGGCAAAAATAATATCATCAACATAGATTTGAATGTGAATTAAATGTTTGCCTGACTTTCTGGTGAACAATGTCGGATCAACTGCTCCTTTGCTGAATCCAGTAGATAGAAGAAACTTTGATAGCGTATCATACCATGCCCTTGGAGCTTGCTTCAAACCGTAAAGAGCCTTCTTCAAGCGATAGACATGAGTAGGATGCTCTGGATTCACAAAACCTTCAGGTTGGCTGACGTATACGACTTCTTTGAGATCTCCGTTAAGAAAAGCCATCTTTACATCCATCTGATAGACTACCATATTCTTACTACAGCATTAGCCAGGAAGATTCTGATTGCCTCGATACGTGCAACTGGAGCAAATGATTCTTCAAAGTCAATACCCTCCTCTTGACGGTATCCTTTTGCAACCAATCGAGCCTTGTTCTTTAATACATCACCATGCTCATCAAGTTTTACTTTGAAGATCCACTTTAGAGCAATGATCATAGCACAGTCAGGAGCAGGTACTAATTCCCATACATCTAGTCGATCAAACTCATGAATTTCTTCTTGCATGGCATTGAACCAGCTGTCTTCATTCATGGCAGTTTTAACGTCTTTTGGTTCGATCATAGAGAGTATGAAGTTGAAGAAGCACCATAAGGCATCAGTTGCAAGTTGTTTGCGAGTGGATACTGGACGAGAGGGGTTTTTAATGATGTTGTCCAATGGATGGTCATGTGTCCATTTTCTAAGGTGTTCATGTGGTTGTTGTTGAGGAACTGAAGTAGCAGAGTCGTTTTCTCCTGATAAAGATGGTTCTGATGATGGTTCAGGAGCAAATATGTTCACAAAGGGAGCATCTTCAGGAGTAGCAAAGGGATTATATCCATCATAGGTGCTAGAAACAATTCCATGATGTACACTCGATGATTGAGGGTTTGATGATGAGACAGAGTGATCAGCAGCAGGCGCTTCTTGACTCAATGACATAGAAACTGAAGGGTTATCTACGTTGACAGGGATAGGAGCAGCCTCTGTTGATGGATTTGACAGATCATTAGCAATTGGCTCATAGTGTTCATCAAACATTGGATCAAACAATTTCTTAAAATCATCTTCTGAAGGAGGTACATAAGGAGTTGCTGGTGAGGGATTTTGTACAAGAGAAGAACTAATGGGACTACTTGATGAAGGTTGTGTTACGGGTCCAGAACTTGATTGTCCTGGAGCCATTTGCCCAAACAGTTCATCGAACGTGACGTGAATAGTTTCCATGATATCTCAGGTTCTTTTGTTGTAGATTCGGTATCCCTTCTTGTTTGATGCATAACCCACAAAAACTCCAATGTCCACCTTGGCTCTTAATTTACCTAAATCTTGACCGTCATTCGTTGGATAGTACAGAGCACCAAATACACGAAGGTAGGAGAGATCAGGTTTTCGTTTATGAACAAGTTCGTATGGAGTTTTTTCATGAGAAGTGTGAATGAGGGAACGATTTTGGGTGTAGCAAGCAGTGGCAATGGCTTCAGCCCAAAGAAACATTGGAACCTTTGAATAAATTAGCATAGTTCTTGCAGCTTCAACAAGGGTCCGATTTCATCTTTCAACTAAACCATTATGTTGAGGCGTGCGTGGAACACTTCTTTGATGACTGATTCCAATGCTTTCATAGAATTGACATAGGTCTTTGATAACAAACTCAGTGCCATTATCTGTTCGAATAATTCTAACAGTCTTGTTAAGTCGAACCTGAAGCTGCTTGATAAGTTTGATGATGACATCTGGAGTTTCATCCTTTTTCCTCAAAAACTTTACCCAAGTAAATCGAGAGTAGTCATCAACAATGACTAAAATATATTTCTTCCCATTTATAGTTTACACTCTCATTGGTCCGCACAAATCCATATGAAGGGTATGAAGAACATCCATAACTGAGTTTGCAGGTTTGGGTTTGTGGGCATATTTCCTGCTTTTTCCCAATTGGCATGCTGAACAAAGATGATCTTTTTCATACTTTAATCTGGGTAAGCCTCTTACAAGGTCCTTTCTGGAAAGATCATTAATGGTGCCGAAGTTCAAGTGATTGAGACGACGATGCCATAACCATGACTTTGTTTTCGAAGCCTTTGACAACAAGCAGATTGGAGAAGACTTCATCATGTCTTCGATAGAGATGGTGTATAGATTTGAACCCCGTGTTCCTCTTAAAAGTTCCACACCATCAAGTTCTCTAACGAAACAAGTATGTTTTCTAAAAGCCACCTCTAGATCGGAATCACATAATTGACCAACAGAAAACAAGTTATGACCAAGACCTTCAACATAATATACCTTGGAGATCGCACTATCACCAACGACATAGTCTCCATAACCCATAATTGCGCCAAAATGGTCATTCCCGAATCTAACAGTCCCGATGAATTTACTCACGAAGTTCATGAGCCGCGAGCGATCTCCAGTCATATGCTTGGAACAGCCTGAGTCCAGGTACCACAGAACGATTTGAACGATCTGCAGTTGAACACAGACAATAATGGATAACTGGATAATTGAGAACCCCATGCAATAATGGGTTCCACTTGGTTAGTCAAAGAGACTGGAAAAACCACATCAGAAACAGAGTCAATAAAATCATTAGTGGTAGATGTCGGGCTAGTAGAAACAGTAGATCTATTCATATCATGTTCACTTCTTAAAGGTATAGTTCTACCAGCGGGCATCCATTTCCTAATGGTCATTGACTTAGAAAATTTAGGGCACAACTCATTTAGATTAAATTTGTGGCCGGTAGGTATCCATTGATAACCTATATTACTAAATTTTCTTCCTGTGGGTTTCCAATGTTTTCTAACTTTCTTCCGCCTTTGCTATCTAGCCTTCTAAGCTTGATTTTTGGCATTAACAATTTTAACAGGGCATTTAACAGCATTAATCAAATCATTCACACCACATTCATGATTAGTAACAGAAACCAAGCAATCATCATTACATGTTTTGTCAAAAGTAGCAGAATTCGCATTAATTACAGCACGCTTAGAGCTAACACTAGAATCAACATGATTCGTTTAATTCAAATTTTCCCTAAGATGATCTTCTACTTTCTTCCACTGAACATTCCTAGCTTGCAAGGTCCTATCATTCTTTGTGTTGCCTTGAGGCTTTGACCTGCTCGCTTTGGTGTCACTTTCTACTCCTGTAAAGGGAATGGGAACATTAGTTGGTTTTGCTACTTTTTGTAATTCAGGTTTAGAAGTGCTGGGATCTGAGCTGCTTGAAGGCACATTAAAATTCACTTTCTTAATACTGGGCATAGAATGGGTTGCATACTTAGCACTAGGTATGGAACAAGGCATCACAGCTTTATCTTTCTCACATAAGGATTTAGGACATGTTGCTCTTAAACATTCTAACAGCTCCTGAGATCGTTTGGCCTGAATGCACGCAAACCTAATTTCACTATCAAGGGGCTTATTTATGAAATCCTCTTCTACAATCTCACGGAGACATTCTAGACTATCCTTAAGGTGAAAGAAATAGTTATGAAACACAAGTTCGTTATTTCTAAGATGAGGAGGAATGTATTTAACAGTCACAGTATATTTAGAGTCTGCAGATGACTTTGATGCAACGTTCTCATTAAAGACAAGTGGCATTTTCCCTTTTACCTGACTCCTCAGATTCTCAATTTCCTTTTGTAAAGACGTTATTTTTTTCGTTGTTCTTGTCACGAGTGACTTTCATTGAATCATATAACTCTTTAAAGTGTCATTTAACTTTTTCATTTTCTTTTAGAAAACTCTCATTTTCCTTTTGTAAAACATTAACCAAGTTTTGAAGATGAAAAATCTGAGAACACTGAGAATCTAAAGGAGGAGGCATTTGGGAGCCAGTCACATTGTTCTTTTTACCCTTTAATTGTGAAATTTGGGCTTTCAACTTTCTGATCGTGTTACAGTGAGCTTGAATCTGTTCGTCACGTTTGTTTTTTTCAAAAACTGCATCAAACTCTGGAACATTTGAGGATGTCTTGATGTTTGAGGTTTTGACATTTTCTTTGAGATGTTGATATTTTAGTTGCAAATCAAAATGTTCAACTTCTAGTTTAGAAAAATGTTTTACCAAATTATCGTGATCATCCTGATCAATTTTCTTATTTAGTTCAGTGTTTTTGTTTTTAAGCTCAATGACACGATCATGGGAAACTTTCAAAGCAACAGATAATTCATAAAATTAAGAAGCAGTGATAGAATGCTTAGTAACAGTATAAAACACATCTTGAGCCACACAACTTAATACTAAGTTCTCATTTAAGATATGCAGATTCTTCCTTTCAATTTCATTATATTTGAGTTCCCGTTCATAGTCATTGACCTCAACTATCATTGCATCAAATTCCTTTTCCATTTCTTTGATATCTGAGTTAATCCCCTTTTGGAGACTCTCAAATTGACCTTTTAATTGTCTAAAGAAAGGTATGACCTTAGTTAAATAGCATTCTTTAGTTTGCTCAAAACCCCTTTCCCCTTCAGTTATCCCTGTAGGTGTGATTCTCTTTTTACATGTCTTCTCAAAATCAACGAATAGTTGATAAACAACATACAGGTTAATTAAGGTCTTGCTATTAGTGGAAATAGTTCTAGGAACTAAATGCATTGGTGTATTCGGAGGATACACAGTAGCTGTAGGCACTTTCCTAAGGGGAGTGTTTGTTTCAACAAGTACATTTGCTTTTTGCTTATCCATGTCTTTCTTCCAAAAAAATTGTTCTGGGGTTAATTAAGTTTGAGGCTTAAACATGTTCAGGGAGATCCAATTTTCTTTTGTGTAATCATGGGGTTTGATCGTTATGTTTTTCTTTTTACACTCAGGATCTTTTAGCTTCTTATCCATTTTCTCCCTAATGACATCTTCTAATTGCATATCTTCCTCAGTGCACTCAGCGCAACTAGGTTTCTGCCTAGGCTTAAGGATTTCATTACCATCATATATTACCTTCTGAGCTTTTCTAGCCACTTTACCATATTCAGGATTGGATTCCTTTACAAGGGGAATGCTATGCTTATCGCTGAGAACTCTATGCTTAGTGATCATGTGAGCAGTCTGAATGGTAATCCCTTGTACGTACAACTTATTTTCAAGCTTGTTTTTCAATGTTTTTAGATTGGAAAAGTCATTCAAAAGTTTTGATTCCTTAGCATTAAATTCTTTTATTAAGCACTTTAACATTATCTTTGAGTTCTTGCTTTTGCTTAACAGTTTTAGAAAGTTTTTCTTGTAAGGAGTTTAACTCTTGTTTTAACACTTCTTTTCTAAAATTACTTTTTTTAATAATTGTACGCATTTGTTCATCAATTTCCTGCTCACGGTTAGTTAACTCAAACTTAGCACGTTGTTCATAAATAGCTACTTGTTCTTTATAGGCATTCAGTTCAGAGATAACAGAATCATCAGGGGCACTTGCAGTGTATTCATAAAAAACATAGTCATCATTGACTGCAGAAGATGAATCACTTGGTACAATTTCACTTTCACTTTGCATCACATATTGATCATATGGGACAATATTACTATTATCCACATTATCAATATCTGATTCATAAGTTTCATGAGATTGTACTTCGTTATGAATCTTTTGCTCATCAACTTCATCGTATAGTTTTAATACCTCTGAAATGATTGAATCTTTGGATGGACCAGCCTGTTGTGGTGACGAGACCTTTGGAGAGACCATTGGTGAAATGCTAGCCATGAAGATTGTCTGGGCAGTAGGTTCATCATCGACATCAGAGTCAAATGCATCACAGTCAGCAACTTGAAAGGCATTTTGATGATTGTGACCTATTTCCTGAATTGGCTGCTCATCCACATCTGCATCATAGGTTTTGGCATTTCCCTAAGCAAGAAACAGTAACTCTTCTTCATCCAAAACAGCTCCACTGTCCTGAGCTTGCACCAGCAGCATCTTGTCCCTGAAATACTCTGCATTTTGAGGGCGTTTTGGAGATGTGCAGTTTCTTGCAATGTGTCCTTCACCACCACAGTTGAAGCACTTGATTGGCTTTCCTTGTCCTTGATTTGCATTCCTTCCACGATTCTGATTAGCCACATACCCTCCTCCTGCACCAGTATTACCATATCCTGCTCCAATCATCCCTTGTTCATACCATCTTCCTTGCACATTCTGCACCACCACCTTTCCATCTCTGACAGTAGCTTGATTGTGTGGATTGGATGCTGTTCTTAGGTTATTGTTGGTGTGTGGAGTGGAATTCAGATTTTGACTAACCATGAGAGATAATTGATTGATGAAGTTTTCCATGAGTGTGTTTGAATCTGGAGGCTTATATGCTGGATCTGGAATGAGCTTGTAGTTACCATTACCCGTTGGTATGACTTGAGAAGCTTTGGTGGTGATACCTACATTTGTGTAGAATGCTGTTGAGTCATTTGATGAGCTTGCCTCTCCCTGATTAGATTTGAACTTTTCAAGAATCATTCGTTCAAACATAGCATGTCTCTCATTCTGAAGCAGGAAAGCATACAATTGCTCATAATTAGTGTTCCTCAAACCCTTAGTTAATTTGACTGAAGTGACAAATTTGTGCCATTCGGGATTCATGTTGTTCACAAACTTTGAGTTTAGCTGAATATTTGGCATAGTCATTTTGACATTCCTCATGTCATTCACAAGCTTGTGGAACCTCGCGTAATATTCTGTGACACTTTCCCCTGGTATCATCTTAAAGTGCTCAAAGTCATCATACAGTTGTGATTCTCTGTCTTCTTTAGTTAGTTCAGAACCAGAGAGAAGCATCTTGACATTGTCCCAAACTGCCTTAGCTTCAGTGTTGTGATTGATTAACTTGTAGATGTCTTTTGGAAGACCCTGAAGTATAATGTTTGAAGCCCTGATATCAGCATCGTATCTCTTCTTTACCTTATCACTGAGCTCATCATACGTCTTTGGTCTGTCCAAACCTAAGATTAATGTACCATCCGCAGCAGTTTCAAGTGTGTCTCTGGTAGTTTCAATCTGATAAGGTCCTTCATCAATTGATTTGAGAATGTTAACCCCATTTTCATTTCCCAAATAGTACAACCTAATTCGTTGAGCCCATGAGTCATAGTCAGTTCTGTCAAGCATAGGTGGACGAGTATCTGATCCAGCTGCTTGAACGTCCTCAGCTACAGAAGAGATGATTGTAGGCACGTTGGTAGACATGATTACAGATTTCATGGGATTTTATAACTTTATGATTAAACCGGGAAATAGATTCTTTCACGGGATTTTACTAAATTAAGAGAAAACCGTATCAGAAACAATAATCAACCAAGTCGCTATAAACCTTGAGGACAAGTCGCTAAGTCACCAAGTTGCTAAGTAACAACTCGCTAAAAGCACAAGTCGCTGTGATACAAGTCGCTAGACACATGTCGCTAAAGTAACAACTCGCTAAGTAGACAAGTCGATAAAGAACAACTCTCTAAGTGGGCAAGTCGCTAAAGAACACCTCACTAAATGGGCAAGTCGCTAAAGAACAACTCGCTAGATGTGCAAGTCGCTAAAGAGCAACTCACTAGACTGAACAGTACGGCAGCTACTTTGTACTATATGTCGCTTTGTCTCAAAAGACAAGTCGGTAGAGCACAAGTCGCTACCCACAACAAAGTCAAGTCGCTGAAAATCGTAAAGACAAGTCGCTACATTGACAAGTCGCTAGCCGAAATGGTACAGCTACTACTTTGTACTATTTGTCGCTTTGTCTCAAAAGACAAGTCGCTAGTGCTCAAGTCGCTACCACAACAACAACAAGTCGTTGAATAATAAAGAAGCAAATCGCTACCAAGAATACTATTCCGAGACTCAAGTCGCTAGCTAGAAAAGTTCAAAAGCAACACTTTTAAATCCAAAACTAACCCAACCACAGTGATTCAAGCTTTCCAAATCAAGACCCAAGCACTTACAATGATTCTAAACAGAAAAGTACACTCAAAATCAAAACTTTAACACAAGAAATGATCCAAATGATGCAAATACCACTAAACTTTTTCAAACCCAAAAACCATATAAAACCACTAGAAATCCAAGAACATGTAAGAGAGATGATCAAACCATGGCTCTTGATAGCATTTGTAACATATTGGATTTCACAAACACATCAAAATAATAAATATGGGCGTATGAATATATGTTTTAGAGAGAGAAAGTTTAGAGGTTTAGGGAACTTAGTGAGAGAAAGTAAAAGTATTATTATGAGCTCCAACCCTCTACCTTGGGAGGTAGAGGGTATTTATAGTATCTTACATAAACACTACCTACGGGCTGTGGATCAGGCATACAGTGGGTAAAGACCCGTTCGTCCTCCACGGTGTTACTAAACTAAATACTACCAAACATTAAATAACTACGACTACGAGCATTCTAACGATTACATACACTTGAGGTGACCGACACTTTAATAACTGGATTTACTAAATCCTAACAGAAGTCGAGACTAAATTTCGCTATGAACGGGCGAAATCTAATTTTTTGCAAGAAAATCGGTATTCCTTGACTCCGATTGTTCCTCCATGTGTTTGGGACCAGCTGTCTTCGAACAAAAAATCAGCTAATTAGGAAGTTGGCCAAATCCAAAGGCCACCATAAAGCCCCAAGGCCTTGAGGCTAACTTAAAGACTAGTAAATAAAGAAAAGTGCTCTTTCGGGAGACAACCCGAATTATCCCTTTTATTTGTTTTATTTCTTTTTCTGTTGGGTTTTGTGCTTTTAACCATATTCGCAGGATTTCGGAGAAAAGTTGCTGCATCATGCTGAACGGGGACCTGTTTTGTCCATAGTTACAGCGTAACTCATTCTTATGGTTACGCCGTAACATAATTTTCTGCAGCAGTACTTTAGAGCATTACCAATTACAGCGCAATCCCATTCAATGGTTACGCCGTAGCTACACTCCTGTAGCGTCTGCCAAGTTTTTCTTAATTACGACATAACTTCTTATAAGAGTTACGACGTAACTACCCTCTATAACACTTCTTTATTTTTAAAACACAATAACCTTGTATTAGTTTTCAAATGAACTTTGTGGGTATGTTCCCTGTAAGCCCTCACGAGACTACACTCATCCACTTGGGACACCAAGTGGTTTAAAACGCTTGTTGCATACGCTAAATGTAACCGTGATTCCTACGAAAGTGAGTTAGTTTTATTTTTCATTTTTCTTTTTCTTTTTTAGAATTATGCTTGTCGGTAGTGTGATTTCAAGGATTGAAGTTTGTTCATGGATGCTTATGCAAAAGCACGACTCTTTTCGTGGGCCTTCTTTCTTTTTGGAGCAAATTCCAGGGAAGTTCTCTCTCTAATTCTACTTTTCTCTTCACCTTTATTTAACGCTTAGTACAAAAGGGACTTTGTACATTTCAAGTGGGGGGACGGGAGTAGAATTGTCTCTTGAACTTTATTTTGCCCTCGTTTTTCTAGTTTATTTTAAAAAATTATGTCATTTTTAAAATTTTGACATGTTTTTCTTAACCTAACTAAATTAGACCTTAGCCGAGCACATTATAACCCTTGATATTATATGGTGAGATTAGCCTTTTCCGTTTCCAAATTTTTACCCCAAATCCACCAAATTATGAGTGTGCCGGTAGCTTGTAAACTTTAGAACTTGGCCTTTATATCATTTCGAGACCATAGACGAGGTATGTTGAGTTAGCTCAATGTATTTGGACATTTCAGTTTAAAAAGGAAGTATTATAGGATTATCACCCAAATAGCCTATCATTGTGTGTCTATCGATTAGTCACCTCGACTTCTCGACCCCCATGTTAAACCCTTTTTTGCACCACCCTTAGTGCAAGATACCCCTAGATACACCCTTCTGAGCCATTCCTTTCATTTTGTTGACCCAATATATTGTTTCGATAAACCATTACACCTTAGCCTACCCTGTAGCCTTTATTTGTAATTGGGAAGTCATTATTTGCCTAAGTTCAAGGTTCAAGTGGAAAGGTTCGGGAATCACGCTTTCGTCAACGACATATCCTTAAAGATCATTGAAGACCCCCCAAATTCTAATATTGTTCATCTCAAGTGGGGGATGTTATGTTTAGTTATTATGTTATGTTGAAGAAAAAAAATGTGTTCGAAAAAAATAATAATAATAATAATAATTATTCATTTGATTGTAAAGTGTGATATTATAAGCACTATTGTTATGAGCTTACTATAGATTTAGTATCGAGGAGGCCACCTCGGTCACATTTGAAGAATGAAGTTGGAAGTGTGCCCATCATGACGTCCTCTAATGGCACATCTACCTGGTAATATCATGATCCGGTTTCTTAACTTCAAAACTTGAATTTTGGGCGAACAGTAAGTGATGATGACTTGATTATAAATTTAGACTATCTGCTTGATTTTATTTTACACCAATTTTATCCCATGTCTTATCCTACCCTTAGTCATGAAGCGTGTCTAGGTGATGCAACGAGCAATCTTTGGTGTCTTGGCTATGGATTTGGTCATGTATCATTGATTTTGTCCACTTCTCCGTGACATGTTAGTAATGACAAATCACCCTTAACCTTTGTTGTGTCTACCCATATTGCCTTTGAGAATTGTTTTGTCCTTAACTCTAGTGGTGGAGATTTGTGTAACCGCCAAGCTTATGATAGAATACATGTTATGATTGTGCAATGAGTGATCACCCTGAAATTGACAATTAGAATAGTTGAGAGATTTGAGTGTTTTGTTTCTATTTCGTGAGGTGTTCGACTTTGTTTTATTCTAGCATAAGGGATTTGTAAACTTATATTTTCTAGTTAATGGGAGATATCTTTTTACGAATCTATCTAATAAGGTCTACTTGAGGGCAAGTAGAGTTCAAGTGGGGGGATATTTGATAACATCAAATAATGTTGAATATTAAGTGTCAATTTCCCCCGATAATGCTCGTATTTATATCATTTATATGGATTTACGCTTGTTTTCCTCTATATTTCACTTTTAGGTAAATTACGAGCATTGGAGCTAAAGAGAAGCCGATTTGGAGAGTTTATTGAAGATATATGATAGTATGCTCATTTTGAAGATGTTACGGCATAACTCCCCTCTCACATTACGCCGTAACAGAAGCGTGGCTCAGAAAACCAATTCAACTGAAGATTACGACGTAACTAACTAGGTCAAATGAGGTTCCGTGCCGCTGCAAGTTACGCCGTAACTATTGTCTCAACTACGGCGTAACAAGGATTTTGTTAATACAAATAAGCCGTAAAAACGTTTATTTATATTTTACGATCTTCTAATGTTTTGTCGATAACAAACGTAAAATCATTTTAACGAAACAAATAAAATACGTAAATGGTTTGAGCCAATAGTTTTCTAACACACTTACGTTTTCACATAAAACACTAAAACAAGTACAAGAGATTTTATGATTTAGTAATACATATGTACAATAACTAGTGTTTACATATTGGGTAAATATATACATAACTAGTATGTATTATAATGGGTAAATATAAATGGGTAGAAACTTAAGTACTTGAACCATTGACCAAATACATTGAATGTAGTTGGGTATAACCCAAATTCCATGACCCATACCCATGAAGCTTGACCTATAACCCATTGCATGACATCATGCTTAAGTCATATATGGATATTATCCATGACCCATGGTTTTAACCCTTGACCCATGGACTAGATGCATTGCATCTTGTAGATACATTGTATCTACTTGGATACCCTTGATCCATAACCCATGACCCATGACCCAAAACCCATGGGCAAAAGGGAGCGTCCCACGGATCCCCAGTAATACATTGGACGGATCCCTCAAGTGAGGGATCTGTGGGATCCGTGGAACAGTAGCTAAATTTCTTCTATAAATAGTGAGACATTTCTTCCTTTTGGGTTGCCACTCTCACACATACTTTCCCCAAGTAGTGTAACCTTCTAACCTCAGATCCTAAGGATCTCTCTATGTAGTTTGTCTTTTGTTTTTTTGTGATTCTCTAGGTTCCTCTTTGATTGGTGCTGAACTAGTCAAGTTTAATTACACAAGCTAGCCACTTGTGAATGGCTAACCGTAACAAACTTAAAATAGCTCAAACACTAATGCAATTAAGATCAGAGGAATATAGGGGATTCCTGGGTCGTTAAGTCCCACGGAGGATGAATTGGTGTATAAACACTTGATCAGATGATAGAATGATCACAAAGGATAATGATTAGAAAGGATTTTAAAATATAATTACCTAAAGAAAAAGTTTATAAATTACAGCGACTTAAATGCAAATTAAAAGAAATTAAAAAATTAAAAATATATTAAATAAACGCTATCACTATTTTTACAATGATGTTTTTGTGATTTTATAAAACAAAATATCTTAAATAAACTATTTAAACTAAAATGTAAACTCAAATTATCTAAAAACTTGATTTAAAATAAAAACGTACGTTAAGTCTAAAAATTACGCGAGTGCGCAAGCAAAAACGTAAATTTTATGAAATAAAAGTCCTAAAAGTGTAAAACTAATTTTCTTACGTACTATATGATAAAAGAAAATTTTAGAAAAAAGATTTATATTTTTTTGACTTTTATATTTTTTATTATGAATTAATTAAGATTTTATACTAATTAAATGTTTAAAAATACTAAAACTAATGAGAAAAATCTGAAACTTTTTTATAAAATACTTAATACTAATACACTTTTATAAAAAATACAAAAACTGAAAAAGCTAGTAAGAATAAGCTGGAAATAAGCTAAAATATACGTATAAGCTTAATAGACTATAAGGGGTTATGTATTTAATTATGCAAACTATAACCAAGAAAGACTCAAGGGCGCAATGGTTACAGGTACACACTCTAACACTCTCGTAAAGGGGGGAGGTCTCAGGTTCGAGCCTGCCTCCCCACCTTTTTGCAAAACGTTTTCTTTTTGGATTTTTATTTTTACAAACTTATTAAACACATGAAAATAAGCATTTTTTATAACTATGACTTTTTATGAAACTGATTAATAAGCTCAGAAACAGCTTAATTATCTTAACAGTTTTGACTTATTAGCTTATTATGATGAAATAAGCTCAAACAAACTTGCAAATTGAAACCAAAGCTGAAATAAGCTAAAATAAGATAAAAGCTACTTATGATAAGCTATAAAACACAGATAAGCATATTAATAAGCTAAAAATTAACAAATAAGCACTTATGACTATCTACCAAACAAACAGTCCTGTGGGCTTTTTATGTGCAAGATTAAGCTGATGAAATGAACTCAAAAGCTCAAAACAAAGACTAATCCAACAAGCTAGCTAGGCTGGCTTTTCAAAAAGCCAAAAATCACAAACTTAGGGAAACTGTAGAGCTTATGGTGAGCTTATGAAAGTGGGGCCAAATCACTGCTCAGCATCAGCTGAGTCAGTTGATGCTGAGTAATGGGACAAAACAAAAATCATTAGCAGCCCTATCTATCAAGCTAGAAAATGGAAAAATGAACTTGGGACCTTAAGATGGCTTGGTTGGCTATCCCAAGAAACAAATTTTACAAGCTATGGTGCACTGGAGAGCTTTTTACAAGCTCTATAAAATGGCCAGTTCACTTCTGCACAGGACACAATTTTGACTTTTGTATTAAACTAAAAGTTTGACTTTAATGAACTTATAACTGATTCTATTGACTTATAATGTTATAATAAGCTGTAATAAGATTATCTATAGCTAGACTAACAACTTTTAAGCTTGTAAAATGAATTTGACAATTCAAAATCCCAACAGTGAACTGTTAAGGGTAGGAATTGGAATTTTGACTTTTATGCAAACAAGACTTGGTTTTTATGACTAAACTGAGTTAATAGAAGCTAACTTGACACAGAACAACAACCAATAACAACTAAAATACCTTCTAACACAGATTAACAAGCAATACCAAACACCCTTTATGAGGACTGTTTTGAAGCTTTAAGCAATGAAACAGCTTTTTAAACCAAGGGACCTAGTAATTAGCTTATATTAACTGTAATGAGACAATATTAAGACAAAGTTAACAAGTTTTAACTACTAATAATAGAAAATGCAAATTTCAAAGAAAAAGCTTACAACTTGGGAATGAGATGAACACACAGAACCAAGGACTAAGTAACACTCCTAAATGCTCTCCACAAAGCTCTAAACCAAGGCAATCCAAGATAGCACTTGCTCCTTTGCTTCTTCTACAGTAACTTCTATATTAAATTTCCTAATTATTGATTTCTTTTTGGTGTTTTCCTTTTTTATTGATTATTGCTGGTTGAGAGTTTCTACAAGCTTGCAATAGCTTACAAAGAGCTAAGTAGTGTTTGTTAAGATCCTCTAATCAACAAGTATCAACAGAATTTAAATGACAAGTAATGAAAATGGTACGAAGTGAAATTCTGAAAACTTGAAAGATAGATTGATATGAGAATACAAAGTTGTTTATTACACTTAGCAAAGCTAATAAACACTTCTAAAACAGAATTGAAGATTACACTAATGATACAACTAGATTAATTTAGGCTACTTTGATCATAAACTAAAGTTAAAATTATGATCATTCTCTTCTTCTTCTTTCTTCTGTATTTATCACCTGAAAACATCCCACTAGCTCAATAATACTATCCCACTTCATCTGAACCCTTGAATTTCTGTAAGTGATCACAACCATTCAAATCCAAAAATGGCGCCAAATCTCTCCACGTGGTATTGAGGCGGTTACAGAGCAATTAAAGAAGTTTGGGAGTGTTAGGAAGTGTAAGGGACAAGTTTTGTGATATTTTGGACCAAGTTGGGTGGTTTTGCTCAATACTATGGGTAAGTATGTGAACAGTGGTGGTATTGGGTGGGAATGGCATTTATTGTGGCAGGTTTCTGCTGTAAGAGGTGGTGGAGAGTGGGTAGGAAAGTAGAGGTGAGCTGGAAAGGTGAGGTGAAGTGTGGAAATGGTTTTACAGGTGGAAAGTGAGGGGAGGTGGAAGAAGAAGAGGAAAACGGGGGTACGTTTGGTTTTATTTATTTACAAAGGGTCGGGTTTGATTTTGGGCCTGAGGTTGGGATTGGGCTAGCAGCTGGTTTAGTGGATTGGATTGGATTTGTATAAATAACATAAAGGGTCCAATTGGTTATTTGATAAACACAAGGACCATTGTTGTAATATTCTGAAACTTGAGGGACCAATCTTGCCTATTTTCCATAGTTATAATAAGGACTAAACCTGCCAAATATGGTTAGTACAAGGACAAATGTTTCATAAAATTCCATTTTTTATAAGTCCAAGGACTAAAATTGTCAACTTTGAAACTTTAAGGGCCTAACTTGTAATTTTCCAAAAGTTTATCATAAGGACCAATTTTGTCATTTATAAATAGTACAAGGTTTATTTTTGATAAATTTCACTTTTTAAATTAACCAAGGACTATTTTTGACAATTTTCAAAGTTAAAGGACTAAAGTTGTCATTTTGTGATTTTTGAACTTTAAAGGGTTTGTTTTGACAACTTATGAATCTCATGGACCTTAAATGACATTTTACAAGTTTTTGAATTACCAGGGACTAATTTTGACAACTTTTATAATTTGGGAGACTAAAACTGCCAAATATGCAAACTTGATACGTTTTTCATCAGATTTTGATGTTTTTGCATTTAAAACATATAAAACACTTGTTTGTGATATTTTTATCATTTTGAAGCATTTCTGAGTGTTTTCAGATGTTTTTGCAGTCTAGATAGTACAAAAATGATGAGTATTTAGACACTCATCACTCTTAAAGGAGAGATCACCACCTCTTGAAGTCGAGCAAGCTCAAGTCCATGAGTTGCCATACTTCGTCATCATCAAGATTACTGAGGTTCTCTTGTTGATACTTCTTTCTTCCTCCATAGAAGTGTTGTGTCTAAGGCATTAGTGAAGGATGCCGAAAGAGTCAAGATGAAAGCATTAGTGAAAGGTGCTTAACGTCTGTGTCTAAAGCATTAGTGAAGAATGCTAAAGGAGTCAAGACGAAGGCATTAGTGAAAGGTTCCAAACGTCCGAGTCAAGGGCATTAGTGAAAGATGCCTAGAAGTTAAGTCAAGTGGCATTAATGAAGGATGCCAAGGGTGTATGCTTGATGAGGTGCATCAATATACAAATAGAGATAGGTTGTATCCAAAGATATTGATATCCTTGATGGTGTTGTAATAAGGAGTTGGTCTCCTTTGGAGTTAGGTGTTGTGTAGTGTTGGATAATAGTTCCTCCATTGTAATGGAACTCGGTACATAGCCTAGTACCGGATAAAGGGTAGGCGACATTGTGTTAAGGTGTGGTTCTACCTTGTGGAAGAACCCGGTGGTTAGCCTAGTACCAGAAAAAGAGTAGGCGACGTTGTGAAGGCTTCTCCACCATAAGGAGTTGGTGTTGCGTAGTGATTACGAACTCTCGAGTAGGTGACTCGGGGAGTGGAGTAGAGCAAGGAATGTGTCCTTGTAGCCAAACCACTATAAATACTCGTGTCGTGGTTATGTGCTTCTTACTCTTTATCTTTCATTACACATTTATATATCTATCTATTAATGTCCAACATACACATCCAAATAGATTGACATAAGTCGATCTAAATATTTTTAAAATGAAGTTTTAATTGGTAAAACTATTCAACCCCCCCTTCTAGTTTTCCATAGATTTATTGAAGATACGGCATAACTCCTTCCAGATGTTACGCCGTAACCAGCATTTTTAGTGCAAATTACGAAGATAATGGTGTTACGGCATAACTCTCAACTTAAGTTACGTCGTAACCAGATTTGGCCTATAAATACCACTCGATTTCCAGCATTTCTAATCATCCCATTTCACACACAACATCAGTGGACGTGAGTAGAAGGTTGAAGGCAGATCTTAGAGAGCATACGGAGCCATCTCCAAAGGAGAAATCACTCCCCTACAATAAGCATTAGCATTTTATCTTTTCTTTACTTTCAATTCATATATTTTGTAATGTTAAACATTGAATCGATTGTTTTAGTTAATATGAGCTGCTAAGCACCTCTGGTGCTAGCCTAGTTATGATTCCTTAATTGCTTTGTTTATGTTTACATTGCTTCTGCATAATTATTTCTAGTGTATGCATGCATAGTTTGTTGGTAGCTACCCTTGTTTTGGTAGTTTTGAATGGCGGTAGTGGCTAGTTACTTAGGAGATATGAGCAACTGACCCTAAGTAGGTAGACTGAGTGGGAAGGGTAATATATGACCAACTGACGACCCTTCTTCGCTTGTGCAATTTGACCAACTGATCACCTACCGTTTGGATGAACTTAAGAAGCCAGGGATGAGTGTTTAAGATGCTAGCGCCCGAGCACTCATTATTACAAATCTTGCATGTAGCGGTACTTAATGACTTGGGTTAGGGGACTAAGAACAACTGGACTTTCGACGGGTCACCTGACATCTCCAGTGGAACCCTTTGTTGATAGGTTAGGACGAACTGACCAAATACTGTCCTAGCGACTTTGACCCCACTTGAAGTAATTGGAAGTAATTAAACATGAACTTAGCTTGATAGGATGAATAACTAGGTTAGCACACTTCTCCTCTATTGATCACAACCCTCGCCTCTATTTGCTTTCTTTATTTTCTTGTCTTAGTAGTTAATTAATCATTTCCACCTTAAAATCTATTAAAATCTGTGACACCTAGACTTAGTTTAAATCCGGTCACATAGCTCTTGGGACGACCTCGGTTGTACCGAATACTACACTACACACGACCGGGTACACTGCCCGTTAGTGCATTAGGGTAGACCATAGGTATAACGAGACAATTTAAATATTAAAACCTGGTCAGTAAAACCTGCATCAACGTCTTAAAACACTTTTATTTTTTAAAGTCCATTAACATATTTTAGCTTCTTCTAAATGGTTTAATTTTTCCAGAATGACCTAAATTCCATATTGTGACAATTGCGACTGTTGCTAGCATTACACAAATGCGGTAAATTGCGATCTAATGAGAGCGCATTTTGGGATGGCCTCACATTAGGTACCATGATGCGAAATCCTAAATGCAATGCAACGATGCAAGCAATTTATGCAATGATGCACGCATTTTTAAACCAAGCTGACAACAAAAACAACAACAACAACAACAACAAAAGGAAGTTGAATAACAACTAGAGAGATAGTCTTGTTCAACAGCCAAACAAGCGACAAGAAGTGGTTAGGGGCTATGTTGTTGGGCCAGGTGACAAGGAAAGGTATGCTGGAACTTTACCCAAGTGCAACAAGTGTCCATTTCATCACAATGGACCTTGCCCGACTCAGTATGGTAACTGCAGGAATGTCGGTCACCAAGCCAGGATTGCAAGGCTCCTACTTTCATGACCAACGGGAACGTCACAGTGACATGCTGTGAGTGTGGGGTGATAGGGCACTTCAGGAGTGATTGCCCAGAGATGAGGAACCAGAACGAAATAGGAGCTCGTGGGAGAGCATATGCGTTAGGAGGAGAAGAAGCTCGCCAAGACCCTAACGACATTACAGGGGATAATGATGTTTAAGAAGAGAGTTTCCTGCCTAGTGTAGTGAGGTATAATTCGAGGCCCTCTTGGATTGTATTCCTTGAGTGTTTTACATTAAGTACTTTCCTATGAATTTTCGTTGTATTGTGTGGATTTTCGTCTAATGAATTCTCTATCATTTGATATCAAGGCGATAGGATGACTTTCGTCCGTTACTGATAACGCTACACGCGTCGTTCGGGGTCAAGGAAACTTCCTTTTCTTCGAGCAAGTTTTATAACACCCTAGGAAGTGAACCTAATCGTTGTAGTGTAGTAATTAGGGTAAGCCACGGGTATTGATATCGTTCTTTAGGGGAATAGGAATGCTAGTAAGGAGTTACTACGCTAAGGTTAAGGTTGAGGAAGATTATTTTTTATCTTTTTATATTTTATGAAATGGAAAGGTACGAATCTCGGGTATTGGATTTGGGGGGTTTGTATTTCTACCGATTACTCTACTATTATCTAATGATCTAAACTAAGGTTGTGGGAGTCTATGTCTAATTAATGTGTGCTCGTATGATAGTTTAAAGATGTGTTTACTTAGGTTGTATTACTCCTTAATTATCTCCTATTGATGGTTGAGTTGTCACGTCCTTATTCTTAGTAGCGTTGTGTGTCTAAAGTTGTAGGGTATGCGTTTCTCCCTAACTCTTTGAACTTACCAAAGGGTCTCGTCTACAAACCCACTAGGGATGATAAACTCCTACTCTAAGGCGCTCTTTGGATGGTTTAGCCTACAACTACTCAGGTAATTATATTCTAAGGTTCACAAAGATGAATCAAGCATTAAGTACACAACGAATGACCTATCGCATTACTAGATCATTAATCAACTAAGATAAGAAACAACCAATCAATATTCAATAATTAAGTTTCATACTTCCTAAGCAAACACACAAATAAATTAGCCGGACATGGAGAACATGCAAGCATACACACAAATAATCAAAGACATAATTGAATTAATGAAGTAAATACTTATCTTGATGTAAGATAGGGTTTAAAACCCTAAAATACTGTACAAGACACCTTAGGTTCAGTTTTAGGTTTTCACTCCAAAAGACTCTCTTAAAAACTGAAAAATTCGGATTCTATATATAAGATTACATATGCGACGGCGTCACCTTATGTTTCGTGACGCCGTCGTGTCGCCGTCATTAGGGTTTCGTCTTGGCCACGTTAACCTTGCGACGGCGTCACCTTATGTCCGTGAC
>BPTQ01000009.1:283105110-283199692 GCA_019973895.1 Chrysanthemum seticuspe
TATATCCTCACCCGGTAATCAGAATTGTTTTCGCAGAGTACCTATCCTTCAACGTACTGATCGTGTTTTTGGCCCATGAATCCCAATCGTCCCAAAACTGTATACAAAGGATATGACTCGACTTAGCAACTTATGCAAGCAACTAGATAATTGAACTAAGGGTTTAGGGTGATAACAAACATTTGCACTAAAAGTGAGTGCATAAGGGGTAGGCTAAGGCGATTTGGGTGTATATTTGGGGTTGGGGTGTAAACAATGCTCTTCATTGATATTCCGAAAAAACCGAAACATCACGAGAACCGCGAAAAGGATAGGCTCTGAGGGGTTAACTAGGGGTATCGTGTACTAAAGATGAGTACAACGCAAAGGGTGCGGGGGAATTACTCAACCGATATGGAAGAAGTAATTATATTACAGGTATCAAACAAGGGTTATCCTAATGCCTCTTATCATTTAGTTATTCCTAACTACACAAGTGTAGCCTCACTTGCGATCTCGGAATGCATTACAAAACAAGTTCTAGAATCTAATATACTACCGGTTCACACTCTAAGCATTAAAGATGAATGCTTTAATTCCTACTAATCTAAGGGCGATCCTCACATTTTGGTGGAATTTGGGTGGTAAAGGGTTTTTGTGCTAGTCATGCAACTTCCTATCCATGAGACGCTTTTGTTAAGACTAATGGCCCACTCCTATATGTCATAAAAAAAATTTTAATTTGGTGCCAAAATTACCCTAATCGACATTTTCTCATGGTTTATTACACAATCACAATTTGGACAAAGCAAATAGTCAAGGATAAGCATAGTTTCAAAGTTCCCGTTTTATTTTTCCTCCCTACACTTAAACTGAACATTGTCCCCAATGTTCCCCGAAAGTATCAAAGTTATGATAAAAGAAGGTAATTAAAAACGAAAGAAACTAGTACTCCCCTGATTAGCTCGGTAGGATCCGTGTAAAGTGGTGGTTAAATCCTTTTCAAGAAGAATTATTGCGTGAAAAGCTCCTTCCAATCTTATGTAACTTCTTATTGACAAACTAAACTTGCACACTTGAAGAAAACAAACGAAACCTTCGCGTAAAATCGGCGGTAATAATATATATAAGACTCGATTTAAACTAAGATATAATGCTTGTGGAATGGATGTTTACAGAATTTCTAAGAAAATTAAGACCTGGAAAATTCCAAAAATTTATAAGTAGCTCAGAAAACGAGAAAAAAGTAATCTGATATTTTTACTCCTTCCTGACGCCGTCAGGTTGCAATCCTGACGCCGTCAGGTTATCCTGACAAAAACTGGTCTGCGATTTTCTGGAAAAAATTCTGGAAAATTTACATCTTTAGAATCTGGAAAAATTTCTGCAAAACATCCATTATGACTCGATACAAGCATTTGACTCGAACAAACAAACATAAATATCTTTTAGTTAATTGTTATTCTCATGTTTACGTTTCTTTTGAAAACGTGTGTAATCCTCCCTACACTTATCCCTTATGTAAAATACCTTTATATGCAATTAAGACGAGGTTAAAAACAAAATAAAGCATTTTTACAAATTCAAACATGAGGATAAACAATTAATAAAAGATATATGACACTAACAAGCAAACAATTAAGCATGGGTTGCCTCCCACGAAGCGCTTTTCTTTATTTAAGAGTCTTGTAGCTAGACTCGTAGTCGTGCTCCTACGTTTCCTCACGCATCCTCAATGAGAATTCTATCATGTTGACAAAATCTTCATCGACTCTATACCTAGGCCCTAGAGTTAAGCAATCCTTATAATAATGCCTCCTTCTTTCCCACATGAATTTATAACCTTTTTCAA
The DNA here is from genome assembly GCA_019973895.1 of Chrysanthemum seticuspe. Taxonomy (NCBI): domain Eukaryota; kingdom Viridiplantae; phylum Streptophyta; class Magnoliopsida; order Asterales; family Asteraceae; genus Chrysanthemum; species Chrysanthemum seticuspe. The sequence goes on from BPTQ01000009.1 coordinate 283,106,942, forward strand.
CATCTTCCTTGCTTTTGTCCTCAAAAGCTTTGATGTTGTCTCGATCATAAATGGACAAGTGGCCATACTCAGTTGTTTTCCAAGGCATCCTATAGGTGATCTCATCGGTTCCTTCCTAGAACCTAACCGTTCCATCATGCTTGTTATGGCTCATTCTAGATGTTTCAACAAACGGTTTCCCTAGCACTACTTGGGATAAGCTATAGTCAATGACGCATCCTACATCTTCTAGGACCATAAAATCAACTAGGTAGGTGAAATTTCCTATAAAGACATGCACGTCCTTGACTCTTCCCACAAAGTTGCAAACTCCTCCCGGATACTTAGGGTCTCTCCTAATATTGAGTCGCTGATGAGTGTGTAAATACTCATCATTTTTGGGTCAATCTGAACTGCAAAACGTCTAAAAATGCTCAGAAATGCATCAAAATACTGAAAATATTCCAAAATTGCATTTTATATGTTTCAGTTGCAAAATGTTCAAAATCAGATGAAAAATGAGCTAAGTTTGCATAATTGGCAGTTTCAGTCCCCCAAGTTTCTAAAATTGTCAGAAATAGTCCCTGAGCACATAATTTCAAAAGAAAAATCACCAAAGGTCCTTTTAAAAACATAAGTTGTCAAAATTAGTCCTTTGGTGAAAAATATAAAAAGTTTGAGAAAATTACAAGTTTGGTCCTCCAAGTTTAAAAATTGGCAAAAATAGTCCTTGGAAAATTTGAAAATGTCAGCTTTGGTCCTTATACTATTGGAACTTGTCAATTTCAGCCCTTGGATCAACTTTGCATAATTGGCAGAATAGGTCCATCAATTTCAGAAAATTGCAATTAGGCCCTTGTGTTATTAAAACCCTTTATAAACCCTTTGGACTTGTCAATACCCAAGTGACCCCTGCCAAGCCATGTGACCCTTTGCAATTTGGACCCTTTCTCTTTATTAATACCCCGGTCAAACCAAAAGTCAAACAATCACCCCCTACGCGCCTTTTTCCTTCTTCCCCAACATATAGCCTGCAACACCATCCCCCCTCCAGCCACCCTACTCCTCCATGTCCCCTCCTCCTCAACATCCATCCAAGGTGCATTTAATGCACCTCCTTCCCCTCACTCAACCCCAACAGCTGTTATAAAACATTTCCCGCCAAAATGAAATGAAGGGCCAAGATGACTCCAACTAATCCAAGGGTCTCAAATAGAGGTGGGAAAAGCTCAGAACAAGTGGAGAAACAGTTTGGGTATAAAAAGGAAGCAAGAGGAATAGAGGAGGGGGTAGCTAGTTTTAATAATTTTTCTTAAATGTCGTTTTTTTTAAATTAATGTTCTAGTTAAGCCAAAATGTTGTAGTTTCAGTTTATTTGTATCTCATTCAAGTTAAAACATCATTGTATTGTACTTTTGATTATCAATCTAAGTTTTCATATAAGTCTCCAAAGTTCATGCTTACTGTTGCAGTTTTCAGTTTCAAAATCTTATGTACAAGTGTTAGTAGTTTATTTTCAAGCTCATTCAAGCTCACTTAAGCTCCTTGTAGCTTTTGATAAGCTGGTCAATCAGTTTTAAGCAATCTTGTAACATGGTCAATAAAAGTCAACTGGAGCTCAATGGGGCTTGGTAATGGATAATGGTAGGTGCAGGACTTGGACTTGGGTTGGAAATGGTTTAATATAGTGATCTTGGGGTTTGGTTTTAGCCTGCATCACAGCTGGACCTATGTGAGTTTATATGTCATTTTTCAATTTCAACCCATTTTGCATTTTTATGCTTGTCTATGTATCTGTGGTCATCAGTAGTGTAAACTTGTTCATATAGTTGTATTTAGGTCATGTGAACTCAGTTTGATCAATTGTACTATCTGGTTCAGTGTTTGTCTCAATTTAAGTTTGCATATCAGTGTTTAAGTGGTGTTTGGAATTGCTGTCAAACATGTCTATTAGGCTTGTTCAGTGATTAACTTCTGTTGGTTCATGTTTGTTAAGCTTATTCATGCTCTTATCTGTCTTAGTTTGTGCCTGCAAAACACTCAAAGTCAAAATTGTATTTGAATCTGTCTTTTATACTTATCTGTTGAGTTTTGGAAAATCAAAACCTTGTTTTGTGTTAAGAATCAATAAACATAGCTTGCAGTATCTTCATTTCAACATATTACACCACAATCAATCCACAAATTGGATTCAAACTTCAAAATAGTCAACATTTCACTTATGTCTTAAAAGTCAAAATTTGGAAAAGTGGTTTTGTGCCCAACTAGAGGGATTTTTCTTGAGCTCATTTCTGAGCCAATCTAAGTAAAATTGTGGATTTTAAAACTTCAGTAGGTCTATTTACTTATCATCATTTTTGTACATTTTTGTCAATTTTATTTAAGCCTCAAATTAGCTTGTAAACATGGCCTTAGTAGCCCTGTGCACTGACTCAGTTGATACTGAGTCTGCACAGGGGTTTTGCAGATCTTGCATCCCTTGCACAGAGCTATTTTGAGCTTATCTAAGTCTGGCTTTTGGTTCATAAGCTCTCACCCAGGTCTATTTTAGGTTCCAGTTACTGGTTTTCCTTTCCAGCTTATCTGGTAGCTTGTGCATAAGCTCAAAGTAGCCACCTAAAACTGCTTTTAGCTTATCTACTCCAATCATCAAATCTATTGAGCTTGTGATTTAGAAGTGTAGGATAGTTGTTTCTAGTTGCATTTGGTCACTTTTAGCATATTTTAGCTTGTGTATCAGTTTGAAGCTTGTTTTGCCCCTTTAGCTTATCCAAGTGCTTATTTCATAAGCACTTTGCACATCAGTTTCATTTTCTTACAAGCAACCCCCTGTTTTTCATTTTTCCTAGATTCCTAATATAATTTTAGAGTTTTCCTGAAATTTTCAGATTTTTATAAGTTGGTTTGCTATTTTTCTTAATTTAAATTAGTTTTTAAGCATTTTTAATTAGCATTTAATACAATTAATTAAGAAAAGTCTCAAAAAAATAATTTTTCATTTTTCTTAAGTTAAGATAAATATAAAAAGACAAAAAAAATATTTTTCTAGATTTTTCTTAGTTAAATTTGTATTTTTAAGCAATTTAAGTAGTTTTTAATAGTTTTTAATTCATAGAAAATTCAAAAATATTCAGAAAAATACAAGAATAGTTTTGAAAAGTCTCTTTTGATATTTTAGATTTTTCTAAGTCTTAATTTTATTTTTCTAACTTTATTTCATATTTTCTGGTATTATAAGCTATTATTTATTAGTTAAAATTAGTTTTTAATTAATAATAATTAATTTAATAGTTATAAAAATAATTTTCTTTTTCTGTTAATTTTCTTTTATCATTAGGATTGTAAAAATGTGATTTTCATATTTTTAGGATTTATATTGTGTAAGTTTCACTTTTTCATTTGTACGTAACGTAGTTTTTAATTAAGTGTTATAAAAACATAAAAACAAAAACATCATTTTGCAAATAGTGATAGCGTTTATTTAATAATTTTTATCTTTTTAAATTTCCTTTAATTTGCATTTAAGCCTCTGTAATTTGTTGGCTTTTTCTGTAGTTATAATCATTCTCAATCCCTTTTTCCGTTCAAATCTCTCGATCACTATACGTTTGGTGATTCTTCGCACAGCTCGCTGGGACATAACGACCCGGGGAAACACTATACTCCCCAGATCTTCATTGCATTCGTGCTTAAGCTGTTTTAAGTTTCTTACAGTTGGCCATTCACAAGTGGTCAGCTTGCGTGAGAAAACTTGACGGTTTGGCACCAATCAAATTTTTGGCGCCGCTGCCGGGGAGCTGTGCCGATTATCTTCCGTTTAGCAGATTAGTGATTTGGATATTCACTCCTTGTTCATACAATCTATCTATATCTATATATATTCTTATAAAAAATCCAAAAACCCAAAAACAGCCAAAAAACGTATAAAACACAAAAATATTTTGCTTTTGTTTCTATATATGTATCAAAGATAAAAATACAAAAAGTATTGTCGTTTTCTGAGTTTAATAATAACAACATAAAAGATTACCACCGCAAACCAAGGCAGTGTACTACCTAACTGGGGGTACGACCATAATAAGTTCCCGAACCAAAGATTTAAAACTTGCCTTTGTGTCCTTGAGAGTGGTGTACCTTTTTCAAAGAAGCCATTCATCTTGTGATTATTGGTTAAGTTCATTGTTGTTTTGCCTCGATCTTGTTTTAATTGAATTTGTTGTTATATATACTTGTCAGAACCAGAAAACCCAAAAAGATTCTTCTTACCCCATTTTCACCAATTTCATAATTCCTTTCCTTGACTCTGAGAATCCTTAAAGTTAACTCTAGTGCATGCGCACTCGTTCTTCTAGATCATTGAGTCCTTTTCGTGATCTAGCAGAAATTCCTAGAAGACGTTCTCGTAGACGTGCTGCCCAAATAGTCGAACCCGAGATTCGTACTATTTCAAACAACAATATGGCAGACGAACGCACTATGGCGGAAATGCTCCAAGCACCCACCGAGGGTTATGGAGATGCCATCATTCTACCAGTAATCAATTCTGATCACTTTGAATTGAAGACACATTTGATCCAACTTGTGTCTACAAATCAATTCCACGGGTTTGACCGAGAAGACCCGTATGCACACATCCGTTGGTTTAACAAGTTGACTTTAACTATCAATTTCAAGGATGTGCCACAAAAAGTCATCAAGTTGATGCTATTTCCATTCTCACTTGAGGGGACAGCCCGGATTTGGCTGGAAAAAGAACCCCCTCGATCCATCGAAACTTGGGAGGAACTTGTTCAAAATTTTGTCAATCATTTCTTTCCTCCATCAAAGACGACTAATCTTAAAAATGAAATTTCTGGATTTCGTCAAAATTTCGATGAAAACTTTGGAGAGGCATGGGAGAGATTCAAAGATCTCCTCAGGAAATGCCCCCATCATGAATTCACGGAGCTTCAACAAGTTAATATCTTTTATAATGGGTTGAACGGTAACGATCAAGATTCTTTGAACGCAGCCGCCGGTGGCAATATCTTGAATCGTAAGCCTAAAGATGTGATTGAGATTTGCAAACAAAAATCAAAAGTTCCTATTTCTCGCAACAAAGTCAATACTCCAAACACTCCTTCTTCTTCATCCAATAACTCTTCTGAGTTAGCTGCTCCGATAGCCGCTCTAACGGATGTCATCCGTTGTATGATGAAAGATGTAAAGGAAATCAAAAGCGAGATTCATAAGCCGGAACCAATCAAAGCCGTAAACAAGGTGTGTGAAACTTGTAGTGGTCCACATGCGTATTATGATTGTCAAGCAACCGATGCTTCCTTTTACCAAGCTCCCGTAGCTTCGGTAAACCACAATCAATACCGACCACAAGCTGATCCTCACTACCGTGCACCTAGCGGTATGACACCACCTGGTTTTCCTCCTGTGCAAAACCATGGCAATCAAAATCGCTTTGTTCCGAATCAAGGACAGAACTTCAATAACTCTCAAAATTTCAATCAAAACCGGAACAATTTCAACCAACCATATCAAGCTCCAAATCAGCAAAGTTATCAACAACCTTCTCATGCTCCCCCACCAAATGACTTCATGAAAATTACTGAGTCAAGCATACGTTCAATGCAAACTCAGATCAATAACATGAGGGTTGAGCTAAAGAAGGAAATTGATACCACAATGTCTCGGCAGACAAATGAGTTGAAGAATATGATGAGCAGTTTCATGAACATGAATATGAACCAAGCTTCATCATCTTCTGGAGGACTCCCAAGCAATACAATTACCAATCCAAATGTCGAGTTGAAAGCCGTCACCACTCGTAGTGGTAAGACGCACAATGGACCTTCGACTCCAATGCCTCCTCCACCAGGAGCAGTGAGTCAAGTTACCAAGGATACAACGGACAAGGTGCAATTCTCAAGCCCACGAAGTACCGCACACGTCCCACCTTCGGTAGTCCAAGCTTTAAGTCCAGAACCCGAAGTTCCGAAGACAAATTCTGAGCCAGAAAACACTTCCGTCCCGGCTCAAAAGTCTAGTCAGCTTCCTTACCCATCAAGAATGAATGATGAGAAGCTCAAAGACAAAAACAAAGAGCAAATGGAAAAAAATTTCCAAATCCTCAATGAGCTACACTTTGATATAAGCTTCGTTGATGCTCTCGTTCTAATGCCGAAATTTGCATCCACGCTTAAAGGCTTACTCACCAACAAAGATAAGCTGTCTGAGATGGCTAAAACTCCCCTCAATGAGCAATGCTCAGCGGTCCTTCTCAAGAAGCTTCCCAAAAAGCTTGAAGACCCTGGCAGATTTCTGATCCCGTGTGATTTCTTGGGGATGGTTCAATGCTCCGCCTTGGCCGATCTTGGCGCTAGCATTAACCTCATGCCACTCTCAGTATGGAAGAAACTGTCTCTTCCCAAACTTTCATCCACTTGTATGACACTCGAGCTAGCGGACCGAACCATAACTCGTCCACTTGGGATAGCCGAGGATGTTGTGATGAAAGTGGGAAAGTTTCACTTTCCTACTGATTTTGTTGTAGTAGACTTTGATGCAGATCCTAGAGTTCCCCTCATCTTAGGGAGAGCTTTCTTGAGAACGAGTCGTGCTCTGATTGATGTGTTTGCTGAAGAGTTGACCATACGGGTTGACAACGAAGAGCTCACGTTGAATATCAACCAGAACTCCAAACCTCTGTCCAAACATAGTGTTGCCACAATTGACCAAAAATCTGAAAGATTCAATGCAACACTCTCAAATTTCACGGTTAAGAGGAGTTTTCAAAAACGTGCTGAGCTCAAAGCTTTGAAAATCAACCCTGGTTCAAACAAATGGTTTGAAAGTTGTACCAGGGAAGTCAAGAGTGTTCTTGATGATGATGATGATCTAGAATCGGAGACTTCATCGGAAGTGGTGGAAACTGCTAGCTCTAAGAGCACACCACTTGTCCCACCTCCGGAATCAGTTTGTCGCATCGAGTTTGTTAACTCTGTGGATGAAACCAAACTCTCTTCAGTTTCATCTGAATTGGATGATGATGTTTGTGATCCAATGGGAGACATTCTTCCCATTGATGAATTGCTCAAAAAGAATCCATCATCTCCTAGTCTTATTCCCGACTCTTCCATCCCTTCTCTCACTCCTGATGAGGAAGATGACAACTTTTGGAATGAAGTCGATGCATTTCTTAGTGATGAGTCAATTCCAACAGGAATTGATAATACTTACTTTGATCCGGAGGGAGACATCCTTTTTCTGGAAAATCTGTTGATTGAAGAACCGTTTCCCACCCTCCCTCCCGGACATCTTCTTGACAATCACCATCTAAGCTTCAAGTTTAAGCTTAAAAATGTCAACAATGGTGATTTGCTTCTTTCAGCTGAGGAATGGACTTGCATTCTCATGCATATCTTTGTTTCATTCTTCACAGATTGTGTGGTTGCTCTTTCCCTTTTCTCTTTCGGGAATGAGGACACCATCTTTGACCCCGGTATCATCCCTTATAGTTTCTACTATTAACAATACCGCGGTTATATCTCGTCGGGGTGGAACTTTCTGATGTTCATATGTTTGTTAACACTGTGAACGAAAGTCCGATTGAGATTGGTTTTCCACGTTACTTTCCCCATGAACAAATGAATTCGGGGTCGAGTCAAGCTAGCGACTCGGTAATCAAAAACAGTAGCTAAACATGGGTTTTCACCCGTGTGTACCACCCTAGTGTGGGGGAGTTGCCCCCCGCTGTTGTATATAAGTGTAAAAAAAAAAAAAAAAAAAAAAAAAAATCTTTCTAAATAATGGCCGTAGTATTTCCATTTTACGTTCTTTGTTTCGGCATAACCGCCGGTACTTTGAATATTGAGGGCAATATTCATTTCTAAGTGTGGGGGGGAATTCTCACGAATTTTATCATATAAATATACCGCCCAATTCCCCCGTTTTTGGCCAAATTTTTTTTGGAGTAAGTGTTTTGCACTTACTCATTTGGTTATCAGTCCGCCTTGTCTAAAAAACAAAAGGATTGGCTAATCCAGGAGCAAACGGCTCTTGGTAAAGATATCTCAAATCCTTTGACGGCTTGCAATTTGCCCAAAATTGTATGGTATTCAGCTCACCATATCCTAAAAAGTGAAGAGTTGGCTAGCCCGCAAGTTTATGGCTTGTGGTAAAGGCAGTGGAAAAACCATAATTGGTAATCAGCTCACCAAAGATAATATTGATAATTTATCTAAGAGTTGGCTAGTCCAGAGCAAACGGCTTCTGGTAAAGACAAATCAAATCCGTTGGAAGCTGGTGGTTTGCTCAAAATCACATGGTTATCGGTGTACCATGGTTCTTACTTGAACTGAAACATTTGGCTACTCTAGAAGTAATGGCTTTTGGTAAAGAGATTCAAATCCATTAAGTTTTTCTCAAAAGATTGCTAGGGACTAGCAATAGTTTAGTGTGGGGGATTGATGAGTGTGTAAATACTCATCATTTTTGGGTCAATCTGAACTGCGAAACGTCTGAAAATGCTCAGAAATGCATCAAAATACTGAAAATATTCCAAAATTGCATTTTATATGTTTCAGTTGCAAAATGTTCAAAATCAGATGAAAAATGAGCTAAGTTTGCATAATTGGCAGTTTCAGTCCCCCAAGTTTCTAAAATTGTCAGAAATAGTCCCTGAGCACATAATTTCAAAAGAAAAATCACCAAAGGTCCTTTTAAAAACATAAGTTGTCAAAATTAGTCCTTTGGTGAAAAATATAAAAAGTTTGAGAAAATTACAAGTTTGGTCCTCCAAGTTTAAAAATTGGCAAAAATAGTCCTTGGAAAATTTGAAAATGTCAGCTTTGGTCCTTATACTATTGGAACTTGTCAATTTCAGCCCTTGGATCAACTTTGCATAATTGGCAGAATAGGTCCATCAATTTCAGAAAATTGCAATTAGGCCCTTGTGTTATTAAAACCCTTTATAAACCCTTTGGACTTGTCAATACCCAAGTGACCCCTGCCAAGCCATGTGACCCTTTGCAATTTGGACCCTTTCTCTTTATTAATACCCCGGTCAAACCAAAAGTCAAACAATCACCCCCTACGCGCCTTTTTCCTTCTTCCCCAACATATAGCCTGCAACACCATCCCCCCTCCAGCCACCCTACTCCTCCATGTCCCCTCCTCCTCAACATCCATCCAAGGTGCATTTAATGCACCTCCTTCCCCTCACTCAACCCCAACAGCTGTTATAAAACATTTCCCGCCAAAATGAAATGAAGGGCCAAGATGACTCCAACTAATCCAAGGGTCTCAAATAGAGGTGGGAAAAGCTCAGAACAAGTGGAGAAACAGTTTGGGTATAAAAAGGAAGCAAGAGGAATAGAGGAGGGGGTAGCTAGTTTTAATAATTTTTTCTTAAATGTCGTTTTTTTTAAATTAATGTTCTAGTTAAGCCAAAATGTTGTAGTTTCAGTTTATTTGTATCTCATTCAAGTTAAAACATCATTGTATTGTACTTTTGATTATCAATCTAAGTTTTCATATAAGTCTCCAAAGTTCATGCTTACTGTTGCAGTTTTCAGTTTCAAAATCTTATGTACAAGTGTTAGTAGTTTATTTTCAAGCTCATTCAAGCTCACTTAAGCTCCTTGTAGCTTTTGATAAGCTGGTCAATCAGTTTTAAGCAATCTTGTAACATGGTCAATAAAAGTCAACTGGAGCTCAATGGGGCTTGGTAATGGATAATGGTAGGTGCAGGACTTGGACTTGGGTTGGAAATGGTTTAATATAGTGATCTTGGGGTTTGGTTTTAGCCTGCATCACAGCTGGACCTATGTGAGTTTATATGTCATTTTTCAATTTCAACCCATTTTGCATTTTTATGTTTGTCTATGTATCTGTGGTCATCAGTAGTGTAAACTTGTTCATATAGTTGTATTTAGGTCATGTGAACTCAGTTTGATCAATTGTACTATCTGGTTCAGTGTTTGTCTCAATTTAAGTTTGCATATCAGTGTTTAAGTGGTGTTTGGAATTGCTGTCAAACATGTCTATTAGGCTTGTTCAGTGATTAACTTCTGTTGGTTCATGTTTGTTAAGCTTATTCATGCTCTTATCTGTCTTAGTTTGTGCCTGCAAAACACTCAAAGTCAAAATTGTATTTGAATCTGTCTTTTATACTTATCTGTTGAGTTTTGGAAAATCAAAACCTTGTTTTGTGTTAAGAATCAATAAACATAGCTTGCAGTATCTTCATTTCAACATATTACACCACAATCAATCCACAAATTGGATTCAAACTTCAAAATAGTCAACATTTCACTTCTGTCTTAAAAGTCAAAATTTGGAAAAGTGGTTTTGTGCCCAACTAGAGGGATTTTTCTTGAGCTCATTTCTGAGCCAATCTAAGTAAAATTGTGGATTTTAAAACTTCAGTAGGTCTATTTACTTATCATCATTTTTGTACATTTTTGTCAATTTTATTTAAGCCTCAAATTAGCTTGTAAACATGGCCTTAGTAGCCCTGTGCACTGACTCAGTTGATACTGAGTCTGCACAGGGGTTTTGCAGATCTTGCATCCCTTGCACAGAGCTATTTTGAGCTTATCTAAGTCTGGCTTTTGGTTCATAAGCTCTCACCCAGGTCTATTTTAGGTTCCAGTTACTGGTTTTCCTTTCCAGCTTATCTGGTAGCTTGTGCATAAGCTCAAAGTAGCCACCTAAAACTGCTTTTAGCTTATCTACTCCAATCATCAAATCTATTGAGCTTGTGATTTAGAAGTGTAGGATAGTTGTTTCTAGTTGCATTTGGTCACTTTTAGCATATTTTAGCTTGTGTATCAGTTTGAAGCTTGTTTTGCCCCTTTAGCTTATCCAAGTGCTTATTTCATAAGCACTTTGCACATCAGTTTCATTTTCTTACAAGCAACCCCCTGTTTTTCATTTTTCCTAGATTCCTAATATAATTTTAGAGTTTTCCTGAAATTTTCAGATTTTTATAAGTTGGTTTGCTATTTTTCTTAATTTAAATTAGTTTTTAAGCATTTTTAATTAGCATTTAATACAATTAATTAAGAAAAGTCTCAAAAAAATAATTTTTCATTTTTCTTAAGTTAAGATAAATATAAAAAGACAAAAAAAATATTTTTCTAGATTTTTCTTAGTTAAATTTGTATTTTTAAGCAATTTAAGTAGTTTTTAATAGTTTTTAATTCATAGAAAATTCAAAAATATTCAGAAAAATACAAGAATAGTTTTGAAAAGTCTCTTTTGATATTTTAGATTTTTCTAAGTCTTAATTTTATTTTTCTAACTTTATTTCATATTTTCTTGTATTATAAGCTATTATTTATTAGTTAAAATTAGTTTTTAATTAATAATAATTAATTTAATAGTTATAAAAATAATTTTCTTTTTCCGTTAATTTTCTTTTATCATTAGGTTTGTAAAAATGTGATTTTCATATTTTTAGGATTTATATTGTGTAAGTTTCACTTTTTCATTTGTACGTAACGTAGTTTTTAATTAAGTTTTATAAAAACATAAAAACAAAAACATCATTTTGCAAATAGTGATAGCGTTTATTTAATATTTTTTATCTTTTTAAATTTCCTTTAATTTGCATTTAAGCCTCTGTAATTTGTTGGCTTTTTCTGTAGTTATAATCATTCTCAATCCCTTTTTCCGTTCAAATCTCTCGATCACTATACGTTTGGTGATTCTTCGCACAGCTCGCTGGGACATAACGACCCGGGGAAACACTCCTATAGTTTCGCACAGCTCGTTTGGTGATTCATTGCATTCGTGCTTAAGCTGTTTTAAGTTTCTTACAGTTGGCCATTCACAAGTGGTCAGCTTGCGTGAGAAAACTTGACGGTTTGGCACCGATCAGTCGCTCATTCATAATATCATTGTAGACAGCAGATGACATTACATTGATGGGGGATTCCGTATCTATGTAAGCGTGGTCGACACTCCTATATCCGATCATACAAGGGATTTTTAAGTTCCAGGGATTTCCCCTCCTAATCTTTGGGCATATCCTAATGATAGGTGATCGTGGATTATCGATTATGTATTGATGGTACGCAATCTCTTCCTTAGTGGGGTAAAGATTGAAGTAAGCACTATTTTCCACATCCACGTTGTTGTTTATCATGCCATTTTCCGAATTTCTGCTAATCATAGAGCCAACTATAGCAGCGCTGACTACTTTCTCAACAGCTTCCCTAATTGTACTATCGAATATTTTCTACAAATCCTGAAGGTCGGTGTTTCTACTCACATAGCGGCTTCGACGGTTGTGTTGGTTATTGGGTTGGGTTTTGAGTGATATTGAATTTTTTTGTGTTGGGTTATCAAGTGGTGGTTGGTTATCACCTTCCATGATGAAAAGTGATGAGGTTACGAACAAAGGTCACGAAGAAGGGGGATAGACTAAGAGAAAGCTAAAAAATGAGAAAAAATTTACTTGATAGGAATCAAGCAAAGAACCTAAACGAGGTGGACTACTAACTAGCTATTCTATTCCCCGGCAGCGGCGCCAAAAACTTGATAACGCTACACGCGTCGTTCGGGGTCAAGGAAACTTCCTTTTCTTCGAGCAAGTTTTATAACACCCTAGGCAGTGAACCTAATCGTTGTAGTGTAGTAATTAGGGTAAGCCACGGGTATTGATATCGTTCTCTAGGGGAATAGGAATGCTAGTAAGGAGTTACTACGCTAAGGTTAAGGTTGAGGAAGATTATTTTTTATCTTTTTATATTTTATGAAATGGAAAGGTACGAATCTCGGGTATTGGATTTGGGGGGTTTGTATTTCTACCGATTATTCTACTATTATCTAATGATCTAAACTAAGGTTGTGGGAGTCTATGTCTAATTAATGTGTGCTCGTATGATAGTTTAAAGATGTGTTTACTTAGGTTGTATTACTCCTTAATTATCTCCTATTGATGGTTGAGTTGTCACGTCCTTATTCTTAGTAGTGTTGTGTGTCTAAAGTTGTAGGGTATGCGTTTCTCCCTAACTCTTTGAACTTACCAAAGGGTCTCGTCTACAAACCCACTAGGGATGATAAACTCCTACTCTAAGGCGCTCTTTGGATGGTTCAGCCTACAACTACTCAGGTAATTATATTCTAAGGTTCACAAAGATGAATCAAGCATTAAGTACACAACGAATGACCTATCGCATTACTAGATCATTAATCAACTAAGATAAGAAACAACCAATCAATATTCAATAATTAAGTTTCATACTTCCTAAGCAAACACACAAATAAATTAGCCGGACATGGAGAACATGCAAGCATACACACAAATAATCAAAGACATAATTGAATTAATGAAGTAAATACTTATCTTGATGTAAGATAGGGTTTAAAACCCTAAAATACTGTACAAGACACCTTAGGTTCGGTTTTAGGTTTTCACTCCAAAAGACTCTCTTAAAAACTGAAAAATTCGGATTCTATATATAAGATTACATATGCGACGGCGTCACCTTATGTTTCGTGACGCCGTCGTGTCGCCGTCATTAGGGTTTCGTCTTGGCCACGTTAACCTTGCGACGGCGTCACCTTATGTCCGTGACGCCGTCCTCTTCAGCTTCTGACGTCGTCTGGATTGCATCTAGGCCGTCTGAGTAGCGACGGCCTACTCTTTTACAACTAGACGTCGTCACTTGAAAATACGAGTTTTGGGTTCTGAACCGTCACAAAAATCTTGGGACGGCGTCGCCATTAGCACCTGACGCCGTCGCCTTCTAATTTCAGCAACTGTGAGTGTCTCGATTTTGACTTTGGCCATTTTCTTCATATATTCGCGCCTTTTCGTCCAAATAAGTGCCATTCCAGCATTTTGCCTTCAAGAGACCTAAAAAGTGAAAAGGAACGATATTAAGCAATAACGGATACAAAAGTGATCAAATAAGGACTAAAACGACCCCTCAAAATGGTACCTTTTAAAACCTTATCAGTTACACTCCTTGTATTGTTACCATCTTATAAACTATTTTACGATTATCATACAAACTATTTTGCTATCGTCTTATAAACTATTTTGCTCCTTTATAAACCGTTTTGGCTACTATCTTATAAAAAAAATGGTTGATATTTTTTAACTTAAGAAACATAATACAATTTTTACTAAACCGAGAATAGCATCATTAATCCTTAGTTATACATAGCCTGATCATCTATGTCTAATCCAGGAAAGATCATGTTATGATGGGAATAGTTACCTTTAAATTATGTTTAAAACGAACTATTCACTTAAATCGTTAAAAAGCAAAGATTTGTGTGCGTATAAATAGTTCCTAGACATTCGTATGAGTGAGCACAGTAACCAAGTATACTTCTACCCCAACCTTATCATGAAGAGTCAACCTCAGCCTACACCGCGTTCTAAGCCGACGACTCGAATTACATCACTAGTCATCCTAGGAACGACCCACCGACATAAGAGAACATACAAAACGAAGCTCTAGGAAGTATGAAGAAGAGGTTCGAGACCCGGTCAGATGGAACCCGGTGCGGTCAGATGGAACCCGGTGTCTCATGGGCCGAAGTAGATTACCACATTTTTTTAGGACAAAGGAATTTAGTTATGCACGAGAACCTCAGAAAGGTTACACCGATGTGAGACGTACACCTCCAGAATTTCAAGTCGGAGATTATGAACCGGGAAGTTAAACGATTGAAGCAGAATTGAATTTATATCGTCAAGATTCGATGGAATTCCATGAGAGGTCCTACGTTCACATGGGAACGAAAAGACCAGATTCAACGTAGATACCCACACCTCTTCACCAACACCACTCCGACGGGGGTAAAATGTAACAAATATTATTTTTCAAGGTCATTACTTGTCAATTAACTCAAAACTTTTTAGTTTGAATGTTTAAATATTTACTTTAACGTATGACCATTAGGTTAAAACGCGTAAATCGGAAAATGACTTTAAACGTAAATCGGCACTAGACTAAGTTTAGTCTACGTCAACTAAGTTTCATATGACTTTTACAAGCATATTTTTTGAGTTCATGCATTTTATTTTACAATTTTTACGTAAAATATCTACGCTTTATGTTTACGTTCATGCATGCATGCAATGCACTCCACCACCTTTCTATACTTACATATACATCTAAATAAACATTTATAAATGAAAAATTCAAATATCCCCCCCCCCCCGGTACCACCCTTTAGCCGGCCATATGCATGAGGAAACACCAACACTCCCTACTCATTTCCATACCTACCAACGTCCCATAAGTGGTTAACTAGTGAATTGTGATAAGGAAATGAGATCTAGATTATGCCTAAACTTGTGCTATAAAAGACATGGTACCTAACTCCTCATTTTACCACTTCTAAACACAAACACGCACAAAATTATCTCTGCATATTTCAGAAGCAAGGATGAGCTAACAAGGGTATATTTTGGGTTCTTGGTTCATTGATTAAGTGTTGGTGTTTAAAACTAGGGTTTGGAAAGCTTAAGTTAGGGTTTTAGTGTGTTCTTGGTGTTCATATTCATCCATTGATTCACCAACTACTTGTAAGGCTCTATGAATCATTTTCATACTTATATAGTGATAACATCAAATATTCCTGAATATTAAGTGTCAATTTCCCCCGATAATGCTTGTAATTTATATCATTTATATGGATTTACGCTTGTTTTCCATTGTTTTCCACTTTCAGGTAAATTACGAGCATTGGAGCTAAAGAGACGCGGAACTGGAGAAATATCAAAAGATTTATCATAGTATGCTGACTTTGAAGAAGTTACGACGTAACTAAGCTCTAACATTATGCCGTAACTAAAGCTTGACTCAGAAAACCAACTCATCAGAAGGTTACGGCGTAACTCTTCCCAAAGGCTACGACGTAACTATATTAGGTCAAATGAGGTTCCACGCCGCTGATAACTACGCCGTAACTATTTCATCAACTACGGCGTAACTAAGTTTATTGAAGACTACGGCGTAACCACTAATAAGGTTACGCCGTAACTAGCAGATCTAGTGCAAATACGAAGGAATTGAAGGTTACGACATAACTCTTGTTATGGTTACGCCGTAACCCAGATCTGGCCTATAAATACCCCATAAATTCCAGCATTTCTAATCCTCCCATTCCACACACAACAACCAGAGAACGTGGAAAAAATCTAAAGGCAGGTCTAGAGGAGCATACAGAGTTGTCTCCAAGGGAGAAATCACTCCCCTACGATAAGCATTAGCATTTTATCTTTTCTTTACTTTCGATTCATGCATTTTGTACCTTTGAATATTGAATTGATTTGTATGGTTAATATGAGCGGCTAAGCACCTCTTGGTGCTGGCCTAGTTATGATTCCTTAATTGTTTTATTTGCGTTTACATTACTTCCGTACAATTATTTCTAAGTGTATGCATGCATAGTTTATTGGTAGCTACCCTTGGTTCGGTAGTTTTGAATGGCGGTAGAGGCCAATTGCCTAGGAGATATGACCAACTGACCCTAGGTGAGTGGACTGAGACGGGAAGGGTAAGATATGACCAACTGACGACCCTTTCTACTTGTGCGATTTGACCAACTGATCACCTACCGTTTGGATGAACTTAAGAATTAGGGGGTGAGTGTTTAAGTTGCTAACGCCCGGGCACTCACTATTATAAATCTAGCATGTAGCGGTACTTAATGACTTGGCTTAGGGGACCAGGAACAACAGGACTTATGAGGGGACACCTGACTTCTCCTGTGGTGGCATCTTTGTTGATAGGTTTGGGCGAATTGACCAAATGTTGTCCTCTCGACTTTGACCCCACCTGAAGTAATTGGAAGTAAGTAGACGTAGACATAACTAGCTAGGAGGAATAACTAGGTTAGCACCACTATCCTCTATTGAGTTATCCTTTGCCTTTATTTGCTATTTTCTGCTTTAGTAGTTAATTAATTAATTCTCCATTGAAACCATTATTAAACTGTGACACTTAGACTTAGTAATAATCCAACACACATAGCTCTTGGGACGACCTCGGCTTTACCGAATACTACACTACACATGACCGGGTACACTGCCCGTTAGTGCATTAGGGTAGACCATAGGTATAACGAGACTTATAAATATTAAAACCTGGTCAGTAAATCCTGCATCAAGTTTTTGGCGCCGCTGCCGGGGAGTTATATTAGTATTAATATTAAGTCTTTTATTTTCGTTTTGTTTTAAACTTTTCTATTATTCTCACGATCATATTTCGAGTTTTCAGGTACCATGGAAGTTGTTAACATCGATGACCTCACTCTTGAGGAATATTTGGCGTTGACAAGAGATGAACAAGGGCCGAGTCTCGTAAGGCCAGCAATTGGAGCGGATGTCCGTTTCGAAATCAAAGACCAATTTATGAGGGAGCTTCGTGCTAAACCTTTTTCAGGAAACAGGGACGAAGATGCATATGAGCACGTTGAAAATGTCCTATACATCACGAGCCTTTTCAACATTCCGGGCGTGTCTCATGATGCTGTTATGCTAAGGGTATTCCCAATGACTCTTACTGGAGCTGCCAGAAGATGGATCGAAAGATTGCCCGCCGTGGCAATTAATACTTGGGCTCTACTTAAGAAGCACTTTATTCAGAGATATTGTCCGCCATCAAAGATTTCTAACCAGCTTTTGGAGATCCATAATTTCAAGCAAGAAGGCGATGAAACGTTGTATCAAGCCTGGGATAGATACAACGATCTCCTTTACAAGTGTCCTACACATGATCTGAACAATCAGCAAAAGGTCAACATCTTTTACAAAGGAATCAACGTAACTACAAGGTAGATGTTGGACTATCAAGGACCTATCCCGAACATGACTCCTACTCTTGCAATTGAAGCCATTCAAAAAATGGCTAATCATTCTCAAAAATGACACGACGGAGGAAGTAAAAGAAACCAAGGCAGAAATTTTGACGGACTTGCAGCAATCGCTAGTAAAATTGAAAATCTTAGTCGAGATATGCTGAAGGTCAAAGAAACCGTTCATGCCATCCAAGTCGGCTGCGAAAACTGTGGTGGGGGACATCTGACTAATAATTGTCCTCATGTTGACGAAGAAGATATGATTGAAGAAGCTAAACATGGAGAAAATCGACCGTTTTACGGAGATAATCGAAATAATAACGGGTACCGTGGGAATTACAACCGTGGGCCCTATGGAGAAAGAAAGCCCAATCTTGAAGAAACAATTAACAAATTCCTGGAAAGTTTAGCCCAAAGACAAAAGCAGCAAGATGAGTGGTTAAAGGAATTCCAGGAAAACACTGACAGAAGCCTTTTCAATCACGACACAACCCTAAAAAACCTTGAATCTATGGTGGAGAAGCTCAGTGAGAAAGTAAGAATGAATAACAATAGACCAGAAGGATCAAACCAGCTATGGAGTGTAAAGTGATTTTTGCTGATAATGACTCAAAGATACAGGGGAATTCTCGTAGTGAAGATGCGATTACTGGTGAAAATTCCGTCGTCAGATCTGAGTTACGCCGTAACCTGTCTAATAAGTTACGGCGTAACTATGTTTTTTATTGCGATAACGGGGTTATGAAGAATATTGATGAGGACGACTCCGACGAGTTACGCCGTAACCAAAAATCTGAGTTACGGCGTAACTGGGATACATGGGCAAATGAATTCTTCGAAGTGGACAAATCAGGAACATCTGAGATTAACGAATGGTCCCACGACATTAACTTGTGCCCTCTGCCCCGATCTAAGAGGAAGTATCACTGGTGCAAAAAGATACCCGTAGCTAAGGGAGATTGGTATGATCTATGGGCCTCGTGTGACCCGAGAAATGAAATTTGCGATGGGGGTAGCGATAAGGATAGGGTCAAGGATAACAAATTCATGTGGCCTGCATATACTGATGGTGAAAGACTGGAGAAACTCTCCCTCGAAGATGAAGAGGAGCCGCTTATTACTCACTGGTGTACTCCGGTAATCATAACTGACAATGAATCCACGCGAGCATGGCCAACATGCAATCCCTTCCGCGATTATTGCAACGGCGGGGTTAGTGGAAAAGAGGAAGAGTGGACATGCCCTCACGAGCGTGAAAGACATTGTATAAAGTTCGGTGACTTGACATTTGATGATTGGTACGCAATACAATTCGGGGATGCCAAGATCAACCCGAATCTTCTTAAGAAGCTAAAAATTGATTACGAGGATCATAATCAGAAAACGGAAGTGGCAAATAACGACATCTACTGCATGGAAAAGCATTTAAGTGAAACTAACAACAAAGAAATACGTGGTCACTGGTGTGAAATAATAAAACCTCCTGGGGAAATTTTTTGGGCATCATGCAACCCTTGTGACGATATGTGTAACGTGGGAAGCAGCTCAAAGAGAATGGGAAAAGACGAATTCTTTTGGTCCTCAACCAATGATGAGGAAAGAACAAGTTTGCCTTGGTTGGATAACCTGGGATTCGATAGTTGGGTGAAGATTAAGTATGGACATCTTGATACGTTAACCAAAGAGAAGATTTGGAAGGAGTACATGATTAAAGAAAGTTCAAACAATGAGAGTCCTAACAACACGAGTGAAATAACAATTGAGGATGACAAGGAGTTGGTTAGAGATGAAAAAGAAGAATGCAAGTGTGTACTAGTGGAGAATCTGCTCGATGAAGAATGGTTTAAAGGTACCGCTTCTGATGACAATGACATTGAGGGGATCCTAGATTACCTTGAGTTGCAAGGGAATGAGGAGTTTACTGATCCCGAGGACGAAGCCTATGAGCATAGGAGGTGCAAACTCCTTTGGATTCCCTACAAGAGGCCACCACCAATTATTGTCGAAAAATATGAGTTTGCTCGCTACCACTTGGGACCGGAGGAAAAATTATGCAAAATTCGGAAGATTGAAACTAATGAATACCTCCGCACTGCCACGAATGTCGCATGGGTGAGGCATAACCCGATGAAAGACATTGAAGAAGTGGGCCAGGTCCAAAGGCCCCCATAGAGCCCCGCGGCTCTGAGTCTAACTTAAAGACTCGTAAATAAAGAAAAGTGCTCTTTCGGGAGACAACCCGAGTTATCCCTTTCTTTTGTTTTGTTTCCATTTCTGTAGGGTTTTGTGTTTGCTAAACATTTTCTGCAGGAAACGAGGAAGAGAATACTGCTGCAGTTGCTGATCTGATCCTAGTTACGGCGTAACTCATTTCTGTGATTACGTCGTAACCAACCCTTTGCAGAAGAATTATGGACGCATCACTAATTACGGCGTAATTCCATCTCTGTGGTTACGCCGTAACCACTCGCTTTGCAACTTATGCCAGGTTTTGCCAGTTACGGCGTAACTCCCTCAAAAGAGTTACGACGTAACATTCCTCTGCTTTAAATCTTTCATTTTAAAACACAATAACTTTGTATTAGTATTTTAAATGAACTTTGTGGGTGTGTTCCCTGTAAACCCTCACGAGACTTCACTAGTCCACTTGGGACACCAAGTGGTTTAAAAGGCTTGTTGCATATGCTAAATGCAACCGTGATTCCTACGAAAGTGAGTTAGGTTTGTTTTTCATTTTTTTTCTTTTTAGAATTATGCTTGTCGGTAGTGTGATTTCAGGGATTGAAGTTTGTTCATGACGCTTATACGAAGGCACGTCTCTTTTTCATGGGCCTTCCTTTTTTGTGGAGCAAATTTCAGGGAAGTTCTCGCTCTAATTCTACTTTTCTCTTCACCTTTATTTAATGCTTAGTACAAAAGGGACTTTGTACAATTCAAGTGGGAGGACGGGAGTAGAATTATCTCTTGAACATTATTTTGCCCTCGTTTTCTAGTTTATTTTGAAAAATTATGCCATTTTTAAAATTTTGACATGTTTTTCTTAACCTAACTAGATTAGACCTTAGCCGAGCACATACAACCCTTGATACTATATGGTGAGATTAGCCTTATCCGTTTACAATATTTTACCCCAAATCCACTAAATTATGAGTGTGCCGGTAGCTTGTAAACTTTAGAACTTGGCCTTTGCATCATTTCGAGACCATAGACGAGGTATGTTGAGTTAGCTCGATGTATTTGGACTTTTCAGTTTTAGAAGGCAATATTATAGGATTATCACCCAAATAGCCTACCATTGTGTGTCTATCGATTAGTCACCTCGACTTCTCGACCCCCATGTGAAACCCTTTTGTTGCACTCACCTTTAGTGCAAGATACCCCTAGATACACCCATCTAAGCCATTCCTTTCATTTTGTTAACCCATATATTGTTTCGATACACCTATACACCTTAGCCTACCTTGTAGTCTTTATTTGTGATTGAGAAGTCATCATTTGCCTAAGTTCAAGGTTCGAGTGGAAAGGTTCGGAAATCACACTTTCGTCGACGACATATTCCTGAAGATCATTGAAGACCCCCCAAATTCCCATTGTTCATCTCAAGTGGGGGGATATTATGTTTAGTTATCCTTGTTATGTTGGAAAAAAATGGTTGTTATGTTATTGTAAAGTGCGATGTTATAAACACTATGTTATGAGCTTTATAGATTTAGTATCGAGGAGGCCACCTCAGTCACATTTGAAGATTGGAGTTGGTAATTATGCCAACAGTTGGAAAAAAGGTAGTGTACCCATCACGACGTCCTCTAATGACACATCTACCTTGTATTTCATGATCCGGTTTCTTGACTTCAAAGCTTTAACTTTGGGCGGACGGTAAGTGGTGATGACTTGGTTATAGATTTAGACTACCTGCTTGTTTTTATTTTACACCATTTATATATCCCATGTCTTATCCTACCCTTTAGTCATGAAGCGTGTCTAGGTAATGCAGCGAGCAATCTTTGGTGTCTTGTTCATGGATTTGGTCATGTATAATTGATTTTGTCCACTTCGCCGTGACATGTTAGTAATGACGAGTCACCCCTTAACCTTTGTCGTGTCTACCTATATTGCCTTCGAGAATTGTTTAGCCCTTAACTCTAGTGGTGGAGATTTATGTAACCACCAAGCTTATGATAGAATACATGCTATGACTATGCGATTGAGTGATCACTTCGAAATTGAGACTTAGAATAGTTGAGAGATTTGAGTGTTTCGTTCCCATTTCGTGAGGTGTTCGGCTTTGTTTTATTATAGCATAAGGGATTTGTAAACTTATATTTTCCAGGTTTTGGGAGATATCTTTTTAGGAATCTTTCTAATAAGGTCTACTTGAGGGCAAGTAGAGTTCAAGTGGGGGGATATTTGATAACATCAAATAGCCCTGAATATTAAGTGTCAATTTCCCCCGATAATGCTTGTAATTTATATGGATTTACGCTTGTTTTCCATTGTTTTCCACTTTCAGGTAAATTACGATCATTGGAGCTAAAGAGACGCGGAACTGGAGAAATATCAAAAGATTTATCATAGTATGCTGACTTTGAAGAAGTTACGGCGTAACTCAGCTCTCACATTACGCCGTAACTAAAGCGTGACTCAGAAAACCAACTCATCAGAAGGTTACGGCGTAACTCTTCCCAAAAGGCTACGACGTAACTATATTAGGTGAAATGAGGTTCCACACCGCTGATAACTATGCCGTAACTATTTCATCAACTACGGCGTAACTAAGTTTATTGAAGACTACGGCATAACCACTAATAAGGTTACGCCGTAACTAGCAGATCTAGTGCAAATACAAAGGAAATGAAGGTTACGGCGTAACTCTTGTTATGGTTACGCCGTAACCCAGATCTGGCCTATAAATACCCCACGAATTCCAGCATTTCTAATCATCCTATTCCACACACAACAACCAGAGAACGTGGGAAAAAGCTAAAGGCAGGTCTAGAGGAGCATACAGAGCTGTCTCCAAGGGAGAAATCACTCCCCTACGATAAGCATTAGCATTTTATCTTTTCTTTACTTTCGATTCATGTATTTCGTACCTTTGAATATCGAATTGATTTGTATGGTTAATATGAGCGGCTAAACACCTCTTGGTGTTGGCCTAGTTATGATTCTTTAATTGTTTTGTTTGCGTTTACATTACTTCCGTACAATTATTTCTAAGTGTATGCATGCATAGTTTATTGGTAGCTACCCTTGGTTCGGTAGTTTTGAATGGCGGTAGAGGCCAATTGCCTAGGAGATATGACCAACTGACCCTAGGTGAGCGGACTGAGACGGGAAGGGTAAGATATGACCAACTGACGACCCTTTCTACTTGTGCGATTTGACCAACTGATCACCTACCGTTTGGATGAACTTAAGAATTAGGGGGTGAGTGTTTAAGTTGCTAACGCCCGGGCACTCACTATTATAAATCTAGCATCTAGCGGTACTTAATGACTTGGCTTAGGGGACCAGGAACAACAGGGCTTATGAGGGGACACCTGACTTCTCCTGTGGTGGCATCTTTGCTGATAGGTTAGGGCGAATTGACCAAATGCTGTCCTCTCGACTTTGACCCCACCTGAAGTAATTGGAAGTAAGTAGACGTAGACATAACTAGTTAGGAGGAATAACTAAGTTAGCACCACTATCCTCTATTGATTTATCCTTTGCCTTTATTTGCTATTTTCTTCTTTAGTAGTTAATTAATTAATTCCCTATTGAAACCATTATTAAACTGTGACACTTAGACTTAGTAATAATCCAACACACATAGCTATTGGGACGACCTCGGCTTTACCGAATACTACACTACACATGACCGGGTACACTCCCGTTAGTGCATTAGGGTAGACCATAGGTATAACGAGACTTTATAAATATTAAAACCTCGTCAGTAAATTCTGCATCATATAGCATTCTATGATGTTGTATATCACCATTATATGATTTTTGTATTGAAAATGTGATTTAAAGTTAAATTGGTAAGCTTATATTCTGCCCAGATTTTTAGTCGTGTACATCATCAAAGAGAACCATCTTAAACATTTTTCTGGGCCAAGCCAATTTACACACACTTATATCTAGGTCTTATGTAGTTCCTTGTCGAATTTCGTAATTTTTGGAGTTGATTTGGTATTTTTAATAAATGATATGTAATCGGTTGTCCAACATTGACACAAAATGAGTCCCGTTTGTAATTTGTGAAAACGGCCACTCTAGACACTATATGAGTAAAAATGGTAGTCATAAATTTTGTAGAGGACACCTAGACCTAACTAAAATAAGTTGGATCGAGCTGTGAAGTTAAGTAACGAAGGAGATACAGCCTCGAGAAGTTGGGTTATGTTTTCTGATTTTGGACAACTTTGACTTACTTGTATTCTTTTGAATTTATAAAATATTTGGTATAAAACCAAGACAAGTGGTTACATTTTTGAAAAGTAGACTTAAAACATGATGAACCTAGGCTTTGAACCAAGTGATTTTATTAGAAAATGAGTGAGAAATAGCCCGACGAAGCCAGAAATTTTCTAAATTTCTGAAAATGTGTAACAGCAGGTCTAAGTTTGATTTATTATAAGCCAACAACCAAATCATATTTTCACAAAGCCGGGCCTTGAATTAATGAAAGTAGACATATTCATCTACGTTTAGAGAGTTTAACGGATAAAAACGAGCTTAAAACGAAGTAGATACTTTCATTTGAAGTTGAGATTAACTTAATAATTCACACAACTTTAAGTATTGAAAACGCGTATTACTATTTTTCTTAAACGTTTGACTTGCGTAACTTTATAAACCTCACTACAAGTATATAAGGGTGATAAAACTTCATAAACCTCATACGAATTTAGTACATGTTGCATTTTCCCTAAAACGACTTATTATTCTAAGTCGCGTTTAGGAATTCTTTGTCGTTTTACTCACGTATTACTTTCCTGATTCACTACTTACTCAAGGTGATTTTCATAGCGCCACTTTTAAACGTTTTACTACTTGTTTTGAATTACTTTGAGATGAGAATATATTCTCTTTTACTTAAATACCTTACTTGTTTTACTTAAATACATATTCGTTTACTTAAACATATTACTCTTTTACTTATTGCATGCTCAATTATTTTCTTACACAAGTACTTAAAATTTTTACGTATTGCCTACATGATCGAATGTACCCATTAAAAAACCATATTTACATGACTGAATGTACCGGTCAAACAAACCTACATACATGACCGAATGTACCGATCAGACAAGCATACATACATAACCGAATGTATTGGTCAAACAGTTTTACGTACATGACCAAATGAACCGGTCAAATAAACATTAAAACCTTATGGTCCATATTTTTACTTACTTAAACCTATGAACTCACCAACGTTATGTTGACCTCTGTAGCATGTATTTCTAAGGTTCGTAAGATTCTTGGTCTGGCATGCATGGAGTCCATATTAGAGTCGCCGTTGGCAGTTACATTCATTAAGATTTTCTGCATGGACTTAACATCATTAATTATGTTTTCAAAAATTATCTTTATTGCTGTGAAATTTGAGAACTTGTTGTATTGAAAACTTTATGTTGTTTTAATGAATCAAATGATGAATTTTAAAATGGCTCATATAGAGATCGTTCTTTATACTTGGTGACTTTGTGCTATGAAGTCACGCCCCCGGTGACCTTCCCGCTGCGACATTTGGGGGTGTGATAGATGTGGCTAAATGATTGGTCTAAAAGATTTCCATTCATATTCACTATTCACGTTCCTGAGTTAGTGCATGATAAAAAGTGATTCTATAGTATGGAGGAGTAATGATGGAAAGGAGTGTATATTCACTATAAAAGAAGTGTACAGAGATATGAGAAGGAATACTGAGAAGGTAAAATGGGCAAATGTCATTTGGTACTTTCAATGCATATCTAAACATGCATTTGTCCTTGGGTTAGCAGTGCAGGAAAGGTTGCAGACTCATGATAGAATGGCATGTTGTGGTTCCTATGATTTGCTTGTATCTGTCTTATGTAAAAATGATGCAAAATGTCATGATCATTTATTCTTCAGTGTCCTTAATCTAATGCAATTTGGAAAGAAATGTAGAAGATAATGAAGATGCAATTTAGATGAGTGAACTAGAAGAATATTATAAATGAATTAGTTGATGAACCATGTGGTAACAACCTCTGCAGTGTAATTAGAAGACTAAGTATGGCTGCTATTATCTATTTCATCTGGCAAGAAATGAATTACAGAACTTTTAGAGATGAAAAGAGGATTAGAAAACGGTGGTGGATCTGATATGTGAGTATGTTAGAATGAAGTTGATGGGGTTGAAATTTAAAGAATCCAATGCAGTTATACAAGTGACAAAATAATGGAATGTCTCACTGGATATTGAGATCTGGGCTTAAAAGGGTGTTTGGATTAAGCTCTTGAGGAATAAACAGATTGTTTAGGTACGGTGTTGTATGAAGTAAGGAATAGTGAGTCATGAAAGATGGGACTACTTGGTCCTTACTATACACTCTTAAGCTTTGTTTAGTTTGAAGTATAGATAAAGCACACTGTTATGTGTTTTCCCAAGTTTAGCCAGCTGTTTACACTTAATGGTTCTGGTGTGAATTGAAAAATCTATATGGGATGTTTTGGCTGTTGGTTTAATAGCAGGTGTAAGTCTGTTTATTCAAGAAATGGTTGTTGGATAAGTTTGAAGATAGTATCTTGGGCATTGTATTTATCATTTGAAGTTATAGAGATGGTTGGGCTTTTGATAGAAGATGATGTCTCATGTAGATGTGTTATTTGGATCTTTTATGTGGAAGGGAGTTGCATAAGGGTCTAAGTTAGTCTTTACATGAGAAAATGTAATCATCTATCTTAATTCTTAAGTAACAAGTTATTTTCCTTATGGTGAAGCCTCTCATGGATTAATCTGTTATTTCCCTCTATGAGGATGGTGACTGCATGTAGTGTGAGTATTGGATTCCTTCATGAAGGAAATGTAGCCAAAGCATGTGAACTTTAGTAGTAATGAGGCCTATTAATATTGTGATATATGCTTTTCTTACTTGGAATGGCTTACAGCCATAATACTGTTATATGAAATGTAGTTACTGACTTACTACTAATCTGGAATGTGAAGAATTAGTTTGTTTAAGTTCTTTTAGATTATATGTTGGTATTTTTGTTTGTGGATCATGGGCATGTCGATTGATCTTGTTTCATTGTATCTTTGTAAACGTTTATAAGGTTTTGAGCTAATATATTCTTCGCATTTCATAAAAAAAATCAAAGAAAAATCACCTTGACAACATGAAGCAATATAAAAAATAGTAAAAAAGTGTTTCCAGTTATTATATATTCGGAAAGTGGTACCCAATTAAAGAGTAACAGAGAACTATGATATATGTTCAAATCAGGGATGTAATCATATATCGGAAGCTATGTCAATTCCTATACTATATGAATGGAGTAAATAAAAAAAATGGTACCTCGTAAATAGATGAGATATGCTACCAATACATGATGCAGGCACATAGTATGTAATTAGTCTGATAAAGGACCTAATTCAGAAATTTGACTCACCACCACCGCGTTGCAAGTGGTTTGTGGAAACTGTGATGTTTTATGAAGATATGTCTTGATGGGTTAGGTGTACTTTATGTGTCTAGCGGAAGTTCAAGAGGACTGCTAATGGTTCTTGGTTTCACAGTGTCGATATTTGATGCAGTGTTCTCTTCCATCTTTCCAGCACTCGGTGTCTAAAAAATAGGGTTAGGGCATCCACTATGATAAACCTTTATAAAGGTTTATAATAGTGCTTAGTCATCCTAAATCATAAATTCGTAAACCTTTTTCTTGTTATAAACCTTTCTTCACTATGCATATATTTCTTAAACCTTTATAAAACCTCATTAAACACAAAAGCATTAAATTTTGAAGAGGTTCAAGATACTAGACATTTTCATTCCACATAAGCATGAAACATATTTCCACTATAGTTAATAAAATGATAGACCTCTTCATCTTTTCTTAGACCTTTTTATAAACCACTATAGTGGATGCTCTTAATTCCATATATCCCCGAATTAAACACATTAATGTCATATTTGTCCAACTAAAACTCATAATGTCATATATACCCAATTTAAACACAAAATTTGTCATATTTACCCATTTTACTAATTTATTCATTTTAATTTGTGTAAAAATCCTAATAATTACTATTTTCAAATGCATAGACTATTTTACCCTCCTTTTTGAAAAGCCAGCCTGCAAAATGATTGTTTTCTTTAAGAACACATTATGGACAAAGATATTTACATCTCTCTCTAGGTCAATTTGTACGTAATATATATAAATCATTGTAATATTTATGTGAAATTAAGTTGATGGTTTCACATGCTTTTTCAGTAAATCATGCACATGAGCAGTGCATCGTCACTACCTAACTATCAGTAATCAAGCACAAGCCTATCGATACAGTAACAACACATGCTTCTATTCTTGTACATGGGTATTTGGATCATTCTCTTTTGGTGGAAATAATCTCACAATGATACCTCTATGTTTGGATCATTCTCTCATGCATGCAACAATTTTGTTTGTCTTTTATTTATGTGGGATAATCTCATTGTAACAATTAACAAATACACTCGAATGGTATAATGGGTGATGCATTTTTATGGAGGTTACAATGAGTATTTAATAATATTAATTGATGTTTAAATGAATTAATAATAGAATGGGTAAATATGACAAATTTTGTATTTAAATTGAGTATATATGACATTATGAGTTTTTGTTGGACAAATATGACATTACATAGTTTTAATTGAGGATATGTGGAATTAACCCTAAAAAATAGATAAATAAAGTTATTGACAAGAAGACCAAATGGAACAAAAAACCTTTAATATGAACGTTGTAAGAAATCTATAACACACATTATAACGAACCACATTCAACAAAGATAACCCATGTGCATCATTAAATGGAAATAAAAAGCTTTAACAAAGACATTGTAAATATTTAATAAAGACATTGTAAATATTATGTAATAAGTACAAACCTTGGAATAGCAATGTTGTCAGAAAGGAAAAATCGCCCTTATCAACTAAAATACTATAGTAAACCAAATTTGAAGTGTTATACGTCGTCTGCTAAGAGTCAAATGAAAGACGTAATAAAAGTGACACAATACTTATTTTATATTCGAAACAACAATGTAGACCTAACAATTAGCATTATTTTATCTTATATATACAAATCTTTAACCCGATATTACTGTTCATAACCATTTAACAATTAGCACCCCTTAAAAATTTAATAAACACCCCTAAACTAAACATGGCTCACTAAATTATTTAAAAAGCTTTCAACATGTAACCCTTATCTCTTATCTAATAAAAAAAAGTTATAGTTTTATCTTAATTTAACTCTTACGTAAACAATATGAGATATCGATTTTTAAATAGTGTAGCCTTTTTTGGAATACGCACATTAGGTATGATGTCATTACGTTTTTACAAGACATAAAAGATTATATAAAAATAGAATAGATTGAATAATTTGTTAAGAAACTTTGGTTTGTTATATAATATATAACTAGGCGAGTACCCGCGCCTAGCGGCAGCGGTTCTTAGCGGCAGACAATTAACGATATGTGATATATTGTGGTAAGTGTTTCGTATAATGTTCAAAATAAAACGTGAGAAGATCAAAATGTAATTGCAAACGGTTGTAACATGTGATAATTCAACTCTAGCAAAAATTCTTAACATGTATCAAACGACATATACAAATATTTAGTGAGACTGAAAAAGAAAACATTATATCAATTATGAGATCCTAACAATGCACGTTATACGTCACGTAAAACTTCTTGGTAGACGACATTTGAGGTGTAGACTCCTCTTTAACCGAACACTAACACCTTTGTAGTTCTATTCCACAAATGCGCAAAGAAAGTGATCAATTGCTTATCCTTTAAATAGACGATCTTGAGTTTCTCATGATTAGAAAAATAAAAGAGAAACTTGTATTATTTAGATCGGCGGCCTCTGAATATATGAACACACAACAAAAGAGGCAAACTTGAAGTATGGGGATATAAACTTTAAGCATGAAATCAGTGTTTTGCGCAGAGCAACATCATCCACAGTAACATGAACA
This sequence comes from Chrysanthemum seticuspe, assembly GCA_019973895.1. Lineage (NCBI taxonomy): Eukaryota > Viridiplantae > Streptophyta > Magnoliopsida > Asterales > Asteraceae > Chrysanthemum > Chrysanthemum seticuspe. The sequence goes on from BPTQ01000009.1 coordinate 283,136,954, forward strand.
TCTTCATGTTTAAAAAAAAAAAAAAAAAAAAAAAAAAAATTAGCCAGAAAAAGAGAATTCAAAATCATTAATCACATCAAAACTACCTTGATATCATATATGAGTAGAAGCTACCCCAATAGCTAAACATGAAATGAAAAAAAAAAAGTATTAAACCTCCGATTAGTTTATAACCAAACAAAATTCAATAAATATTAAGCGTAGTAAAGAACGAAATCGAACATTAAAAGAATTAAAAAGAATGTATAACAAAAAATTACAAAAAAGTGTGCTTAGAAAGAGATATGTTACTGAAAACTGAGATCCAAACTCAAGATCAAAGTTTAATAAGTATAGACCTAAATCGTATTGTATACATTATATCTCGATTCCATCAGCAACATTTTTACCCAATGACATCTTCAAATATTAAGTAAAAAGTTAAAGAGATGACTCACTTATGAATCTTTTCCTTCAACTTGTGTCGATATAATGGTTGTTTTAACTTGTCGATATCATGGCTGTGCTAAATACAAAAAAACCCATTCAATAGTTTCCTTATAATATTCATTGGCTGTGATAAATAGTTTCATGTGATAAATAAAAAGTCATACTTTTCTTACTTTCCTTTGAATGTTCAACATTTCAAACAAGTTTCCTTGCAATTTTTACACGCATGACTGTTTTATGTATATATGGTATGACAGTGTTTGGTTTACCATGTATATTGAAACTCTTTTATGTACATTCAATAATTTCCTTACGTATTTCAAAATATTCAACATTTCATATGTGTATTGGCATTAAACATTCAAATTAGTTTGACCATTCAACAATATCGGAGTTTTTTTTTGTGAGCATGGTGTTTTGGAAAATAATTTAACAAAATATGTAATTTCAAAAATATTTAGTATAGTATTTAATTTGTCTTTTTCCTTGTATTAGTCACTAAAATTCATGTCAGATTAGTTTTCTAGCAATAATCACGCATTGTCTCCATATCCTTAAGATCTTATCAGTTTTATATAAAAAATTTAAATTAATAAATGAAATAACAAATTTCATCCATGAGCCATGGTCCTAAGCTGCACTGACGTCGTCATCTCTTAGGCCTCTTCAATTGGCCGACTCCATCATTGGTAAACAGTGATGATATGATCATGTACAACATGATTCTGATGTCATCGCTCGAAGGAACTAATAACGAGCAGGAAAACATAATATTTTGATTAGGTAAACTGTTTCGTTAGTGTTATACGAGTTGAACCTAGCTAGGATACTTTCGTATGAACTTTCCGATAAATAGAGTTTTTCTTTATATTGTTCCTTAGTTTGTTATCATTGAGTTTCATATAGGTTGCGAATCAAGACACAAACGTTGGATTCTTTTTTTGTTGACGTCGAAATCATAGAAAAAAACACATAAATTGTTGTGAGTGATGACATTGGAAATTCAAAATCACGGCGTACATTATTACCATCGCCGATGAAAGAGTTGGAAATGACAAGGATGAAGGAGACGAGGAATATGAGTTGATCAGATGGTGTAAACTCCTCTTTCAAAGAGTTTTTTTTCTTCTTTATTTTATGAAAGGAAAAAGGAAACAATTAAGTATTATGTTAATTATGTTTAAAAGTACACACTTTCTTAATTACTTTTCTAACATACCATAGTCACCTAAAAAACTCAACAATATTGACTTTCAACATTCAATTTTCAAGTTTTTCATTTTAACCTTTGACCATTTTTACATTCTATATAGTAAAGATAGTTGTTGAAAATAGGACTGTTTGATAAGTATTTTTCTTATAAAACAAATACTTTTGTTATCCATTAATAAAGAAAATATTTGCAAATAAATAAAATATAAAAGTTTACGGCTACACGCAAATACAATTGACTATCACAATTTATGTGATTAAGAACCTCGCCGCATCACGCAAGTATTAGTACGTCATCTAAAAAGATAGAATGACCTTGAAATAACAAACATAGTTAAGTACTGTTCCAATTAATGTAGGCATGTAATCAAAATAGTACGAGTAATGATTAAAATATTGATTTTATGACCATAGTATTTACTTATTTTTCAACAATATTTTGTTCAAACATTAAGGTTGAAAAGTCAAACGAGCCACCATATGTAGAAATGAGAAGCCTGTGTTCAAAGATTGCAAAGGTCATGGTGTATTAATTAATTAAGCTACTTATTTATAAACTATATTAGTTAAATCTTATTATTGCTATCCTCTATGTAAGTTAATCATGAAATATTCTTGAAGTCTATGGAATATTATACTTTGTATGTTTTTAACACAAATCAATATATACATGAATTGGTTAAACAACTAAAAATCAATATAATACAATTTGCAAGGGAAGATATGAAAAGGAGATTATTCTCCTAAAATCATTCAACTTGGACTCGCAACTTTAAATTCTCCCACGTTGCATGAGCTTTGATTTTCTGCTTCCTAGCTAGTCAACAAATGTATCCCATTTTTTCCAAATTTTTTGTCTATAAATTTCAGCCCACTTTTGCACATAAACCACAAGCAAACATTACACAATAGTCACTGATCCCTCTCCTCATACACAAATTTCAAATATGGCTAGAGTCCTTGAGTACCAAAACCTTGTCACCCTTTTCGTGTTACTCAACTCGACCTTCTTAATAAGTGCACGGCCATTAAACATTATGAATACAGTGGCTTCTCCTGACAAGAATAATAATGTTCTGGATCATTTTTCTTTGGGATCCATTTTAGATGCAGGACCAAGTCCCGGCATAGGACATGGGGTCGAAGACAAGGCCACACTTGGAGGTATCAAGGCTGGGCCTAGTCCTGGGATCGGTCATGGGTATGCATTGGGAGGAATCAAAGATGCACCTAGCCATGCAACGGGGCATGAGTTCATGAGTATTCAGACTTTGGGTGGAATCAAAGATGGACCGAGTCCTGGAATTGGGCACAGATTTGTAACTGCTCCAACGCTAGGAGAACTTAAAAAGTCTGGTCCAAGCCCTGGTGCTGGTCACTAGTTCAGTGGATTGTTCGTAAACATGAGGTTGGGCAGGCAATAACAAACAATATTCATGGTTATTTTTTAGCATTTAGAGTATATATTCGTTATTGGTAGCGAACATTGATTCACATCAAGTTATTCAAAATTCTTAGTATTCGTTGATTAAAAATATTACTCACTTGTTTATTTCATTGTTGTAATTTGTGTTCATGTTCATCCCAATTTTTGGTTTGAATGATGAATATTCAAAACAGTTTCTCAATATGCAAATTGTCTTAATTTTTATTCAGAATTAAATCGAAGTCTTAATTGTTAATAAGTGATAAGACAATGAGTCTTCACTAAATCGTGACTCATGCATGATATGTCTTGCTTCAATATTGTGGAAAAATTCCAAACATTTGTTACGTCCTAAAACAAAACATCTGTAACATAAGATCTCGTATGCATTTTCTTCCATATGATTGGAATGGAAACTATCAAACTCTTTCCTTTTTTGCCAACCCAACACAACTAGCAAGACCAATGCTATTCATTTCTACTTTAGTCTGTGACCCGATAATCTTCATCATTTGCTCATTATGTTTTAGTTTAAAACGTTAGGGACTAGTTGTGCCGAAACCAAAGTTAATAACTAACTTTGGCGGTTATTTCTGTTAGAAACAATGAAGGGTTGCGTCAGTTAAATTGGTACCGATTCAGAACCTATATAAACATATGTATTACATCATTTACAAGGTTAATCACAATAGATATATTTACTTATTCAAATCATTGCAACTTATAATCGATCAAGAAGAAAGTTGGGACAACATTTGGCATCAAGAGCGAGGGTTATACACAACGAAACAACTTCTGTTTCTGCATCAAAACTTATCGAGAAGCCAAAGAGAAACGCTGAAGAAAGAAGAAGAACACCGCTGTTTTTTTTCTTTTCAGTAGGGAACGTTTGTTTTCTTTAATCTTCCAAGAGAAACGAACAAGTTTGGATAAGGAGAAACGTAGAAGAGATAGTGCACAATCTATTTTACGTTAAAGTTGCAAGCGTTAAACATCAGACGATATTGGTGTCGAAAGTTTGTTGGCAACAACAAAGGGAAGAAAGAAGTGGAGACTTTGTGTATACCGGTTGGAAACAAGAACACAAAGCAAGACGTTGTTGTAGAGGAAAACGTATACGTAGAGCGAAAGGAGTACTCAAAGAAAAGTGTGGAGTTTGTGTCGGTACGACACATAAACAACAACAACGAAGAAACAAACAAAGGGCTGTTTGTTTTGGTGGAACGAATCAAACGAAGGGACTGTTTTGATTCGGCAGAGAATTACCAAGGCGCGGTAACAAATTTGTGTGTAGGAAACTTAGCGATTTCAAAGTGACCGAGATCAAGAAGAACACACAAAAGGCAAAAAAAAACAAAAAAATAAAAACAACGTGAGTGTGGTACAAGGAAGATCTTATTGTGTTAGTGTCGATTACAAAAATTCGACAACAAATAAGAACAAAAGGAGTTGAAGAAACAACGCAAGGAGGCTGTGAATAAAATTGTAGAATCGTTGGGCACAAGGAAAAGCAACAAATTCAAAAGGGGAATTCTGTTTCTTTTGGTTCGAGGCAAAGCAAAACGAAGGGGGAATAACAAACAAGAGTTGCTGAACGTTTTTTACTAACAAGGCAAAGCGAATACATCTCGTATTCATCACAAGTTAACGAGGTCACAAGTTTCATTTTTTTGGATTTCAATTCATATTAGAATAGTATAGATCTTATTAGTTTATACTACTAAGAAATCCCGAAAACTAATTATTGATCCCGTAGTACTAAGATTCCCGGAAACTATAATTTGCACATTAGAAAAGGATACCATACTAAGATAAGTAATCCCATTAAAATAGAAAGTGAAAATAATAAACACTTTCAAAATGACAACCGATGATATAGTAACCACATCAACTACAATAAAACCCGTAACACATGTTGCACAATACCAATGCCCTATGTTAAAAACCACAAATTACACAGTTTGGGCTATACAAATTAAAGTTATACTAGAGGCACATGGCTTATGGGAAGCAATAGAACCTAAGTTAGATACACCAGTTGATGACAAAAAGGATAAGGCAACAATTGCCTTCCTATATCAAGCGTTGGCAGAAGATATGATCTTACAAGTAGCGGGTTGTAAGACGGCAAAAGATTTGTGGGATTCGCTAAGGAAAAGACACGTTGGACAAGATAGAGTGCAGCAAGCACGCTTACAATCATTGATGATTGGATTTAACTCACTTCAGATGAAGGAAGATGAGACGGTGGATGCATTTGCAGACAAGTTAAACGGCTATGTCACGAAAGCAAAAGAACTAGGGAAAGCATTAGATGAATCACTTATAGTTAGAAAACTATTAGACTCCACACCCGATAGATTCATTCAGATAGTAGCATCCATAGAACAAACAAGTGATCTAGACGACATTACCCTAGATGAGGTCACTGGAAAACTCAAAGCATTTGAGGAAAGAATAAAACTCCGGAAGGGAGGTCAAGTTGAAAGCCAGGAGAATTTACTGTTTACACACGGTGAACACTCAGATAAAGGAAATCGTTTTAACAAACATGGAGGTAGATCGAATTACTCACGAGGAAACTGGCGGAATAATAACAAAAGAAACAACTCACAAAAGGGAAACTCAAATCATAAAGAAAACCAAAATAATTTAAGTAGGAAGGATTTGAGTAACATAAGATGTTTCAAGTGCAATAAACTTGGACACTATATGAGTAAATGTAGAGCAACATCAACAACCCAGGAACAATCAAACCTTATCTTAGAAGACGATGAACCATCACTATTAATGACTATGCACGAAACCGAACACAAGGAAGTATTGTTGAATGAAGAACAAATTCAACCAAAGAAATATGCTATAGCAGATGCGAGCATATGGTATTTAGATAATGGTGCAAGTAACCACATGACTGGTATAAAGAGTCATTTTAGAGACATTGATGAAAGCATAACAGGACGAGTACGTTTTGGAGATGGATCGTATGTACAGATAATGGGTAGAGGGTCTATACTGTTAGGTTGTAAGAACCAGGAACAGAAAGTAGTATCCGAAGTATACTACATACCAAACCTCAAGAGCAACATAATTAGTCTAGGACAACTTACTGAAATAGGTTGTAAGGTCATTATGGACGGAAACAAGCTGACTTTGTATGATAATAATAAGAAATTGTTGATGAAGGTAGAAAGATCTAAGAATCGACTCTACAAGATCCAGTTACAGATAGAGGAACCTATATGTCTCTTAGCAAACATAGATAACCAAGCATGGTTATGGCATGCGAGATTAGGTCATCTAAACTTTGATGATATAAACAAGATGACTAGAAAAGGTCTAGTAGAAGGAATTCCTAGGATAAATCATGCAGGGCAGATTTGTGACGCATGTTTATTAGGAAAACACAGTAGAACACCATTTCCAAACCGAGCCAAATTCAGATCAAAGAACCCGTTGGACTTAATATATGGAGACCTTTGCGGTCCTATTAGTCCAGCAACACACTCAGGCAAGAAACACATTTTCTTGTTAGTAGACGATTGTACACGTTTTATATGGGCATACTTTCTTACATCGAAAGATGAGGCATTTAGTACATTCAAGGAATTTAGGCAGAAAATAGAAATGGAAATGAAGTTGAAAATCAGAATGCTAAGAACGGATAGAGGTGGTGAATTCACATCAAATGAATTCACAAGGTACTGTAAGGAAAACGGAATAGGACGACAGTTGACAGCACCGTACTCCCCACAGCAGAATGGAGTAGTGGAGAGAAGGAATAGGACAGTGTTATCAACTACAAGGAGTATGATGAAAGCAATGAAGTTACCATTAACATTTTGGGCGGAAGCAGTTAAGCATGCCCTTTACATACTCAATAAGGTACCTACGAGGGCCCTGATAAATAAAACTCCATACGAAGCACTCTACAATAGAAAACCAAACCTAGAAAACCTAAAAATATTCAGATGCACAGCTTATGCAAAAATAACGATACCTCACTTAAAGAAGCTGGACGACAGAAGCATACCATTGGTTTACTTAGGAGTAGAGGAAGGATCAAAAGCATGTAGGCTATATGACCCTATAGCCAAGAAGAAACATGTTAGTAGGGACGTAAAATTTATGGAAACAAAACCGTGGGATTGGAACGAAAACGAAGGAGATACGAACACACAAGACACCTTTTGGGCTAGTTTTGTAGTAGACGGAGTTGACAATGAAAACCTTACACCGGTCAACACAGAAAACGATGACAACACGTATCATAAACAAGATCAGATTCCTGATCTAGTTTCACCAATCACACCAGCAGCATACCATTACGACCCACACTCAGAAGAGGAAGCAGAAGCTACTATTAGTTCTATGGAGAACTCAAGAGATAAATTTGATGATACACCCATACGTGAATTCAAAAACATGTCAGATATATATAGACATGCACGTAGAGTTGAACCACAAAGCTTGTTATTTACGGAAGAAGAACCCCGTAACTACAAGGAAGCATCAGCAGACGAGAAATGGATTGAGGCCATGGAGATTGAATTGGATTCAATCAACAAGAATAATACATGGACTCTTACAACATTGCCAGAAAATCAGAAGGCAATAGGACTCAAATGGGTTTACAAGACCAAGAGAGATGCAAAAGGGAACATCATCAAATACAAAGCACGCTTAGTAGCAAAAGGTTATGTACAAGAACAAGGGATAGACTTCGATGAAGTATTTGCACCGGTTGCTAGGATAGAGACAGTTCGGTTGATATTAGCATTAGCAGCATATCATGGTTGGCAACTAAATCACTTGGATGTAATATCAACATTCCTACATGGAGATTTAAAGGAAGAAGTCTACGTTACACAACCTGAAGGTTTTATTCAACAAGGAAACTCTGGAAAAGTCTATAAGCTTACTAAAGCTTTATATGGCTTAAGGCAAGCACCAAGAGCTTGGAATGTGAAACTTGATCAAACATTAAAGTCTTTAGACTTTAAGAAATGTAATCTCGAACAAGCAGTCTACACAAAACGAAACAAGAACTCTACACTTATTGTTGGAGTTTATGTAGATGACTTAATAATCACGGGCACTCCAAGAAAGGAATTGGAAGCATTTAAATCCCAGATGGAAGAAAAATTTGAAATGAGCGACTTAGGATTGTTAGCTTATTACCTTGGGATAGAAGTTACACAGACAGGAGGAGAGATTACAATCAAGCAAACATGCTATATTAACAAGATCATAAAGGAGACAAGTATGACGGATAGTAATGATACGAAGATACCAATGGATACAGGTACTAAGTTGGTCAAGGCGGAAGATGGTAACTCAGTTGACGCAACTTACTACAGAAGTTTAATTGGAAGTCTCAGGTACTTACTACATACAAGACCAGATCTTAGTTATTCAGTCGGACTACTCAGCAGATTTATGCAAGACCCGAAGGATCATCACCTAAAGGCAGTAAAGCAAGTAATCCGATATATCAAAGGAACACAGGAGCATGGCATAATTTACAAGAAAGAAGGCGGCTGCAAGATTACAGGATACAGCGACAGTAGTTATGGAATCAACACTGATCAAGGAAAAGGAACTACTGGAATAGTATTTTACTTTGGAGAGTCACCCATTACCTGGTGTACTCAGAAGCAACCAACAGTGGCGCTATCATCATGTGAATCAGAATTCATGGCGGCTACTGCAGCAGCATGTCAAGCCTTATGGTTAAAGAGACTACTTAGTGAATTAACTAGAGATGAAGAAAAGAAGATAACGCTGAGGGTAGATAACATTTCAGCAATAGCACTAGTCAAGAACCCAGTTTTTCATGGAAGAAGTAAACACATCGACATTCGCTATCATTTCATTCGAAAATGCGTAGAGAATGGACATATCAATGTGGAGCACGTCAGCGAAGAACTACAAAGAGCAGATATACTAACAAAGGCTCTACCAAGACTAAAGTTCACGACGATGCGACAAATGCTCGGAGTTCAAGATTTAACAAGAAGCAACGATCAAGATTAAGGAGGAGAATGTGACCCGATAATCTTCATCATTTGCTCATTATGTTTTAGTTTAAAACGTTAGGGACTAGTTGTGCCGAAACCAAAGTTAATAACTAACTTTGGCGGTTATTTCTGTTAGAAACAATGAAGGGTTGCGTCGGTTAAATTGGTACCAATTCAGAACCTATATAAACATATGTATTACATCATTTACAAGGTTAATCACAATAGATATATTTACTTATTCAAATCATTGCAACTTATAATCGATCAAGAAGAAAGTTGGGACAACATAGTCTACCTTGAAGTTGAATTGCTTCGTAGTTCAATACAAAATTTCCAGAGAAATTTAAGAAATGCAAAAAATAGTAAAAATATAGTTTATCAAAAAAAGAAAAAGATAGTTTACCTTGGTGGTAATGGTCGGATGTTTGGTTTCCCGTTGAGACGGTAAGAACCCCGTGAGAAGAATGATATTTCTATAGCCAGGGTAACACTAGCATCAATCGGGTACATTCGTCTCATTTCTTTGAGTAGGATAATGAGGATGGTTTAATGTGGTAGATGAGAAAGGAGGTGAACTCCATATGTGAAGTGGTGAAAGAGACAATATGAGGTTACCCCAATTCCTCATATTATGTAGTATATATAAGAGAGAATTAGGGTAAAGATAGGGAGATGAGGTTTCGGCCAGTGGGCCATTATCTGACCTACTGGACACGTCTAGTAATAACCTAGCCCGGAGCACCCATTATATATGTTGTTATACACATGCGTCGTCAAGCCCTCTAGTCTAGTATAGTATGATGTTTGAATTATAGTGTGCTAGACTTATATCTAATATAATTCTTCCTCCTCCCCGACAACACATCCGCCTATCCTTGTTATGTGAGTCAAGTATTGCAAGTGAACCAAAATCGACACCATGAGTTAGTTGTTTCTCTTAAAAATGTTGTGGGCATTACATTTGATGTGAACACCACATCATTGCACATGATCTGATAGTAATGACAGGTTAAGACTTGGTCATATGGATATGATCTAGGTGAGCAAAGATAGGAAGATTGTGATGGGTGTGGAGACAAGTAGACAATGATTTGCAGGTACATATGAATGAGTATGTAATGTGTGCATTACTCGACTGCGCGAGGTGACTCATACCACGATGTGTAATGGCTGTCAATAAATGGACCAATGGTGTTTGATCACGCTCGAGTGTACTATTCACGTTCTGGTTTTATTCAAAAACTAGTACGTTGATGCCATAACGATGGTGGCAGGGAGTTGATAAAGATATACGTGAGATAATATGATTGAGTGTGAAGAACATGTCCGCACATAACTATGGAGTGTCATAAAATTGTAGGCTTAAATTTTAGGTTGTTACATCTAGTAAAATGTTATTACTCTTAAAAAACAGTTAAGTACATAGGATGTGAGTGAACCTCACATCTCACATGATGTGCCTGATTCAGTTTATACCCTAACGTTGTTTAGGGTTTTTAATATCGTCCTATTATTGGTGTAGGTTTGATTAGTCTGAATTGATGTAAGTATGCAAAAGGGATTTCTTGATTCGGGTGGTAGGGGTAGCAATCATAAGAAAAAAGATGGTAGGAATGTTGCTTCTGGTTCGAACTCGGGTGATAAGCTATTAGCGAGTTCTGTTGATAGAAGGAAAAAGATCGATGAGGGCTGGATATAACATATGGTATTGATCAAGGACAAGTTCCAAGCTTGTTGAATGCTTATGGTAGTACAAGTGCGTCTTTCTTAGCTGAATAACTTTGTGTTATTGAAAGGTAAATGGCTGACGATAAACTTGTGTTGGCAGGAGATGATAGAAAGCCGTTAAAACCGAGTAGAACTACACATGAGGTTTCTTCATCATTTCATGAGGATGGTTTGCTTGAGGAGCAGCAGGTAAACAATAAGTCTAATGACGGGCTTGAAGGTTATATTGATCAAGCGACTCGTTTAGCTTGTAAGAGTTTCGATGAGGCCATGCAAGGTGATACGTCCAAGCTTGGGTCTACATCATTCGCCAAGATATATTGTTAATATTAATAAGTCTACAACCAAGGTTAATTTTCATCTTCTTCAAACTAATGATATACTTAATGATGCTAATTCACTTATCCCTAGATCGTTCGTTGAAGAGGTTAACAATAGATGTGCCAATACATTGTACGGCTATTTCATTGGCAAGAGGTCGGTGTTTCCCGTAGCTCAACACTTTGCTCATACTATGTGGGCTAAGTATGGTATCCAACGTATCATGATGAACTCGCAAGGTTTCTTTTTCTTTAAATTCTCAATGAAAGCGAACATGGAGATTGTACTTCTCAATGGCCCTTGGATGCTTCATACGGTTCTGATAATTCTCCAAACTTGGTCGACTAGTGTGCGCATCAAAAGATGATTTGAAAAGGATCCAGGTTTGGGTTAAATTACATGAGGTCCCTATGGCCGTGTACACGGGTGATGTGTAGCAACTGGTATTTTCAAGGCAATACTTGTTTATAAAAACTCAAAAATTTGTGATTAATTGGTATTTTTCCATACTTATTTTAACAATAAATTATATTTATTATTTTTATTTTCATATTCGAACTTTTCCGAACTCAATTGACTTGAAAACAAGAGTTTATCTCGCAAAACGTGAAAACCTCACTCAACCCGTACCAACACAACCGTGAACCTAATTAACATTTTAATGTGTTTCGGCTTAATCAAGTAATGGAACCTAATCAAGTAACGGAAACTTATATTGCTTTCGGCTTTATCAGGTTTGAGTTTGTATAACGGTGAGTTCAGATCCTGTAATGTAGTCAAGAAAAAAAATTGTAAACTATTGTTACCTAAGAAAGAGGAAATTAAGAATATAAAGTACCGCTTTAACAAATTTAACAAGCTTAAGTGCTTCAACAACGAAAAAATAAAAAGAAAAGGCATTCTCTAAAATTAACATGCCTTCTCTAGAAAAAGGAAAAAAAAAAGCAAAACCAAATAGAACCTTACGCAAAAAAGAATGTACAATTCTATTTGTTACTACATGGAAACAAATAATTAATGTGGAGATAATGATATGATTGTATCTTATTAGCTATAATTAAACCGTTATTTACACAAGAAAAATGAAATGTATGCGTAAAACCTACACCTAAAATCAGACTTAAAGATGTGATTGGTGCCTTTGAAAAATTGATTTATGAGAAATGATAAAAGATAAAAAGTGTATCACATTTGTCAAAAGATGAATAGAGTAGGTCTATTGTTAGGCCTATATATCACCACTCTTTACACAAACACCATCCAAAACCCACCAAAAATCTTACGAAAGATGTCTTGTATCTCAAAAACTAGTAGCTTATTACCACCACACGAAACGTTAAACTAAACTTTTGAGATATTAATTATAAAAACTTTGGGAACGATAATGTACTTTTGAAAGTAATGACACGGATAATCCACGAAAACTACGACACATTACTTTTATTGACTTCTTTATCGTATGAGCCGTATTTTAAGAATACGCATTAGGTTGCGTCACTTCTATTCTATTGTACTCGTCGTACATTCTTCTAGATGCCGTGGAGATTAGCTTTAGATGTCAGTCGTGTCAATTGTGAATAGTACATTGTTGTGGCTAAGGTGAGTTTCATAGCCCATCTTTTCAAAGGTTTTTATAACTATTTTGGGGGAGAATACATGCAGCTTTTAACCAACTGTATTTGGATATGTGTTTATTATACGAGTATGATTGTTGTTTGGAATATTTGATTTTTGGTTGTGATCTTATGTGTTTTATGTGAAAACAAACTATTTCTTGGACCTGCCACTACTATTGTGAATTGCTATGTGTTGATTGGGAAAGGTTAGACATGCGACCTTTGACGACTTAGACTAGGGTAGCATCTCTATGCTATAACGCGATGCCTAGCTAAGAATATCGACCTAGACCAGGGTAGCTTGTGTTCTAGGCCTTGCTACGACCGTGCTGGCTAGTGTCGCCCGGGGCCCTACATAGAGATCTCAAACGTATTGTTGATTATTGATTGGGTTGATTATTGATTGGATTGATTATTGATTTATTTGATTATGGATTGATTGATTTATGGTTGGAATGTTTATCATTTTTCTGCCTTAGTCGCAGGTAGCAATTAAAGTCTACCAGGTCCACTATTACTTTTGTAACTTAACTCTATGAACTCATCAGCGTAAGCTGACCTTTTTAGCTTGTGTTCTCAGGTTTAAGGTGATAGCTCACTATTGGAGGACGCTTGGCAAGGGGCATGGTCATAGGCGACTCTGATGAATAATCGAGACCACTTTAAACTTCTTATTGGGCCTATTTCCGCACTACTTTCATTAATGTAAACTTAATGATCACAATTAATGAATCTTATTCTAAATAAATGGGATAAAAATCATTTTTTGTACCTTATGTTGTGATACCATGATTGTAGCACCCAAAGGTTTGTATGCTTCCGCTAGACCATATTTTCGGGGTGTTACAAAAATCGTCCCTATGTTCTATGCCTTCTTTCTATTTTATTTAAAGTTTTTTGATTTTTTATATACATTTTTATAAAACATATATGTTGATATAAAAACATATACGTTTCTATACGTTTTTATACATTTTTATTTGCATTTTTACACATTTTTATATACGCTTTTATATGTTTTATATATGTTTTATACGTTTTTATACATGTTTATAGGGACCTATGCCTTCTTTCTCTGTTATTTAAATTTTTTTGATTTTTTATAAACCTTTTTAAAAAAAACATATACGTTTTTATAAGTTTTATATACGTTTTTCTATACGTTTTATACACTTTTATACATTTTATATATGGTTTTATATACTTTTTTGTACGTTTTTTATACATTTTTATATATGAATTTATACGTTTCTATATACGTCTTTATACGTTTTTATACATGTTTTTATATATGTTTCTATACGTTTTTATATACGTTTTATAAAAACTTATATAAAATCCTATGAAAACGTATATAAAAACGTATAAAGACGTATATAAAAAGGTATATAAAAAACATATAAAAACGTATAAAAGTCATATATAAAACATATAAAAATGCATAAAAACGTATAAAAACGTATATGTTTTTATAAAAACTTTTATGTTTTTACGACAACGTATATGTTTCTATAAAAAGCTATTAAAAAATCGAAAAACTTTAACTAGAAGAGAAAGAAGGCATAGGGCACAGGGACGGTTTTCTGCGATTTACTCTAAAAAATAATTTAAATTAAAAGGGAAAGAAGACAAAGGGTATTTTAGTCATTTAACTTTGAAGCAAGGACGGAAATATGCCTCAAAGGTTTCCCACAAAGACGGTATCTGCAATTTCGAAATGGTTAGGACGAAAATGCAATTTCATCAAACTTCAGGACGATTTATGCAATTAACTCTTAAACAAGTAAGAAATATACTCGTATAAAAAATTAAACACAAGTTGAAGGGTATAACTGAAATTTCAAATACTATAAAGAGAGTTATGGGTCCACAAGTAGTGGTGAGCAAAACCGACCGACTCCCGAAAACCGTTCCGATCCCGACCAGTCCTGAATGTCTCGAAACCGAACCGAGCTCAATCAGGTCAGGACTCGATTTTGGTTTTCAAGCTAATCGGTTTCGGGATAAGTCGGTTCAGGACGAAAACCGAAAAATAACAAACAAAACGAGAAAACTGACCCGTCCCGACCAGTCCCGACTATCCCGAAACCGAACCAAGCTCATTCGGATTGGAACTCGGTTTGGATTTTCCGGCTAGTCGGTTTCGGGTCGGTTCCGGCCCGATGCTCACCCCTATCCACAAGTATGAGAATAACCCATTTTACATATGAAAAAATAAGTGCCTCATGTTTGCAAACAAAAATGAAAATAACACCATTAAAAAAAAAATAAAAAATAAAAAAAAAAAAAATAAAAAATGGGGTTAATACTCACAATACATTTTTTGATGCATGCATCATAATTTGTGCATTACAGTATTATACGGTACAAACTGTAATGCACAAATTGTGATGCATGCATCAAAAAATATGGTGTAGGTATCAATTCTCAAAAAAAAAAGCTCGTACTTCAACAAAGAAAAAATAAAAAGAAAAATGCACTCTCTAAAATTAATATGCCTTCTCTAAAAAAAGAAAAAATGAAAAGCATAACCGAATAGTACATTACGCAGAAAAGAATGTACAATT
This sequence comes from Chrysanthemum seticuspe, assembly GCA_019973895.1. NCBI lineage: Eukaryota > Viridiplantae > Streptophyta > Magnoliopsida > Asterales > Asteraceae > Chrysanthemum > Chrysanthemum seticuspe. Next base: position 283,152,276 of record BPTQ01000009.1, read on the forward strand.
CTGTTTGTTAATACATGGAAACAAATAATTTATGTGGAGATAATGATTATCTTATTAGCTGTAATTAAACCGTTATTTACACAAACATCATCCAAAACCCACCAAAAATCTTACGAAAGATGTCTTGTATCTCAAAAGTAGTACCTTATGCCTTAAACATTGTACCAAACAATTTTGTTTTCTATAAATACTTATCATTAAGTCCATAACTAAATATCATACCAAAAACCTAAACGATCGAAAACTTTTTTTTTTCTTCAAGAAACTAAAGCTGTCTATCATGGGAAATAAGAATACCCATGTTGCCAATGTTGCTGCTCATGATCAAAAGTTAACGAATAAACCAGTTCGTTTTGTTGTTAGCAAACACGCGAATGATGATGTTGCTGACATGAATGAAGAAGAATATTATAGGCTAAAGCTTGAAGAGTTAGCCAACGAAAAGCTGTCTTTATTTGCTTCTGAAGAGAATGATGTGTTATGTGAACAAGTTAAAGAAAAGAAAAAATCCAAGAAGTTGACGAAGTTTAAGGGTCGTACTAAACGTAAACGTTCGTCAAGGGATGAAGATGGCAAGAAAAAGAAGGTAAAACGAGTCGTTGATAGAGAAATTTTGAGTAACGAAGTGATCACACGGTTAAAGGAGTTTATTGATGAGATTAAGGGTTGTGATATGAAGTTAGTAATTCAGAAAACGTTGTTTGAAAGTGATTTGAAACGTAGCCAAAATAGGTTGAACATGCCGTTTAACCAAGTTGAGACTCATGATTTCTTGACTGATGAAGAGATACGTCTTGCTAGCAAAACTGATAATGCTGGGATCGAGGTTCGATTGGTTGGGCCAAATTTGCAGATTTTCAAGAAACCAATGTGGTTAAAGATTTGGAATATGTCGAGTAACAAGAACTACGTATTGAAGACCAACTGGTACGATTTTGTGGAGGCTAATAAGAAGGTTTTGAGGGAAAGGGCAACTATTCAAGTTTGGTCGTTTAGGAAAGACGAGCAGTTGTGTTTTGCTGTTGTATGTGTGGACAAACCTGTGGTGAACAAGACGGCACTTGAAGATGCATCATCTGCTGGTGGTTCATCGGTGATATCGTAGATTATGTAGGGTTTATGAATTTATTAGTGATTTTTTGCATGGCTTACTCTGTTTTTCTTTGTTCATTTATGTTTAATTTGACTACAGTTGTGTTGATGGTAACAAAGAACTTGAGTTCATTAATTATATGTATATCTATTAATTCAACAAATTATATTGCAACAAAAAAACTATTGGCTATCATATATGATAGTGTAACCAACATAATATACAAAATATAATATGCATTCACGTAGACAAGCATGCAATATAATATGCATCCTAAATAACTAACTTATATATATATATGCATATGTACGTAATAAGCATGCGATTTAAATATATAAATGTGCATGCATGTGCATGGAAGGAGAAAGCTAAAAAGGCTGCAAGTGAAATGAAAATGAGTCAAGCTACTGAAATAAATGTCCTTCTAGAAGATGCATTCAATGCCCAACTGTGCTACTTGCAAACCTGCAATATTCGGATAAGTGCACAGCTAGAGAATCTAGCATGAAAAAGAATATATTCGAGTGTGGGTATCTTTGATTTTTATCCGATCTCAAGATTTGATTCGTTACTCGCCTATAAAAAGGAGACATGTAAGTCGAATGAAAGGGGCAACAAACATATCTCATTTCTTTACTTCTTTCTGTCTACGCTATAACTATTCTCTCTACTATTATTAGTAGAATCTATACATAAGGGGAAAGCCCTATAATGAGTTATATCTCCATTAATTCCTAAATAAGAAAAGTGGCGTAAAACTACATATGTAATATGAAGTTACCTGAGGGGAATCGCCACCCGAGAAATTATTAATAACCCTTTTGTATCCTTCGATGTTATATCATTAGAAACATATAACCTTTCATAAAACACACCAATTCCTCTCAACTTTTCTTATAGCTTAACTCTCTCAATAGAGTACTGTCTAAGCATTCTTATCATCAATATTATCTAAGCATTCTTATGCATACATAGAAATATGATCAATACTGACTTGATCGTCGGAGGGGGTTCCCCCGGGCTCAGCCCGGGGTCCTCTCTAACGGTTTGTCTTTGTCTTTTCAGCACTGTTACCGAAGACCCGAAGTCAAGGTTAAAGCGAGTCAGACGGCCAAGTCATCACCTTGACGACCATGCGGATTTTGGTAGCATCATTTGGCGCCATCCGTGGGACCCGAGCAAAACACTTGCCTTGTGTGCTCATCTTCTGTTAACACTAAACTATGGTCAGATTTCTTCTTGAATCAGCTCATTCAGGTGAATATACATCATCAGATATAAGGTAATAAAGCCTATCAAAGTCATGGATACAAATTATAATAAAGAGTGATGTAAACTCAGTCTTATTATATATTATGATGTCTATATTGGTTTAGCCCTCTCTAAACAAAATGGTATAGTTATTAAAACTATAGAAGAAAAAAAAAAAGAGTTCTTTTCCCATCTCAAAACAAATTAGCAACCTTCACTATTATTATTTTAAACCATTGAGAACCCATTTTAAAATTATCTCGCAATTTATGTTTAATCAGATGATTTGACAAAGTGATTACATGGAATTTTTAGTGAGATCGATATCGGTTCTCAAATTTATAAGAATTTGTTATGACGTATTTGACTTTTTTAAAGTAAAGTCAAGAAAGTATCCAATCTGTGTTTTCGATACGGTCCTTATATAATGATTATGTATAAGAACATGTTAACCACAGTTTTATGCTGTAACGTGACTCTTACGAATTTTTATAAGTGGCCCAGCTAAATTCATTTTACGAGTCATGGTCAGAAACTATTCAATTAAACAAAAGGCAACACAACCTGATGATTACTCGTTCTCATCGTATATGTGATATCATATTCCTCTTTTATACTAGTAATTATATATTAGACCAGTTGCACATGGAGAAAGAACCAACTTGAAGAATCAATCATGGACTATCCATCCACAAACATGCAAGCTCGTTCCACTTGTTATATCCACATTACCCTACTATATTTCGTATCTTTTTATAGGCTTCATGCACAATTTATTATGCATACTCATTTATAAATTCAATAACCCCATCACTTATAAGAACACAACCAAAGCCTTATTAAGTTGAGCACCTGACACATCGAGTTCAATTGAGTCACGAGGAACAACAAGCATGCAGAAGTCAAGACCTCGATCTTAATGAGGTACATATGAGGTAATTATAAGTTTAATCCCTTCAATCTGTCTAAATTACGTATTTTACAAATTTGGATTAAAGGGCAATTTGATTCCCTTTGAAATAAAGATTAATCCATATTTACCCATTCATGAATCATTTCAAGAGTTACAATACAAGCCTCTTGAACTATAATTGGCTTCTAAAAGTAATTCATTTGTTAATGAATACCATGCACTTGGTACATCACAAATCAACAATCACAAAAATGTTCAGTTGGTACATGACAAATTAACAATCATAAGACTACTCTGTTATATCACTAGGCATTCTTTAACTTTATAAAATATGAAGGTGAATGATCACATATTTTTAAGGTTTGACTTGTCTTTATGATGAGGTATCATATAAGCTAGGTTATGGTGCCATTGACGAAAGTTCGCAATCACGATTGAGGAGTAGAACCGCTGGATTATCCTTCAAGCACTTGAAGTCTAACCATGCTTTGAAGCTCAAACATAATAATATGCTCACCCTTTTGAGTAATCCAAGTTGAGGGGAGGAAAATAATGGCTACTATAGTCATTATAAACACCAACTTAAAGTTCGATGAATCTTGATAAGGAGCGGAGTGGGTCTGCCACATAGGTAAGTATCTTTCCTAATCGATACCATCCAGTTTACTCTTTAAGTTCAGTAACAAGTAGGCCATATGAACCACGAATGAATATAGAGTAACTATAACCATAAGTATATACATCCGAACTCAACAAGAGTAACCCGATGTACTGTCAACTTATCTGCAGCTCATTGATAGCAAAATGATACAACTAGGTTGGAATTAGCCATACCAATATATAGCATGTCCAACTAGAGAAACTTATTAGCAAATATACATTGTTCTTACTCATAACTTGAAAAACTGAAATATCTTACTCTCACAATTAAGGCTATAATTAGGAGCTACTGATAGCACACTTATGCATATGTAGCCCAATTCATACATACATAGAACTTGCAAAGACATATGAGTACTAGCTTAGTGGCCAACAACTATGATGCAAATGCTATAGCTTTTTAGAACAGAGATACTCTGCATCCTATGTTTTTGGGAAAGGAGGCTATAAAGTCAAGCATAAGTTATATTCGCTCTTATCTTTCAATAAAAATATGCCAACTTTAGGCCATGAAGCCATCAGTCCAAATATATTTTCGAACAATAAAAATATGAAAATAACAGCACGTATTGGACAAAGTTGTTAGACACAAGAGGAATTAACATATGATAACAATATTCCTTAAGAATGTGCGTTTTACTTGGCCATGCTCCTTTTTATTAACTAAGCTTTTGGAGAATTTTCACATATGCTTACGAGGTTCCAAACAATCATGTGCTACACATATAATAGGTTTCTATACAATTATCATAGTCTGTAAAGAATCACAGCTCTACATGGGTTGGGACTAAAATTTATACCAAACATCCATGATTTAGAACACCACACATTTGAAGATATAGTAAGCATTTCCTGGAAGCAAAGTCAAATTCATAATATGAAACAATACGCGTTTAAACAAGTGCATGAGTATCATTCACATAAGTGTTGGTAAGACACACGAGTAATTTTCTGTCAAAATTACTAAAGCATGGAAAGCGAAGAGACAAAGCTCGATGACCACCCAGTTGTTTGTGATACACACCTGGAAGAGTTACATGGCAAAGCACTCTTACAATTTTGTAAACTAAGGAAAAACAAGACGCGAAAATTATGTATCCTTATACAAGTACCCATGATGAACTACTATTCTTCGTCTCATGACATGGTTAAAAGGAAAGGAGCAAGGATAAAAGGTAACATTTATGCATCATTCCATTATATGTATACTACTCTCATAAGCCTATACGGTTGAATGCACGATCACAACACAAACATGGTGGGAGGATTATACAAACATAGCGTGGGACACGAGCAAAATATTTGTCTTGCATATCAAAGTTCACTAAGGGTTGCGAAGATAATGATGGTGAAGAGATGAAAGAGGCTTGTCTTCTTCATTTTGGTTTATTGAGTTTTAGTCGTTTGTGATGAAGGTTGGGAAAGAAGACATTGGGAAATATGATACAAGATTTTTATTGAGTTTTACGCCGGCTAGGATTGAGAGTAGTATATCATATGGTGGTAGATAATTAAATGGATGAAATGACAAACTTGCATTTGGTTGCAAAGGTATTAACTTTTAATGCGTTTATATTTGATATTGTTTGTTTTCTAGCATATCTTGTATATATAACTGATCTAACAAAAAAAGGCAAGAATCTTATGTATCTTCTATAGGAAAAGCTACATAATGATGCAACGGAGTCCATAGTGAATATATCACGTAACACTGCAAGGCCTTTTTCAAAGATGTGAAACCATATCACGCAAAAGCGGAACAATCACTCCAAAATCGTGAAACTCCATCACGCAAAAGTGGCATGACCACTCCCATGATTATCTCCCGACATCAAAGGGATGAAAAGCTTTAAGTAGCTAATCGCAAGCTTAATATAAAGCTAAGTGAAAAGGTCCAGACCAATACAATATCCCGCCATTAAAGGGATAAAAAGCTATAAATAGCTAATACACAAAGTGGCATGTCCACCCCAAAGACGCGGAATTATAACGCGCAAAAGTGAAAAACCGCTTTAAAGACGTGAAATTCAATCACGCATTAGCGACATTATATTATCACCCCAAAGACGCGAAACTCAATCGCGCAAAGTGGCAAGTCCTCCAATGATACTAATCCCACCATTAAAGGGATAATAAAGCTATAAATAGCTCATGCACGTACATAAAAGGTGTCAAAACTCATAGCATACTCTCGTCCCTAAAGGGATAAGAAGCTATAAATCGCTTACACAAAAAGCTATATATTATACATAGCTAATGCAACAACATCCAAAAGAACATCATCCCAACAAAAAATTGGGATATGAAGCTATGAGTAGCTGTTACATAAATTCTAATACATAAATGACGACACGGTATAAATACACCGTCTCGCCAATGCCTAGCCATTTAAAAGGCACTAATTTGCGAACATGCAAAACTAAACACATAATAATGGTGAAAATGTCCAAATAAAGACGTTATAACACCAATAAAGCCATTTAAAAGGCAATAAACTCATAACACAATCATACTAAATAATAATAGTGAAAATGTCCAAATAAAGACGTTATAACACCAGTATAGCCATTTAAAAGGCAATAAAGTCATAACGCAATCGTAATAAATAATGATGGGACGATTTTCAACTAAAAACATTGTCCCTTCATTGAAGTCATAAAAAGACATATATATTGACTACGGTTTCATGGTCATATCATGGACATAATTGATGTTCTTTGGAAACGCTCCGCAAGAGAATTTGATTCACAATGTTATACTTACCTAATACTCATGTAGGTATAAATTGTATATACATACCTAAGTTACTAAAGTCTATGCACGCGACATCTATGACTCGCCTACATAGACTCGGGGACTTGATAGTGTAACCAACATAATATACAAAATATAATATGCATTCACGTAGACAAGCATGCAATATAATATGCATCCTAAATAACTAACTTATATATATATATATATGCATATGTACGTAATAAGCATGCGATTTAAATATATAAATGTGCATGCATGTGCATGGAAGGAGAAAGCTAAAAAGGCTGCAAGTGAAATGAAAATGAGTCAAGCTACTGAAATAAATGTCCTTCTAGAAGATGCATTCAATGCCCAACTGTGCTACTTGCAAACCTGCAATATTCGGATAAATATTCGGATAAGTGCACAGCTAGAGAATCTAGCATGAAAAAGAATATATTCGAGTGTGGGTATCTTTGATTTTTATCCGATCTCAAGATTTGATTCGTTACTCGCCTATAAAAAGGAGACATGTAAGTCGAATGAAAGGGGCAACAAACATATCTCATCTCTTTACTTCTTTCTGTCTACGCTATAACTATTCTCTCTACTATTATTAGTAGAATCTATACATAAGGGGAAAGCCCTATAATGAGTTATATCTCCATTAATTCCTAAATAGGAAAAGTGGCGTAAAACTACATATGTAATATGAAGTTACCTGAGGGGAATCGCCACCCGAGAAATTATTAATAACCCTTTTGTATCCTTCGATGTTATATCATTAGAAACATATAACCTTTCATAAAACACACCAATTCCTCTCAACTTTTCTTATAGCTTAACTCTCTCAATAGAGTACTGTCTAAGCATTCTTATCATCAATATTATCTAAGCATTCTTATGCATACATAGAAATATGATCAATACTGACTTGATCGTCGGAGGGGGTTCCCCCGGGCTCAGCCCGGGGTCCTCTCTAACGGTTTGTCTTTGTCTTTTCAGCACTGTTACCGAAGACCCGAAGTCAAGGTTAAAGCGAGTCAGACGGCCAAGTCATCACCTTGACGACCATGCGGATTTTGGTAGCATCATTTGGCGCCATCCGTGGGACCCGAGCAAAACACTTGCCTTGTGTGCTCATCTTCTGTTAACACTAAACTATGGTCAGATTTCTTCTTGAATCAGCTCATTCAGGTGAATATACATCATCAGATATAAGGTAATAAAGCCTATCAAAGTCATGGATACAAATTATAATAAAGAGTGATGTAAACTCAGTCTTATTATATATTATGATGTCTATATTGGTTTAGCCCTCTCTAAACAAAATGGTATAGTTATTAAAACTATAGAAGAAAAAAAAAAAGAGTTCTTTTCCCATCTCAAAACAAATTAGCAACCTTCACTATTATTATTTTAAACCATTGAGAACCCATTTTAAAATTATCTCGCAATTTATGTTTAATCAGATGATTTGACAAAGTGATTACATGGAATTTTTAGTGAGATCGATATCGGTTCTCAAATTTATAAGAATTTGTTATGACGTATTTGACTTTTTTAAAGTAAAGTCAAGAAAGTATCCAATCTGTGTTTTCGATACGGTCCTTATATAATGATTATGTATAAGAACATGTTAACCACAGTTTTATGCTGTAACGTGACTCTTACGAATTTTTATAAGTGGCCCAGCTAAATTCATTTTACGAGTCATGGTCAGAAACTATTCAATTAAACAAAGGCAACACAACCTGATGATTACTCGTTCTCATCGTATATGTGATATCATATTCCTCTTTATACTAGTAATTATATATTAGACCAGTTGCACATGGAGAAAGAACCAACTTGAAGAATCAATCATGGACTATCCATCCACAAACATGCAAGCTCGTTCCACTTGTTATATCCACATTACCCTACTATATTTCGTATCTTTTTATAGGCTTCATGCACAATTTATTATGCATACTCATTTATAAATTCAATAACCCCATCACTTATAAGAACACAACCAAAGCCTTATTAAGTTGAGCACCTGACACATCGAGTTCAATTGAGTCACGAGGAACAACAAGCATGCAGAAGTCAAGACCTCGATCTTAATGAGGTACATATGAGGTAATTATAAGTTTAATCCCTTCAATCTGTCTAAATTACGTATTTTACAAATTTGGATTAAAGGGCAATTTGATTCCCTTTGAAATAAAGATTAATCCATATTTACCCATTCATGAATCATTTCAAGAGTTACAATACAAGCCTCTTGAACTATAATTGGCTTCTAAAAGTAATTCATTTGTTAATGAATACCATGCACTTGGTACATCACAAATCAACAATCACAAAAATGTTCAGTTGGTACATGACAAATTAACAATCATAAGACTACTCTGTTATATCACTAGGCATTCTTAACTTTATAAAATATGAAGGTGAATGATCACATATTTTAAGGTTTGACTTGTCTTTATGATGAGGTATCATATAAGCTAGGTTATGGTGCCATTGACGAAAGTTCGCAATCACGATTGAGGAGTAGAACCGCTGGATTATCCTTCAAGCACTTGAAGTCTAACCATGCTTTGAAGCTCAAACATAATAATATGCTCACCCTTTTGAGTAATCCAAGTTGAGGGGAGGAAAATAATGGCTACTATAGTCATTATAAACACCAACTTAAAGTTCGATGAATCTTGATAAGGAGCGGAGTGGGTCTGCCACATAGGTAAGTATCTTTCCTAATCGATACCATCCAGTTTACTCTTTAAGTTCAGTAACAAGTAGGCCATATGAACCACGAATGAATATAGAGTAACTATAACCATAAGTATATACATCCGAACTCAACAAGAGTAACCCGATGTACTGTCAACTTATCTGCAGCTCATTGATAGCAAAATGATACAACTAGGTTGGAATTAGCCATACCAATATATAGCATGTCCAACTAGAGAAACTTATTAGCAAATATACATTGTTCTTACTCATAACTTGAAAAACTGAAATATCTTACTCTCACAATTAAGGCTATAATTAGGAGCTACTGATAGCACACTTATGCATATGTAGCCCAATTCATACATACATAGAACTTGCAAAGACATATGAGTACTAGCTTAGTGGCCAACAACTATGATGCAAATGCTATAGCTTTTTAGAACAGAGATACTCTGCATCCTATGTTTTTGGGAAAGGAGGCTATAAAGTCAAGCATAAGTTATATTCGCTCTTATCTTTCAATAAAAATATGCCAACTTTAGGCCATGAAGCCATCAGTCCAAATATATTTTCGAACAATAAAAATATGAAAATAACAGCACGTATTGGACAAAGTTGTTAGACACAAGAGGAATTAACATATGATAACAATATTCCTTAAGAATGTGCGTTTTACTTGGCCATGCTCCTTTTTATTAACTAAGCTTTTGGAGAATTTTCACATATGCTTACGAGGTTCCAAACAATCATGTGCTACACATATAATAGGTTTCTATACAATTATCATAGTCTGTAAAGAATCACAGCTCTACATGGGTTGGGACTAAAATTTATACCAAACATCCATGATTTAGAACACCACACATTTGAAGATATAGTAAGCATTTCCTGGAAGCAAAGTCAAATTCATAATATGAAACAATACGCGTTTAAACAAGTGCATGAGTATCATTCACATAAGTGTTGGTAAGACACACGAGTAATTTTCTGTCAAAATTACTAAAGCATGGAAAGCGAAGAGACAAAGCTCGATGACCACCCAGTTGTTTGTGATACACACCTGGAAGAGTTACATGGCAAAGCACTCTTACAATTTTGTAAACTAAGGAAAAACAAGACGCGAAAATTATGTATCCTTATACAAGTACCCATGATGAACTACTATTCTTCGTCTCATGACATGGTTAAAAGGAAAGGAGCAAGGATAAAAGGTAACATTTATGCATCATTCCATTATATGTATACTACTCTCATAAGCCTATACGGTTGAATGCACGATCACAACACAAACATGGTGGGAGGATTATACAAACATAGCGTGGGACACGAGCAAAATATTTGTCTTGCATATCAAAGTTCACTAAGGGTTGCGAAGATAATGATGGTGAAGAGATGAAAGAGGCTTGTCTTCTTCATTTTGGTTTATTGAGTTTTAGTCGTTTGTGATGAAGGTTGGGAAAGAAGACATTGGGAAATATGATACAAGATTTTTATTGAGTTTTACGCCGGCTAGGATTGAGAGTAGTATATCATATGGTGGTAGATAATTAAATGGATGAAATGACAAACTTGCATTTGGTTGCAAAGGTATTAACTTTTAATGCGTTTATATTTGATATTGTTTGTTTTCTAGCATATCTTGTATATATAACTGATCTAACAAAAAAAGGCAAGAATCTTATGTATCTTCTATAGGAAAAGCTACATAATGATGCAACGGAGTCCATAGTGAATATATCACGTAACACTGCAAGGCCTTTTTCAAAGATGTGAAACCATATCACGCAAAAGCGGAACAATCACTCCAAAATCGTGAAACTCCATCACGCAAAAGTGGCATGACCACTCCCATGATTATCTCCCGACATCAAAGGGATGAAAAGCTTTAAGTAGCTAATCGCAAGCTTAATATAAAGCTAAGTGAAAAGGTCCAGACCAATACAATATCCCGCCATTAAAGGGATAAAAAGCTATAAATAGCTAATACACAAAGTGGCATGTCCACCCCAAAGACGCGGAATTATAACGCGCAAAAGTGAAAAAACCGCTTTAAAGACGTGAAATTCAATCACGCATTAGCGACATTATATTATCACCCCAAAGACGCGAAACTCAATCGCGCAAAGTGGCAAGTCCTCCAATGATACTAATCCCACCATTAAAGGGATAATAAAGCTATAAATAGCTCATGCACGTACATAAAAGGTGTCAAAACTCATAGCATACTCTCGTCCCTAAAGGGATAAGAAGCTATAAATCGCTTACACAAAAAGCTATATATTATACATAGCTAATGCAACAACATCCAAAAGAACATCATCCCAACAAAAAATTGGGATATGAAGCTATGAGTAGCTGTTACATAAATTCTAATACATAAATGACGACACGGTATAAATACACCGTCTCGCCAATGCCTAGCCATTTAAAAGGCACTAATTTGCGAACATGCAAAACTAAACACATAATAATGGTGAAAATGTCCAAATAAAGACGTTATAACACCAATAAAGCCATTTAAAAGGCAATAAACTCATAACACAATCATACTAAATAATAATAGTGAAAATGTCCAAATAAAGACGTTATAACACCAGTATAGCCATTTAAAAGGCAATAAAGTCATAACGCAATCGTAATAAATAATGATGGGACGATTTTCAACTAAAAACATTGTCCCTTCATTGAAGTCATAAAAAGACATATATATTGACTACGGTTTCATGGTCATATCATGGACATAATTGATGTTCTTTGGAAACGCTCCGCAAGAGAATTTGATTCACAATGTTATACTTACCTAATACTCATGTAGGTATAAATTGTATATACATACCTAAGTTACTAAAGTCTATGCACGCGACATCTATGACTCGCCTACATAGACTCGGGGACTTGATAGTGTAACCAACATAATATACAAAATATAATATGCATTCACGTAGACAAGCATGCAATATAATATGCATCCTAAATAACTAACTTATATATATATATATATGCATATGTACGTAATAAGCATGCGATTTAAATATATAAATGTGCATGCATGTGCATGGAAGGAGAAAGCTAAAAAGGCTGCAAGTGAAATGAAAATGAGTCAAGCTACTGAAATAAATGTCCTTCTAGAAGATGCATTCAATGCCCAACTGTGCTACTTGCAAACCTGCAATATTCGGATAAATATTCGGATAAGTGCACAGCTAGAGAATCTAGCATGAAAAAGAATATATTCGAGTGTGGGTATCTTTGATTTTTATCCGATCTCAAGATTTGATTCGTTACTCGCCTATAAAAAGGAGACATGTAAGTCGAATGAAAGGGGCAACAAACATATCTCATCTCTTTACTTCTTTCTGTCTACGCTATAACTATTCTCTCTACTATTATTAGTAGAATCTATACATAAGGGGAAAGCCCTATAATGAGTTATATCTCCATTAATTCCTAAATAGGAAAAGTGGCGTAAAACTACATATGTAATATGAAGTTACCTGAGGGGAATCGCCACCCGAGAAATTATTAATAACCCTTTTGTATCCTTCGATGTTATATCATTAGAAACATATAACCTTTCATAAAACACACCAATTCCTCTCAACTTTTCTTATAGCTTAACTCTCTCAATAGAGTACTGTCTAAGCATTCTTATCATCAATATTATCTAAGCATTCTTATGCATACATAGAAATATGATCAATACTGACTTGATCGTCGGAGGGGGTTCCCCCGGGCTCAGCCCGGGGTCCTCTCTAACGGTTTGTCTTTGTCTTTTCAGCACTGTTACCGAAGACCCGAAGTCAAGGTTAAAGCGAGTCAGACGGCCAAGTCATCACCTTGACGACCATGCGGATTTTGGTAGCATCATTTATATACATAAACTAACTGTACAAATAGGACAAGTTCTGGGTCAACCTAGATTGACCCATTTTGACTTCTAACAAAAATACACTTTGATCCATTTAACTTGCATCTAGCTTGACCCATAACCTTCATCAGGAAGGCATGCCAGTTATTCACGCTGCCCAGACCGTCCGCCTTCACCAAAATGGCACCCAGTCATCTTCGTCTTCAAAATAACTGAACGAGAACACTTGCAACATGTTTTTTTTCTCTTCTTCTCGACACATATTTGGCAGCTTCCCATAGCCCAACTCTGCAAATCTTACACATGCAACAGATATGACATAACGAAAGTAGTATATATTTTGTTCTTTGGTGATAATGTGTACCTTGAGTCATTATAAGATGATGTTGTTGGAATATAATCTTGCTATGATGAACAAAACACAGGTACGAATTAATAAACTTGCTTTGAATTGATTTAAACTTGCAATATTTGTTCATGTTCGAACTTACAATGATCGACCCCATATATAGTTTTCTAACCGACATCTTTGAAGCGACATATTTGCTTCAACCGTTTCTATAACCGTCTTTCTAAACAATATGTCGTTTGATATAAACGACATCACCCTTAATTGGGTTTCTTAATTTACATAATGACACCCTAAACTTACACTAATTACATACTTGACACTAATACATACAATACTTTCTAATATGACATATTTAACCCAAAGTTTAGGTTAACAATCAACACTCCCCCTTAAACTAAACTTTGGTTTAAGGTGGGTCTTCAATCTTGCTTTACAATAATGTTGGTTCTTCATCGCTTTCATAAATGAGATGTGCTTGTTTCTCCTTGTCTTTCCATTTGGTGCATTCCTTTGCGAAATGTCCATGCTCACCACATTCATAACACCTCATTTTATTCTTGCTTTGTTCTCCTTGCCTTGTATATCTTTCTCGTCCTTTTCCTACTTTGTTAAAGTTTCTTCCTCCTTGATTTCTTGAACTTGCCATCAAAAGTTTGTTATGATAATCTTCTTGCGGTTCATCTTGACTCTTGAGGCGTTCTTCATAAGCAGTTAGTCTTCCAACAGCTTCTTCAAACGTCATTTTGTCAATTTCTGAATATTGCTCGATGGATGCCACAATTGGTAGAAACTTCTTTGGAACGGAGTTCAGCAACTTTCCTACTAGTACTTTGTCTTTAAGATTAGAACCAAGACTTTTACACTTGCCTCTTATGCTTCCCAATTTTCCCGCAAAGTCATTCACGGTTTCATCGGTCTTCATTTTTAAGGTCTCCAATTCGCTTCTCAAAGTTTGAAGGCGTGCTTTCTGAACTCGGTCTGCTCCAATATAACGTACTTTAATTGATTCCCATACTTCCTTCGCAGTCTCGTGCTGTGCAACTTGCATTAAAACATCTTCCGGCAATGTTGTGAGGATCATTGCTTTTGTTGTATGCATCTTTCTTAAATCTACTTTTTCTGTATCTTCAAGCGTTTCCCAAAGACCATATGCCTTCAATATTGTCTCCACCATAATTGCCCATGTTGTGTAGTTTGTTTCGGTGAGTTTTGGACATTGAAGTGCTATGTTTTGGTCACGAGTTGGTGTAGATGTTTCTCCTTTAGTCATGTTGCTTTCTGACTTGCGTTCTTTCTTGCTTACTATCTTACTTTGAAACGAAAGTTTCTCTTACTGGTGAAACGCTGAGGTTTCTCTTACGGGGTGAAACGCTAAGGTTTCTCTTACGGGGTGAAACGCTAAGGTTTCTCTTACTGGGTGAAACACTAAGGTTTCTCTTATTGGGTGAAACACTAAGGTTTCTCTTACGGGGTGAAACACTAAGGTTTCTCTTACTGGGTGAAACACTAAGGTTTCTTAAAAACGATAGGTTTCTACTTACTTCTTACTATGTGAACCACAATGGTTCAATTTCTTACTTCTTACTAGTTTTGTATTTCTAACTCAAAATAACTTATTTTGTCTTCCTAAATTGAAAAATAACAAAACCTTAATCTTACTTTCTTACTTTTCTACTAACCCCAATCAATTGAAAAACTCTAAAATGACTAGTCCACAAATAAATTTTGTTTACGCACAAAACTTAATGATTAAACAATAGAACACCTTTATATCACTAAATTCCTACAAAAATTTATATAACTACAAAATGAAATATAAAAAAAATAAGGTAGGAAGACTTAGTCAATATTTGTGTTGGTGTCCCCTGATGGCAGTCAAAAGGCCACGAACCCTTTCTCTATCTTTCAGTTCTCAGAAAAAAAAATTAGGGCAAGAATCCCCTTTTGTTCTCTGGTGGTTGTCGACACAAAGAAACACCAATTGTCGTTGTGGTTCCTATTCGATTGATTCCTTCCTTTACTCGATCAAAAACTACCCAAATCCCGCCAATGATTTCTTTCTTCTTCCTCTTTCTGATTAGATGATGGTTTTTGTGGTGGGTTTATGATAATGATTTCGTTCGGTTTTCGGGATGGTGGTTTTCTGAATTTCTGGTTGCGGATGATGAAGAATGAATCACACCCGCTTCTTTCTTTCGTTCTTGCGGTTAATTCCCGGAATCGATCAACGTGCTCTGATGCCAATTGTTGGAATATAATCTTGCTATGATGAACAAAACACAGGTACGAATTAATAAACTTGCTTTGAATTGATTTAAACTTGCAATATTTGTTCATGTTCGAACTTACAATGATCGACCCTATATATAGTTTTCTAACCGACATCTTTGAAGCGACATATTTGCTTCAACCGTTTCTATAACCGTCTTTCTAAACAATATGTCGTTTGATATAAACGACATCACCCTTAATTGGGTTTCTTAATTTACATAATGACACCCTAAACTTACACTAATTACATACTTGACACTAATACATACAATACTTTCTAATATGACATATTTAACCAAAAGTTTAGGTTAACAATCAACAGATGTGACTAGCATCGCAGGATTGCTTATTCCTTTACATATATCATCATACGGCGAGTACTTCATAACCGAATCAAAATCTGATTTAACGTGACGATTTCCAAATTCTTCATAGTCTAATAATGTTAGTTGCAAATTTGGATCCAATAATGTATTGCAGATGTCAAGAAACGTAACCTGGTGAACACATTTTACCCTTTATACTTCCAAACTAACGACATACGTAATAAAAATAAAAAATAAAAAATAATAGAACAATTGATATAATATCATTACCTTCAAAATGGCGGCTCTGAATAACTGGGGATGCATACTAATGGCGCCTGCAACAAGAAGACCACCAGCACTATGCCCAACAGCAACAAGCTGGCTTTTATGAACATAACCCTCAATTTATAAGATAGTTTCCATATGAAATAAAATCATTTATGGAATTTATTTTGTTTAATCCACTGCCGCTTTTATGTCATGATGGATCTGCAGCAGCAGGGTTAATCGCACAAAAACTGAAAACGTAACCAACTATGGTCTGTCTTTGGTAACAAGCTTATTTTAGGCCAGAAACACGATCAAAATTTAAACTTTTTTTATTACGATAATGAGTTTTCAGGCCGGTGCTATGTCAGGAAAAGTCAACACGGTCGAAAGTTTCCTCGCCACATCAGCAATTTGACCGGAAGTCAGTATCTTTGATCGAAATAGAAATTGTACACGGTTTTTCAGTCTAAAAAAGTTGGTTGCCTGAAATAGAAATTGTACAAAAAATCTACTCTGCTTTTATTGAATGAGCCTAATAAAAATTATACGGCTAATGTAATAGTGTAATGCTACTTGGCATCAGCAAATATAACAACCCAATCACGATCAAACAAGCTTAATCACTCGGCAGACCAACTTTTTCCCACACTTCTCCATAGGATCTATACCCATGTATGATACCACAAGATTGACCCACTGTATGAGCTTCACGGGTATACAATGTCGTTAAAGGAACTATCGTGCCATCATGGGAGGCAACTTCTTTGCTTTATCAAAAATATGAATCGGAAACATTCAATCATTCGTGTACTTCATCGTTGTTGGCTTTTGCACGAATGCTCAATACCTTTTCTTTGATGCACGATAGAAAATTTTCTCCTTGACATGTCATCTATACTACTTTATAATGCATTTAGCCCTTCTAAAATTAGAAGGCTTAAAAATTCAGACTTTTTTACTTGCTTATTATGGAAAGAATTAAAAAAAATAAGATAATGAGCTCCAATCATTGAGTGACATATGTCACTTCTTTAACTAAAAAATAACAAAAAGGGAGGAGCTTTAACAAACTAAAATAAAAAGCTCCAATAATGGGGTGACACATGTCACTTCCTAACTAATTAATCACCTTTATTTTTAAATTTAAATATCTTTTAATCCGTTTAATTTTTTTATGACCTAATTTCACCATATTTTTTAAAATTTTGTGCTCTTTAATTCAACATCTATTTTGATATATTTTTATGAGTTTTCTTTAGTAGTCGGGAAGAAGCGGAGTTGAAAAGAGAGAAACTTACTTGAATTAGACGTAAAAATGAAAAACATTTGTTCGCTACAAAATAGTCATCGGGTACCCGCCGCCGCATTGCGCGGGTACCCTTCTAGTAGTCAACAATGTTAGTTGTAGCTGATAAAATTATTTATTTTAGTGATTAACAATACTTCAATTATTAGATTCGTATCTGAAAGATTCAATATTTCATTTCATATCAGTTATAAAAGTATGTGCTTTGCTATAGAGAACTTGTTTTTCTTAGAACTTATATCACAGGCGACGAAAGCACCACTCGATATACTAAGTTCATGAAGTCATGATTCGAGCCTGGAACAAGTAACAACATTACATGAGTTTGACGGCATAGGAAAATACCATGTGAATAGGAAAATCACTAGAGTGAAGGCAATGCGAGTTGTCGATGCAATGATTAGAGAAATGACTGTTCTATGCAATTCTCTCCTCTTTTGGTATGTACTTTTTAGACTGTTCCTAATCGACCTGAGTTGGTTGTTGGCACCCAATCTGTTAGATGAAAAAACCTGTAGAAGCATGGGTGGACTAATGATGCATTTGTCGGCTTGGTGATTAAGGACTCCCGCTAACATTATGTTTCGTTTAACAACGTTCATATGTGGGAATAATGCTAGTGTTAGGTAGGGGTGGCAATCGAGTAATGTTCGTGTTGACCTATTCGGGTTCGCTTGTTGGCGAGTTAGTATAATCTCTATCCAAACACGACCCATTTATTAATCGTGTCAAGATACTCAACCCTAAACCATACATGCATAACACATATAACCCGTTTGTGACCAATTTTAACATGTTTAAATAAATAGGTCAAGCCGTGAATAAAGTTGGTGGTCTGTTAATTTAACTAAATATCTAAAATATGACAAAAATAACATACAAATAACTATGCGACAATTTTCTGAGTTATAAGCGTCAATTTCAATAATATATGAGGTATAATCGTAATCCACTCATGTTAAGTATATAACATAATACATTTAGTCTACATCCAACATAAAAAACAATGTTATATTTTTTATTTCTGGAGTCTTGTATACTTAAACGAGTTCACGGGTTGACCCGTTTAATACTTACTCAACCCAAACACTGCCCGTTTATTAAACGGGTTAGACGGGTTGACCTGTTTTTTACACACCTGTTTAATTTCATGTCGAGTTCGTGTCTTTTATCGTGTCGCGTCGGAAATTAACACCCCTAGTGTTAGGCTAGAAATTCCAGCTTAGTATCAAGTTTTTAATTTTTGCAATGATGATCGAAGACATGTGTAATGTGATAAAAGGTTTGAGTTCGTGTAACGGTGAGTTCAGATCCTCAGAAATGAACAATTGGAAAAATCAAAAGATTATATATATATCTTTTTTGTTGATAGATAGATATAGAACTCAGTTTTATATATATATATTATTTTGTATTATAAAAAAAATGAAGTAAAGCAAACGGTCCTTTCGCAATAAAGTAGTTGAAAATAAAAAATTTCAAAACTATTGTTACGAAAGAGAAGAGTAAGACTATAAACTCGATTTCTTATGAGATAGTTAGTTGACTTTTTTTTTTTAAAAAATAGAGTATAAATTGTCGTTTTAACAAATTTAACAAGCTTAACTATTTAAAAAAAAAAAGTGCATTCTCTAACATTAATTTGCTTTCTATATATAAAAAAAGAAAAAGAAAAGCAAAAACAAATAGTGCATTACGCACAAAAAGATGTACAATTCTGTTTGTTAATACATGGAAACAAATAATTAATGTATCTCAAAAATCTTCCGAAGATGTCTTGTATCTAAAAGAAAGTTGTACCTTATGCTTTAAACATTGTACCAAACCATATATAAATACTCATCATAAGTCCATAACCAAAATATCAAACAAAAAACTTAAACGATCGAATAGTTATTTTCTTCAAGAAACTAAAGTAATCTATCATGGGAAACGAAGTGATCACACGGTTGAAGGAGTTTATTGATGAGATTAAGGGTTGTGATATGAAGTTAGTGATTCAGAAATCGTTGTTTGAAAGTGATTTGAAACGTAACCAAAACAGGCTAAGCATGCCTTTTAAGCAAGTTGAGACTCATGATTTCTTGACCGATGAAGAGATACGGTTTCTTGAGACTCATGCTGGGATCGTGGTTCAATTGGTTGGGCCAAATTTGCAGATATTCACGAGACCAATGTGGTTAATGATTTGGAACATGTGCAGTACCAAGAACTATGTGTTGAGGACCAACTGGTGCGATTTTGTGGAGGCTAACAAGAAGGTTTTGAAGGAAAGAGCAACTATTCAAGTTTGGTCGTTTAGGAAAGATGGGAAGTTGTGTTTTGCTGTTGTATGTGTAGATGAACCCGTTGTGAACACAACGACGCTTGAGGAAACATCATCTGCTTTTGGTTCGTTGTTGATATCGTAGATTATCTAGGGTTTATTCGATATAAATATGATGAACTATTTAGAGTTGATGTTATATGAAATTATGTATCAGTTAATGAAATTATTAGTGATTTTTTAAATAGCATATTCTGTTTTTCTTAATTCATTTATGATTAGTTTGACAAAAACATATTTTATTGCAACATAAAACTATTTGCTATCAGTACATAAATTACCTGTACATATGGGACAAGTTCTGGGTCAACTTGAGTCAACCTAGTTTGACCCATTTTGACTTCTAACAAAAACACTCATTTTGATACACTTCACTTGCATCTAGCTTGACCCATAACCTTCATCAGGAAAGCATATTCATATGCCAGTTCCTCACACTGCCCAGACCGTCCGCCTTCACCAAAATGGCCCCCAGTCATATTTGTCCTCAGAATAACTGAATGAGAACACTTCGAACACGTGCTTTCTCTTATTTTCGACACATATTTGGCAGCTTCCCATACCCCAACTCTGCACAATAGTACATGTGCATCAGATATAATTTAGCAAATAAGTATGCAATTGTTCTTTAGTGTAACTAAGTGTACCTTGAGTCATAATAAGATGATGTGACGAGCATTGCAGGATAGCAGATATGTTTGCGTATATTATCATAAGGAGAATACTTCATAATCGAATCAAAGTTTGATTTTATCTGAGGATTTCCGAATTCTTCATAGTCTAATACTGTTAGCGGCAAATTTGGATCCAATAATGTATTGCAGATATCAAGAAACGGAACCTGGTGAAAACATTTCACATTTTATACTTCCAAACCACAACATAGGTAATAATAAAAAATAAATTTAGAACAATCGAATTAATGTCTTTACCTTTAGAATGGCAGCTCTGAATAACTCGGGAAGCATATTAATGGTGGCTGCAACAAGAAGACCACCGGCGCTATGTCCAATAGCAGAAAGCTGGTCTTGATGGACATAACCCTCACTTATAAGATAGTTTCCACATGAAATAAAGTCATTTATGGAATTTAATTTGTTTAATCCACTGCCGCTTTTATGCCATGATGGATCAGCACCACCACCGCCTCTACACAACATTCAAAACATGAATACCAAACTGTAGCCGATTAGATGAATGTTACAGTCTGCTTGCATAAAAACTGAAAAAGTAACCAACTTTGGTCTGTTTTTGGTAAAAAGCTTATCTTAGGCTAGACACACCATTAACGTTTCAAATGTTTGCATTAAAAACATGAGTTTTTAGGTGCCACGTCAGAAAAAGTCAGAACGGTCAAATGTTGCCCTGCCAAATTAGCATTTTGACGAGAAGTCAGATTACCTTAAAAAAATATTTGAAGGTTTTTCGTGATTTGGACAGTTTTTTTCGGTCTCAAAAAACTTAATGATCCAAATAAAAAATACACCAAAGTTTGTTACTTTTTTTACTCGATTAGCCTTAACTTTTCCAAAGAAAAATCGGCTTATGTAATAGTACCTGACATCAGCAAATGCAACAACCCAACCACGATCAAGCAAGCTCAATCGCTCAGCAGACCAACTTTTGTCCAACACTTCCCCATAAGATCCATACCCATGTATGATACCACAAGATTGACCCATTTTATGGGCCTTATGGGAATACAATATAGTTAGAGGAATTATCGTGCCATCATGGGATACAACTTCTTTTCTATCACAAGAATATGAATCTGAAACATTCAACCATTCGTGTACGTCATTGCTGTTGCCTTGTGAAGAAATGCCCAATACCTCTTCTTGATGCACGACAGAAAATGTTCTTTTTGACATGTCATAGTCAACAATTAGATCAGGCATCTGCAGTTGGTTATGCACGACAGTAGTTATTAGTGTTGTATATGAAAGATTCAATATTTCATTTCATTATCAATTATAAAAGTATGTGCTTTGCAAAAAAGAAAAAAGAATGAAGTTTAGAACTTTATACCACAGGGGACGAAAGCACCACTCGATATACTGAGCTCATGAAGTCATGATTCGAGCCTGGAACAACGCTACATGAATTTGAAGGCATAGAGAAATACCAAGGATCAAGATCATCTATATCCATTTCTTTCTACAATTAACAAACATAAAAGTTCATTCCCGTAATTCCAAACTATGGCTACACATTAAGATCTTATATTATTACCTCATTGTTGAATTGAATAGGCATTTTGATGGAACAAATTATAGGGGAATCCTTTCTGTTAAGGTAAAGCACCATATGCTCATCAAAGACATCCATATCTTGTATGCCAGTACCTTTAGCAGGTGCAATTATTTTCTACGGAAAAAAAATCGACATAAGCAATAAAGCAACAAATTTAGTACCAACTGAATAGATGAGGCAAGATGGACAGGTTCAGCTGGTTGACCCGCAAAAACATCCATATCCTGTTTCCCTTTAGACAAATTGTTTAAGTTGAAGCATATGACCGCTAGAGATAAAATACATCTAGAAAAAAATAACCTGCCAATTAGCTGACTGAACATCCTCAACAGGGCATCGAGCCAAGTAATAGTTTCCAACTAATAAATCATTTTCATCATATGAATGTGCATTTGTTAGGATATAGAAGAATCCTTTATGATGTTCCAAAAAGAATTGTACACCAGAAACACGATCATGAACTTTTCGCAAGCCATCTTTTGGTTTATTTGCGTCTATTATGTACACCTGCAATAAGACAATCAAGATACAATATAAATACAAGAAAAAAAATATAAATTAAGTATATAACTATAGATGAATTATGTTAAATAAGTAAGTTCCTTCCTCAGATGAAGTCCGCGAATTTGAATTAACAGTTATAAATTTTCCATCCTTTGTGCTCGTAATATCCACACAAAAGCTTGAATCTTTTTCTGTAAACATTAGGATGTCACTAACGGGATTTGATCCCAGTGTTGTGCATTGTACCCTGTTCGAAAAAAAGAGATGTGACATATTTACATATGGTACTTATTTCAGATCATTATAGGATGTAATTGTGTTTATAAAGCTTGCCTATATGGTCGTTGATTTTGATCACAAAGTGTATAAATTAGTGTACAACTATCTTGACCCCATGCTAAACTAACAACATCTTCAATTCTTAATGTTGGAATAATGGTCCCACTTTGAAGATCTTTAACTTGAAGAATAAAACGTTCTTCGCCAGTTATGTCAATAGTGTAAGCGAGAAAATGGTGGTTGGGTGATACTCTACATGTACCCACATGAACATAACCTGAAGATAGTGAAAGAATTGATTAGAAAAATATCAATGAGTTGTTAAAATAAGATATGAGATTGTGTTGTTTGAAATTCAGATAGTGATTATAGTTACCATGTTCTTTTGCAATTTCATTCCAATCGAGCAATATTTCTTCATTTACAAATCCTTTTCTTGCGTAGTTGATCACATGCTTCACCCAGTTAGTACTTTCAACTGCTGGTTTCCGACACAACACAGGGTATTCTTTGTTCTCCGGTATATACTGATAATATAACCTAGTTAACCCAGAAGAAGGAAAAAAACAAGTCATTGTTTCATACGAACCACAACTAAACCGTATCTACATTGGTTCCTACCAGCTTTAACAGACATTGATGCACACAACTGCATATGGAAAAACACATGATTCAAACATTATGGCATATAAAGATACATGTAGAAACATAAACCAAATAGGGAATCGTCGTCATACTATCACTAAAGTACAGTAATTCAAGTCTACTTTGTATCATCTATCTACCACGCATTCTCAAAAAAAATATTTGCAAATGCGTGAAAGACCTTTTTTGTGTGACAGTATTACTAGTAACAAGTCAGGTACATAATTTTTTATTGCTAGAATGACCATGCCTACTAGCGTTTCTGACTTTCTGTAGTGAAGGGTGATTATGTTATCACCTTATGCAGCTAGTTGACTTTTTAGTGTCAGACATAGTAATCCTCACACTTAACAAGGGTACAAAATCCATAAATCTAAATTAATTTAAAATCAATCGTTTTGGTTTAAACAATTTCTTGTAACAACTGAATATATATCTATACGAGGTTCTCTCAAACTTATTTTGACTCCCAAAAGTCAAAATGCAGCTGTTTGGCTCTATTTGGAGTACTAGTAGGAGGTATAACAGATTTGTCAAAGAGCTCATGTTTATAATAAGAATCTACTTAGAACTAAGGGATCCTATATGGCTACATCAAACTTTTCCCTAAAAGATAGTTGCAAGACTTCCAAATTCCCCTTCCAAAGTAGAACTTGAAATACTATCAACTAGGGCTGAGCATGGAAGGTTCAAAACCGAACCGGACCGACAAAACCGACCGAACCGACAAAAACTGAACCGAACCGAACCGACAGCCCTTCGGTTCGGTTTCGGTTTAGGTATTTTACGATTTTCGGTTTCGGGTTGGTTATGTTCGGTAAAACACACATAAACACACCTAAACCGAACCGAACCGACGGACCCGACACAAAACCGAACCGAACCGACCATATTCGGTTCGGTTTAGGGTTTTTACGATTTTCGGTTTTCGGTTTTGTCGGTTCGGGTCGGGTCGGTTTTGGACCGATGCTCATCCCTACTATCAACAGCTCACACACAATTTGGTCTTTTGAGATCATATATACAACTATATAACTGATATACATTCTTCAATTTGATCTATTTGAAATAACCAGTTTGGAACAAACACTCGCAAGTAATCAGTCTAGCCTTCGTATCAGCAATTAAAACCCAATAACCAGTTTTGATTAGCAAATTTAAAACAAACCATCATGTCAAATGTGATCATTTCCAATTTGAACCTTTTCAAATAAGCGTATAGTAGAATCACCAACATCAAATTTTGCTAGAATAATCAAAAAAACTGTTTGAAAAGCAATCCCAAACACTCTCAAAACTTCTTACTCACAGTATTAATACGTGCGTTTAAGCATTTCTAGTAAGCAATTCTAAACACCTTATGTCAATCTGACAATTCCCTTAATTACCATTACAAAAAGCATCAAACTTTAACTAAAAAACCAACACACGTAACCTTAGGGGGTGTTTCTTTAAGCTTATTTATGGGCTTATAAGCTTATTTGTTTTCGGCTTATGTTTCATAACCTTCATTTTTTTGGCTTATTTTGGGACTTACGAACTTATATATGTTTTTTAATTCATAAAAATTTTAAAAACGAGCCGAAAAAGTTGAGCTTATGAAATATAAGCCGAAAACGTATAAGCTCGTAAACCCATAAATAAGCTTAAACAAACAACCTCAAGTCTTCAAAAATTAAACAAGAAACATTAAATTTATACCAATCACCCCAACGTTCAGGTGGGGTTTCAATAACTTCAGGCAACCTCTTAACCATCTCATTAAACAACCCACTTTGCACATTCTTAGTATCCTTCATAAAACCCTCGGCATAACTATTCTCATTTTTTATATAATTAACAAAATCTTGGTCATGGGTATCTGACATCCAATGATAAGGATCTTGTAATGTAGCCCCATGAGCTGTTGTCACATTATATGGTACTTTTTTAGCAACTGGTGGTGATGGGTGTGTTTGGGTTGATAAGAAGTAAGTGTAGCTATTTAAGGTGTGTGTTAGTTTGTTGTGTTTTTTTGTTATGGTTTTTAAGAAGTGGGTTAAGGAAGCCATGGAAGTGGTGTTGTGTTTTGTGAAGTGGAGGAAGAGGAAGAGGAAGGTGTTTGCTGTTTGCACTTTGGGGCTTAATGTTTTGTAGGCTTTTTAAGTTAGCAATAAGTTTTTGAAAATCTTAGTTTAGTTATAGAGGTAGCAATTTCTGACATGACATATAATGAACAAAGGCTGTTAAAACAAATGAGCTAAGGTATGAGGGAGTGGTACCCTAGTACCCTAATACCCTGGGAGTGTCACCTCACCTCTATTCAATAAAAACCTTCCAACTCAAAACTACCTCAATTCTACCCTAACACTACCCTAAGTGGAGGGAGTGGTACCCTAGTACCCGATTTTTTTTTTTTTTTTTGTAAATAAAACAATATATTTGTACCTGTCTTCTTCCTCCTCTGCAAAACCAAATTCACCTACCTGCAAGTCTTCTTCCTCCCAAATTCTTGTACCTGCAAAACCAAAAGACAAAAGAAAAAAAAATACAAACACAACACATGCGGGTTCCGAGCTCGAATTTTGTACTCGATGAAGGTACCCGAGCAACAAGGGGCGGTGTACCTGCTCGAGCTCAACTACTCGATTGGGTATCCGCTGCCCACTCCGTTCAGATTGAGGGTTGGTTAAACAGACTTTACCGTTCAGATTGAGGGTTGAGTATGAAAAGGTTAAGGGTTGTGTTCGGGTCAAACCATCTAATCTATTTATTAAACAGATCGTGTTCAGATTGAGGGTTGGTTAAACAGACTTTACCAGCCAACCTGTTAAATATTTTAAAACAATTGAAGCGATACTTTTTTTTTTATAATTCATTAACTAGGTTATACGGGTTAAAAATGTTCAAGTAGGTTGACCTACCAAGTGTAAAACGTTTTACTAGTCAACTTACTTAAACAAACGGGGTGGTTGTGTTTAGATTATTTGGAGACGTGTTGGGTTGACAAGATCGATCTGCGAACTCAAACTTGCCAACCCAAACCACGTCTCCATCAACATCAATGTTATCTTGACATTCTTTTTCCTTCATTAACCTTAAACCTACCTACCATATTCTTTTATATTCACTCAACTTTCTTCATTTAAAGACACACTGTGCACACATAATTCACTCAACTTCCTTCATTTAAATACACACACCACACTAGGGGTGATCAACGGTCCAAAACCGGACCGAACTGAGACCGAACTAGCCCAAAACCTTAGACCGAGGACCGGACCGAATGTGTTCAGTTCGATCTGGGTTGGTCCGGTCTGGTCCGGTCCTTTGATCGGTCCGGTCCAAGAACACATAATAGTCGGATTTTACGTAAGACCGAACTGAGACCAAAATAAGGAAAAAAATCCCGACCAAGACCGAACTGCTGGTCCTTCGGTTCGGCCGGATTTCAATCGGTCCTCTTGGTCTCGGTCGGTTTTGGATCTGCGATGCTCAACCCTACACAGCACACGCACAACATTCACATCCCTCCTTTAATTTTCTTTGAGATATAGAATAAGTGTTGCGAGATAAGAGGAATAAATGGTATTCTTACCCCCCTAACGCAATATTTCGTCTTTTCTAGATCTTTTAGGTGTTTTGTAATTTCGTTAAAAATATTTATTGGATTTTTTTTCGTTTTATATTAGGAAATTATAGGTCGATATGAAATAAGTGAGTTGGAGTAGTAACAAATTTTCAAACTACTCGATTTATTTTAAATTTTGCAAAACAAATCGATGAGGCCTAAATCATTTTATCATTTCTTCAACTTTCATATAAAGTTCTTTGTTGGATGATTCATAAGTCGATATAAGGATCTAAGAATGGCGTGTGCTTGGTGTGATGATTTAGGAATGGAGAAAGATATAATTAGCTTATATAACTTTGACTTTATGTGAGTTGCGAGTTATTGTCTAATTTAATTCCTTCGTTGATATTTTTACAGATATGTACGTGCTCCCAAACATAAGTAGGTGCAAAACAAACAGTTAAACACGTTGTAACATTTTGTGTGTATTGTGGAAAACTAGAAGGGGAGGCTGAATAGTTTTGCCGATTAAAACTTCGTTTAAGGTATTTAGATCGACTTATGTCAATGCATTTAGATCGTGTGTTGGATATTGATAGATAGACATATAAATAAATAATGCAAAGAGATAAAGAGTAAAGAAACACAAAACCACGACACAAGTATTTATAGTGGTTCGGCTACAAGGACTCATTCCTTGCCCTACTCCACTTCCCGAGTACCCAACTCGAGAGTTTCTATGTACTACACAACACAAGCTCCTTAATATGGCGGATAAGCCTTCACAACGTCGCCTACACTTTATCTGGTACAATGCTAGACATCGAGTTCTTCCACGAGGTATAACCAAACCTATCACAACGTCGCCTATACTTTATCTGGTACTAGGATAGACACCGAGTTCCATTACAAAGGAGGAACTACTACCCAACACTACAACCCAAAGGATACAAACTTCTTTTTACAACACTTCAAAGGATATCAATACCCTTTAACCCAAACTACACAAATGTACATCGACGCCCCATATCGAATGTACACATTCGGCACTATACACCAATGCCTTCAACTTGACATACTAATGGAAGTAGAGAAGAACTATCAACAAGATGCACTTCAGTGGTCTTGATGATGAAGAAGCTTAGCAACTCATGACCTTGAGCTTGCACGTCTTCAAAAGGTTGCGATCTCGCCTTTAAGAGGAACCTAGAGAATCACACAAAGAGAAAACTACATAGAATGATCCGTTGGATCTGAGGTTAGAACATAGAGACAAGATATGTCTAAAAGGGGTTGTGAGCAACAGAGAAATGGCTAACTATTTATAGGCAAAATGCCTACAGTTAACCCGGATCTGGCGGATCCCTTACCCAAGGGATCCGACCAGTGCAATCCAAGAGATCCGACAGATGGGTCAGGCTAGTCCGGATTTTGGGTTGCAAACCGGGTTATGGGTTATGGATCATGGGTCATCGACTTTGGATCATGGATACCCAACTAGATACATTGTACTTAGTCAATGGGTCATGGGTCATGGGTCTTGGGACATGGGTCATAGACTTTGGGTCATGGATCATGGATACCATCCAACATGATTTCATGCATGATGTCATGCAATGGATCATGGGTCATGGATCATGCTCCATGGGTATGGGTTATGGACATTGATTTTTACCCATCATTTACCCATTACAAGTTATATTAAGCACATATACATTTTTATAAAATATAAGTAAACAAAATTACTTTGTAAGTGTTTTATAAAAATGGTTTTGGTTTTATATAACTTATTCAACTAAATATGTTTTGATGATTTTATATGTTTATTAAAAGAGTGTTAGTAAACTATTGGCTCAAAACTTTTATGTTTTTTATTTATTTCGTTAAAATGATTTTACGATTGTTATCGACAAACATTAGAAGATCGTAAAATATAAATAAACATTTTTATGGTTTATTTGTATTAACAATCTCCCCATTTTTGTTGATGACAAAACATAAATTTATTTTAAGTAAAAAATAAAATTCGTAAAATTTTGAATTGGAGTTTTTACTCTCTTCTCCCCTTTTTGTCGAAACAAAAAGAGCGTCAAAAAGAAACTAACACATAGTAGAAAGAGTTTTAAGAAAAGATTTTAGAAAGTAAGAAATTTTGAAGAGAAAGATTTAGAGAAAGAAGTGTAGAGAGAAGAAGTAGTAAGGTAAGAAAAGAATCTCGTTTTAGCTCCCCATTGATGGATGCTCCCCCTTGATGAGAGCGTCAAGTAATTAGGAAGACTAAACGAGTGTATTGTAAGTATTTTGCAATGTTTTGCTTTGACGAAAAGCTCTCCCTTATTGAGGGTGTGAAGGTCTCCATGTGTATTTTGAAAATCTACAAAACAAATGTTAGAAAACAAGTATATGGTGCGTTGTTTCCTGCAAATGAGCTTTAAAGTTAGCTCAAAAATATTTCTGTCCACTATGTTCTGCCTTATCCTTCATCTGAGGGATTCGTCAAGACAAAGTTGAGGGATCCGGGTACCTGCAGCTTAGTAGCAGCAATATAGACACAAATATTGACGTAAAAGTCTAAGTAAGTCATGTATTGTTGCACCAAACATGTTTACATAACCATATAACATTCAAACATGTAGTTTCATTTAATAAAATGAGAGAAATGACACACATATTTCAATTCTCTAAAACTAAGAAAATGATACAAACATGTAACACAATAAGAAAAATCCTAACAACCTAGATTGTGCCTAAGACTATGAAGAACACCACTTGTGATTCACATTCCAAGGTTTAGGGACGGTTAGGTTTATTAACTTCATCAAGACGCTCAAGAAGGTGATAGAACATGAAACGTACTTCATCACGTAATTCATGGACTAACCTTTGGAAATATTGACAATGATAGTAATCATTGTCATGGCTTGGAAATGGTGGTGGTAAGAATGGAGAAGTTTGTGGAGGTAAGTTTGATGAAGAAGGTGGTGGTTCCACAAAGGAAGAAGGTGGTGGCATATGTGTTGGTGGTGGAGGCAAAGAAGTACCAACATCCATATGATCCGGTTGTTGAGGTTGGAAATTCCTCATAATCCAAAATGGACCATTTGAGGGTAAAGGAGGGAAAGACATGGGTGTTAGTGAAGTTCCAACACCGAGGTTTTGGTGAGAAGGTTGTTGTGGTACCATTTTATCAATTGATGATAATGTGGCCAATGGTGGTGGATGAGAAGGCCTATGTAGCAACTCTTCTAGAGAGTATAGGTTTAGTGATGAGTGAGGTGAGGTGAAGGAAAGAACTCTAGGTTCTAGAGGTGAAGGTTTGGATGTTTTAGTAGAGATGTGAGTGTTTGTTTTTGAAGGTATGGTGGTGTTTGGCAAAGGTTTTTTGGTGGAAACAAGACTTTGAGGAGTTGGTTTGATTGGTAGAGTTGTTTGGAGAGGAACTCTAGTATTTGGTTTTGAAGGTATGGTGGTGTTTGGCAAAGGTTGTTGGTGGAAACAAGGCTTTAAGGAGTTGGTTTGATTGGTAGAGTTGTTTTGAGAGGACCTCTAGTGTTCGGAGTTTTGTTCGGTGATGACTCGGTTGATGAAATTTCATGGACAACACGAGCAATTTTCATTGGAGGGCTTTTGGTTGATGAGTTTGCCCTAGGTGCTTTTCTCATGATGAAATGGTAAAAGGTAAAAGTTGAAAGAAGAAGTTTTGCTACTGAGAATGAGTGTTTGGATGGTGATTTGGAAGCACAAACACAAGTGGTTTATAAATGGAGAAATTAGGCAAGTGAATTAAAGCCTAAACCACTAAAATTCTTTAAGTTGCAATGATTTGCATGCACAAGAGTCAACTACAGTGTTGCTCTGTTCTAGGGAGTCATTTAAGACAATGTGGAGTGTTTAGGTTAACTAAGAGGGTTTGAAATGATTATCTCAAGTGATAAAAATCATTCTGTGCACCTGGTTCCAACGATTCCCTCACTTGAGGGATCGGTCTAGCTTTAAGCTAAGGATCCGGCTATCAGAAGGTAGGAAAAAGGAATGATTGAGTTCTAGAAAGGTCTAGTACCTACATATCCTGAGTTATTTGGTCCACTAAGGTGTCTTAAATGTTAGAAGACTTAAGTGGCCAAGTATAATGAGTGAGAATAACCAATGATGACTTTTATGGGGAAGATGGAGTTTTAGAAACACAAATGGGTGATCATGGATGACACTAAGAGTTTTGAGGATGGTAAATGGTTATAAAAACCAGATGCTGATTAAGGAAAAATTTAGAAAATTCCTTAAAAATCATAAGAAAGGAAAAACAATATTTTAAAGCATTTTAAGGTTAAAATGAGTAAAATCAATTTGTTAAAAATAAGAGGAATATCAAACTAGGTGTTTTGAGATGAGATAAACAATGTGTAAACATTGGAGCGGAAAGATGGTGAGTTTTGAATTAATTAAAAATAAAAAACACCTTGAATGTGAACCTAAGTCATCCATGAGTGAATGTGGGATCAACTGAGCCTAAGAAAAACTTAAGTGATCCTAATATAGCATGTTCAACTAGTCTAATAAGGTCTGGAAGGTTGGAGTGATGCAAAAAGGCATAAAACAAGTTTTTGTCTACCCTGATCCTCCGGATCCTTCCCTTGAGGGATCCGGCTAGTTATAGCCAAGGGATTCGGCTTCTGAGACTGAATCATTGAAAGTTCGTAACACGCATTTTCACATATCAAATTTTGAAACCAATGTTCTCTACAACAAGCATATATGTATACAAGTAAACATAGCAAAGATAGCATGTAGAAGTTAGCATATGAGCATCAAATAGGATTTTGAGCAATTATTGTCAAATTGATCAACTAACAAATATTTCATGGAAATGATCAAGTTACAATGCTGAACCAAAGAAAACTAAAATTTGATTTTAGAAAGGGTAGGAAGTCTTTTATTCATAAACTAACTTCTTTCATTCGTTGTTCTCGTTTGATGGGTCACCAAGTGGCTCGTGGGCGGTCGATAATTCCGGAATGAAAAAAGAGGCAATGAAGGATGCATTCAAAGGTTACATCATTTTATTCACAAGTGGAATATTGAGGGATTTAAAATTGTGGATGATAGAACATGAAGTGATGATAGAGGCGTGTCAGGAACATCCCATAAGTTATTAGTTTGTTCTTGTTGCCTTGGAGGTGTAAAATTCGCCTGGCGAAGAAATAGGCAAGATTGTATGGTTGTTGGGTTAGGAGATAGTAGATCATATGAGCACAACATGCGGGAAGTATTTCACGATTTCCTGTAAGACTCCAAACAGTATCACATAGAATGACTGAAAGAGGTTTCAGTTCATCCCGGAGTTCATGTGTGTGAATTATGTTTGGATTTAGATAGTTGAAACCTTGAGGAACACGCAGAAGATGAGTGATTTCCTTTGGAGAGGGTATGTATGAACAATATGGACTATTTTCTTCATGATAATTAAAGAGAGAATCAAGAGACCAATCTTCAGTGAAAGCATATTTTCCATAATTTAGAATTCGAAGAATGTGAGCAAATTGCTAAAGAGTTAGAACAAACTTTTGGTTTTTGATCCAAAACCATAGTGATAGAGAACGATCCTCGTTACGAACGAGCTCAACTTGACGGAAGAATTCCAAAACGAACCGCAGACAAATGTTCTCGTTGATGGTGAGAATACAGTCGAGTCCTATGATACGGAATGAAGTATTGATATCTTCTTAGAAGATTAGAGGTGAGTCAACAACACGTCCTTTATGAAAGAAACGAGTTTCAAGATCATTGAACCCACGAACATGATTGCCAGGGGTGTTTGGTTCGAGAGAGATGTTTGGAATGTAGACATAAGTGAGTCGATGATCGAAGTCATACTCATGAGACATGTTGAGACCTATAAACATGGGACGAATGTTTACATAAGTATGTTAATACATAGTAAAACTTCGAGAATACAAATGTTTTGATTGGTGACACTTTTAAGCATTCTTAATCATAGTTTTGGATTATAGCAAAAGTGACAAGATAGGATATCCTAACGTTTTTATTATCTTGATTTATTTTATTAACAATGATAACCCTGCATTTCTAATTCACTCTTTTTAACACTTAGTGAAACTAATTATTATAGCAAGTTTTCATAAAATGATTTTTAGGGTGACATTAAGGTGTTGTGTAGGCAAAAGAGAAGAATGCATGAGTTTGACAAGTATTATGTCATCTATTCTTCCGGTTTCGCCGGTTCCTTTTGAAAAAGGATCCGGCCAGTTAAGATCCAGGGATTCGAGAGACATGCAGAGGTGACAGGTATTTGTTTGTACGTTTTATTCATACAACTTATAGTTTCACGTGTTACAAAATACATGTGTTTTAGCCAGTGTGATTTCTTTAACTAACACTAATGGTTTTTAAAAAACGTCGAGGTTTTGAGTGCTCATGTGAGAGGAATAAGAAAGCATATTACGCGGAAATGAAACGAGAAAACTAAGACATCATTTATATTTCATTTCAATTCTTAAAGCAATACAAACAATCGGATAGATGATACAAATGTAGATTAATAAAAAAAAGAACATGTCTCCATGCGAGAATGTAATCATGGGATAAACGAGGGCGATGAGCGATATGACAATGATCACGAGAGCGATGTAGACCATGATAATGAAGTTCTTCCTTGGGATGGATTTCTCGAAATGAGATGATGAAGGGGATGAAGATGTGAGTGTGTGAGAAATTTGAAAGTGTAAGATTTTAAAAATGAGATTTGTTGGAAAGAGGGTTTGAAGTTCGAGATTTTATGAGGAAGGAGGAGTTTTTAAAATTTGTGTTTTGTTTTATTTGTGTTTAGAAAGATTAGATTTTGAGAGATTAGGTTTAGACAACACATATTGACACACCTAGGCTTAGACGGACGATGACACGTAAGTACGAAGTTCTCTAGGAACACCACGTATATACCACGTGTAACATATAAATATATTTAGACATTTATATGAGAAACAAGAATAAACAAATAATTTGCAATTAGTGACATGTATAGATAAAGCACACACATGATTACTAATATCACTTAGAGATAAGTCTTATAAAGTCATACCTCTATTGCATTTTAAGTGTCCTTTTGAAGAGAATTATCAATGAACAAATCCAAGTTCTTCGAGATCTACTAGGTTATAGGTTTGGACAACTTTTTTGGGAAAGTTATTTTATTACCGAAGAATCTTGATGGCCTGCTTATTTTGGGATCTACCAAATAAAATGACAAGTAAGATTAGTGCATTTTGTAATATATAAACAAAATAAAATGTAAGATAAAGTAGATGATAACATCTAACAACATCCAACGATATAAAAATTCTTGAAACATATTTTTTGTTTTAAGAAATTTAATTCTTTGTAATTTTTAAACATACATGGATCGTATCAAGTTTTTAAAGTACAATATACTCTAAGAAACTTGGTAACGAAGCTCTGATGCTAATGGAAAACTAGAAGAGGGATTGAATAGTTTTGCCGATTAAAACTTCATTTTAAAGTATTTAGATCAACTTATGTCAATCCAATTAGATCGTGTGTTGGATATTGATATATAGACATATAAATAAATAATGCAAAGAGATAAAGAGTAAAGAAACACAAAACCAAGAAACAAGTATTTATAGTGGTTTGACTACAAGGACTCCTTCCTTGCCCCACTCCACTCCCCGAATACCCAACTCGAGAGTTTCTAAGCACTACACAACACAAGCTCCTTAATATGGCGGAGAAGCCCTCACAACGTCGCCTACACTTTATCTGGTAAAAGGTTAGACACCGAGTTCTTCCAGCCTCATAAACCTACTCATGTACTCATTGGAATTCTCATGATCAAGCTGGTAGATTGCCTGATAATCCCTCTCATACCTTTGCCGCTCAGCATCAGGGAAGTAACGGTTATAGAAGATCGTCCGAAACTCAGTCCAGGTACAAGTAACAACAAAAGCATCTCCTCCTCTTGCTTGTTTGAGTGCCTTCCACCAATTCAAAGCATCACCTTCCAACTTAAATGCAGCCAAACGAGTCTTAAACTCGTCTCCACAACCCAATACTTCAAACAGCTTCTCAATATGAGTGATCCAGTCCTCGGCCTCAGTGGGAGTAGCAGCAGTGCTAAACGAAAGAGGCTTGAGCTTACCGAAACGCTCGAGCCAAGTGTGAATGCCCGTGGGTTGATTTCCTCCACCACTACCCGAAGCACCAGTCTGATTACGAATGTTGTTGATCACCTGTTCCATCATCTCAGGTGTAGTAAGACCAGGGAAAAGAGTGTTGAGGGCATTAGCAATCATAGCATCAATGTTAGTAGCATCATCATCTCCATCCGCGCTACCGGTAGTACGAGTTCGAACCATCTGAACGATATTCAAACGATTAGCAAAATGAATAAAGGTGAGATACGAAATGGAAGTACGCAGAAGGAATCCTAAAGTCTACCCAAATCCTCACAGGTCATAGCCTAAGCTCTAAGGGTCTCAAAACCTAGGCTCCATATGTCACAGGTCCTGACTACAAGTCGTAAACCTGGGCTCTGATGCCATAAATTGTAACGCCCCGACCCGACAAGGGTAAAGGAATCACAAATAATGGTGTCATATCAAAGCAAACACAAATATCCAAAAGAAGTCTTAGCATAAATACTGAAATAATTCAAGTCAAAATGACTTCAATACATAGGTCCCAGCGGAAAAATAAACTCCAATAAAAAATATCTGAAATAGTAAGGTCTTAAATGGCATCATAAAATCAAAGCTAAATATCTCTAAGGTAAGTCCACTCAGCACTCATCCCAAAGCAAAACCCAGCTCCAATGCTTAGATACCTGCCGCGGAAGAAAAGAAATGCGGCTGAGCTTCAAAAGCCCAGTGAACAGATATACAAGCAAAACGAAATGAAACGAAAACGAATACGGAATATAGTGAACGAAAGATAGCAAAATCATAATCATTATAAAAGTATAAATCAGAATTATCGAATAAGTTTTATAGTTAACTACCTCGAGCCCAGAAACAAATATCAGATCATAATCATATTCATATTCATATTCATATTCACACAAGGCAACATTTGTAGGGGAGACCTACCGGAGTTATGAAGGACGTGCATGCACGCAGCATCAATCATCAGATAACATATAACATATAACAAATAACATATAACATATCTAGGATGCATCCATACGCCCCACAAACATATATTGGTCATATAATATAACTTGAGCTCATAACAGATAACAGATAAGGGACGTGGCAGAACTTCACTCTACTGCCCTAGAGTCATGTCAGAAGTGCATTACTGACACGGACATGGAACCCCCATGACTAGTTAATATTTGGCTCGGGTGTCAAACTATCTTAGGTCAAATTAGAATGTCAAAACTGACACAGATCATACTTTATCAGAAGATTAATCATATTTTCAAAATCAAAGTTTTCATATCATATAGTTCAAAATCAGATGTTTCATAATTCAGAAATCAAAGTTCAAATAAGCAACAGCTCAAACAAACAAAATGGGTTCATAGCAAAGGCTTAGGAAACCCTAATATAAAAGCTAATGAAAAGAAAACGTTATAAGGAACCTTTACTAAAAAGGTCAGAATATCTGTACCTTATTCCAAAGCAAATGATCGAAAAGCAGAAATACGGAAAGCAAAGGATTACTCCTTCTTCACAGAACCTATACACATTAACGGTCGTACATGTTATTTATGATTCCATAATTGTCGAAATGATCCTTTAATGTTTGGTGTTTATACTTAGTGTATTCCAGTGGTCTTCAGTACTTTAGGGTTTTATGATAATTGAGACTTAAGTGTTTTATAATTAATATCGTAGATTAGGGTTCATTATGTCATTTATTAAAGTGTAGGGTTAAATGTGAAAATAGTTTAAATGTCATAACTCACACATGAAATAATGAATTATTATACTTAGCTTCAAACCCTAATCGACTCTCAATTATGTTCTAGGGTTTTCTCATTCTTTAATATCACATTAATGCGCAATTACTTTATATGTTACGTCATTTAATGACTTCATTACTCTTGTTATTTACGCAACACATTCATGTCTTAACCATACGTTACATATATATATGTTATACGTCAACTTTTATATCCATGCACGTTTATGATTTCATGTGACAACCAAAAGTTACTTATTATCCGGATTAGACACATCGACACACACATGCACCATAGCTTTGAATAGATATGACCACGTACTACGTTTACATATCGACAAGCTCACTTGACTTATAATAACGCACGCATGGTTCACAAACCATTTAGGGTTCGGCATGCATGGTTAGGTTCACACTTCAAACTAGGGTTTAGGTTTACATGATCCCTTACTCGTTTAATACACGTTCAAAACTCTTATATGGTTCGGTTTATCTTATAGGGTTCGGCCTCCATGTTTTACGCAATACCTTAACTCTCTACGTACTTTACATATTCAAGTTCACATGTTATATAAGGTCCGATTCATTTACATATG
This sequence comes from Chrysanthemum seticuspe, assembly GCA_019973895.1. NCBI lineage: Eukaryota > Viridiplantae > Streptophyta > Magnoliopsida > Asterales > Asteraceae > Chrysanthemum > Chrysanthemum seticuspe. The sequence goes on from BPTQ01000009.1 coordinate 283,190,120, forward strand.
GTGGTTCGGTTATATATAGCTTCGACATGCCTATGATCCGATTCACAAAACATATTCAATACATGTTCTCAATTGTTTATAAGGTTCAAGTCATTATGTTGTTTGGTTTCATATGGTTCGGCCACAAAAGAAAAACTCAAGATCGACTAAACAAAACATATACAACATATATTAACGTAAGGTGTAGCAAAAGAAGACGAGTAGAAAACGTTTATACCTTAGCTTGTTGGAAACAAAGCTCTCGACACCAAAGGATTGGTTCGGCCGAATAGGAAGAAAAAGAAAAGAGAGAGGCAAACAAAACTAGGGTTTCAATTTTGTGTAAATGTATTGTATATATTGCTAGTAACATTTTCGGTTAGGGCTTTGAGTGGTGTGTATGGGCTTCGGCCTCTTGGGTCCAACCGAAACAAAACAAACGCCCACCTTGGGCTCTCTTGGCTCTTGGCTGGCAGAAGAAACGAGCCCAAGTGGTTTCCCAAATAACGAATGACAAGACCCAACTAATCGGCCCAACACTTTAGCGAGACGTTTAAATCTTCGTCGTACAAAATCGATCACGTACACATATTAGTTAAGTTTTAATTACTCGTAAGTTTAGTTTTAATTTCGTTTAATGATTATAAATGTCTTTTACGTATTTTATAATTTTCGATTCCAAGGGTATTTTAGTCTTTATCTATGTTTTAGATTTTCAGGTTTTACAAAGCTAGACACCAAGTTTCATTACAAAGGAGGAACTACTACCCAACACTACAACCAAAAGGAGACAAACTCCTTTTTACAACACTTCAAAGGATATCAATACCCTTTAACCCAAACTACACAAATATACATCGACGCTCCATATCAAATGTACACCTTCGGCACTATACACCAATGCCTTCAACTTGACATACTAATGGAGGGAGAAAAGAACTATCAACAAGATGTACTTCAGTGGTCTTGATGATGACGAAGCTTAGCAACTCATGACCTTGAGCTTGCACGTCTTCAAGAGGTTGTGATCTCGCCTTTAAGAGGAACCTAGAGAATCACACAAAGAGAAAACTACATAGAATGATCATTTGGATATGAGGTTAGAACATAAAGACAAGATATGTCTAAAAGGGGTTGTGAGCAAGAGAGAAATAGCTCACTATTTATAAGCAAACTGCCTACAGTTAACCCGGATCCGGCGGATTCCTTACCCAAGAGATCCGGCTGCTGGGTCAGGATAGTCCGGATTTTGGGTTGCAAACTGGGTTATGGGTTATGGACCATGGGTCATGGACTTTGGATCATTGATACCCAACTAGATACATTGTACCTAGTCAATGGGTCATGGGTCATAGACTTTGGGTCATGAATCATGGATAATATCCAACAAATCATGTAATGGATCATGAGTCATGGATCATACTCCGTGGGTATGGGTTATGGACTTTGGTTTTCACCCATCATTTATCCATTACAAGTTATACTAAGCACATATGCATTTTTATAAAATATAAGTAAACAAAATTACTTTGTAAGTGTTTTATAAAAATAGTTTTGGTTTTATATAACTTATTCAACTAAACATGTTTTGATGATTTTATATGTTTAGTAAAGTGTGTTAGTAAACTATTGGCTCAAATCTTTTACGCATTTTATTTATTTCGTTAAAATGATTTTACGATTGTTATCGACAAAACATTAGAAGATCGTAAAATATAAATAAAAGTTTTTATGGTTTATTTGTATTAACATGTATCTTTATGACTTTGTCTATAAATACAATTACCTTAAGAATACTAGATACACATGGGCTCATACCACAGTTTTATAGCAAAAAATGTTGTCACTTCATTTTTTTTTCTTACAACTCGAAACCTATAACTTAACCAAAAAACAGTCACCCTCCATCAATCAAGTTATATATATAACACCCTCAGGCCCACAATTTTTTTTTTCTTTCATTTATTCAAATAAAATACAAATTAAACCAATGTTTTAAAAACCGGTTTTTTAATCGACCCGGTCGAGTCACCGGGCACCGGTTCGACCGGTTCAACCGCCGGGTCAACCCGGTTATTCATTTTTTATTATTTTATTTTTTTCGACCGGGTCAACCGGTTTGATCACCGGGTCAACCGGTTCGACCGCCGGGTCTAACCGGGTCAACCCGGTTTTCATAAAAAATTTTGAAAAAAACCAAACCCGGCCGGGTTTCATGACCCGGGTCACTCAAAACCCGGCGGGTCTAACCGGTTGACCCGGTTTTAGAAACCCGGGTTTTTTTGACCCGTTTTAGTGGCCGGGTACCGGTCCGACCGGTTGAACCGGCCGGGTCGACCCGGGTTTGAAAACATTGAATTAAACTAAAATTAAAATTTCATCAATAACATAAATGACATAAGATAAAAGTACACAAAGTAAAATAATAATAAAAAAAAATAAAATAAATAAAAATAAAAGTACATAACTAAGCTAGTTTTGGGGGAAATATTTGGCTCGGATTTCATGTTTTGCCTCCTCGATTAAAGCCTTGTCTACCGGATCCATCTCCTCGGTGTTTGTTAATACAAATAAGCCGTAAAAACGTTTATTTATATTTTACGATCTTCTAATGTTTTGTCGATAATAAAAGTAAAATCATATTAACGAAACAAATAAAATACGTAAATGGTTTGAACTAATAGTTTTCTAACATATTCACATAAAACACTAAAACAAGTATAAGTGATTTTATGATCTAGATATATATATATATATATGTACAACAACTAGTGTTTACATATTGGCTTAACAAGTATAAGTGTTTCTATGACTTAGATATATATGTACAACAACTAGTGTTTACATATTGAGCTAACACATACTTAAGCTAAGTATACTAAAATGGGTAAAAACAAGTATATACTAAAATGGGTAAAAACAAGTATATACTAAATAGATAAAAACTAGCAAATGGTTTTGACCCATAACCCATGGTTTTATATATACCACTTAACCAAGTTCAATGTATCCTAAAGGTACATTGTATCTAGAAAGAAAACCGTGGATCAACCCATAACCCATGACCCATGACCCATAACCAAAAATACCCATGGGCAAAGAGGAGCGGACCACAGATCCCTAGCTTTGTGCTAGCCGGATCCCTTATGGTAGGGATCCGTGGGATCCGGGGAAACAGTAGGTTTTTTCCTCTATAAATAGTGAGCCATTTCTTCATTATATCTCACCCCTCTCTAACATACTTTCTCCCCTGAGTTAAATCTCACTAACCTTAGATCCAAGAGATCTATGTTTGTAGTTTTGTTTTTGTGTGATCTTTTAGGTTCCTCTTAAAGGGAAGATCACCACCTTTGAAGTCGAGCAAGCTCAAGTCCATGAGTTGCCAAGCTTCCTCATCATCAAGGCTATTGAAGTCCTCTTGTTGATGATCCCTTTCTTTCTTCAAAGAAGCGTAGTGTTAAAGACATTAGTGAAAGATGTCTCAAGTGTCAAGACGAAGATATTAGTGAAGGGTATCTATCGTCTATAGGATAAGCACTTGTGGTAGGTGCTTAGAAGTCAAGACAAGAAGCATTAGTGAAAGGTGCTTGAAAGTGAGGACACAAGACATTAGCGAAAGGTGTCTTGTAGATCTAGTCAAAGGCATTAGTGAAAGGTGCTTTAGATGTACATTCGATATGGTGTGTTTCGATGTACTAGATAGACTAGCATTAGATCCAAGGATATTGATGTCCTTGATGATGTTGTAAAGGAGTAGATCTCCTTTGGGATTAGTCGTTGGTGTAGTGTGGTAGTAGTTCCTCCATTGCAATGGAACTAGGTGCTTAGCCTAGTACCTAATAAAGGGTAGGCGAAATTGTGAAGGTGTAGTTCACCTAAGGTGTGAAAGAACTCGGTGATTAGCCTAGCACCGTATAAAGGGTAGGCGACGTTGTGTTAGGTGTGGTTCGCCTTGGTGTGAAAGAACTCGGTATTTAGCTTTGTACCGGAAAAAGGTTAAGCGACGTTGTGAAGGCTTCTCCGCCATAAGGAGATTGGTGTAGTGATTACAAACTCTCGAGTAGGTGACTCGGGGAGTGGAGTAGGGCAAGGAAGGTGTCCTTGTAGCCGAACCACTATAAATACTCGCGTTGTGGTTTTGTGCTTCTTACTCTTATCTTTTCATTACATATCTTTATATGCTTGTTTATCAACATCCAACACATACAACCAAATAGATTGACATAAGTCGATCTAAATAGTTTAAAAGGAAGTTTTAAATGGTAAAACTATTCAACCCCCCTTCTAGTTTTCCACAATTGGCATCAGAGCTTCGTTACCAAGTCTCTTGAAGTATATTGTACTTTAAAAACTTGATACGATCCATAGTTAATTGAAAACTACAAAGAAGGTTTTTCATAAAAGCAAACACCATGTTTTTCAAAAACTATATGTTTGGATGTTGAGCTGATAACAACATTTTTTTTCTTTTCATTTAATTGCACTAATCTTCTTTGTGATATTGATTAGTCAAAGCTCATACCCACCAAGCTTTAGGAGATGCTTGGTAACAAGAATACCTTCCTTAAGAAGGTATCTTAAACGCAAAGGAGCGGGAATTGTCTAAGTGACATTTGTCATTTGTAAAGACATTCCTAAGTGCACTCGAGGTATGACTTTCCACTTATATCTAAATGATATTAATTTAGTAAATAAATGTTATTTGTTAGGAATTTATTTGAGTAGATTTTTGTGTTTACACATGATTTACATGTAGCTTCATTAGGAAGCCTTTTTCTCACATACGTTTTATATTTCTCGTATATATAACTTATGTTTTATTTCTTCTTAAATCCAATAATAAAAAAAAACACGTATTTCAAAAATTCCCCTATTTATACTCCCACCGTCGACCCTTCTAAATCAAACATTCACTTTTTCAAATTTTCCAATTTCAAAAATTCCCTCTCATTTAAAAAACTTCATCTTCCTCCTCATCTCATCCGAAACCAAGAAGATCCGTCATCAACATGGTTTACATCGCACTCGTGCTCATCGCCCTAACACTCATTGCACTTGTATTCCCTATGATGAAGTTCACATACGGAGACATTTACTTTGTGTTGTTGATCTATATTGGGGTTATATACCCAATCCTTTGTATCATCTTAAGTATTGAAATGCAATATTATTAATAATCTAGTTTATCTATATTATTCTTATCATAATGTGTTTATCATTTCTTTTGTTTTATATGTGTTATATTCCTTCGTGATACATTAGAAGTCACGTATGCATGCTAAAAGAAAATGTAGGATAAAAACATATTTCGTGGTATAAAAACTGTAAAACCTATGTTTTTATCAAATCTGTTTCTGTTACTACAGATCCACGGATCCCGGAAGATATACTAGCCGGATCCCTTTTGTAAAGGAACCGTGGGATCCGTCCTACTGGAAAACAGTTTTCTTGCAAGATTAATAACCACTATCTTTCTAAAAGTAATAATCCACTAGAATTTCAAAACCATGAGTTAGTTAAGTGTTAAATACCATTGTTAATAAAATCTAGTAAAAACGTTAGATTTTTATAGGTTGATCATAAACATCACCTCCTATTAACCCTTCACCTCTATAGGTTCAACTATGACGCATGAATACGAGTTTGATTTTTCACTCACTAGCGTCTACACCCCGAACATCTCCCTTGAGCCCAACACACCTGGCAATCATGTCCGTGGGTTCAATAATCTCGAAAACCGTCACTTCCATGAAGGACGTATTGTAGACACCTCTCTACAATTCGAAGAAGGTATCAATACCTCCTTCCGAGCCATAGGACTAGAATGTATTCTTGAAATCAATGAGAAGATATGTCCAAGGTTCATAATGGAATTCTTCCGTCAAGTGGAACTCGTTCGTAACGAGGATCGCTCTCTATTTCTTTGGTTTTATATCAAAAACCAAAAATTCACTTTAAGCCTTGGGCATCTTGCTCACATCCTCCGAATTCCAAACCATGGACAATGTGCCTTCACCGAAGATTGGTCTCTCGATTCTCTCTTCAACTTTCGTGAAGAAAATAGTTCATATTGTTCACACATACCCTCTCCGGAAGATTTAACGCGCATGATATGCAAACCTCGACCATATTACTCCAATCCAAACATTATCCATACACGGGATATCCGAGAAGAGTACAAGCCTCTTGCTCTCATTCTACGTGAAAATGTTTGGAGTCTTAGGGGAAATCGAGATATTCTTCCCGCTTGTTGTGCTCACATGTTGTACTGTTTGCTAACACAATAACCATACAATCTCGCCTACTTCTTCGCAAGGCGAATTGCAAATCTTCAAGGCTCCAAGAATAAACTCATCCCTTATGGAATGTTCTTGACACACCCTTATCACAATGTTATGCACTTCCATCCTCAATTTCAAAGTCCGTTGTACGTACTTGTGAACAAGATGATGGAACCGCTAAACATATCTCTCATGAAGACTTTCTTCATTCCTGATTCCACCAATACCCATCAATCACATAATGATCCTCCTAGCGAAGACACTCAAGGAACCTATAATAGTCAAATAGGATCAATTCTACTCTACTCATTATTTATCAATGTAATCCTATTTCTTTCATGAAATAAAACATCTTACACTTGATATCTTAGTTTTAGAACTCCTTTAAACAAAACTTGGAATATAATGCATTGTCAAAGATCATTGCATACCTTTAGTAAAGGTTCTGTCTAGCAGATAGACGGATCCCAAATGTTGTACTAAACGGATCCCTACATTTAGGGAACCGTGGGATCCGGCAAAACAGAAAATGCAATTGCAAGCATTATATGTCAAACACACCCTTTTGAACACCTTACACTAAGCTAAACATAGTGTCTTAAGATTGATTAAGACTTTATCAAAGATAGGTTGACCTTTCCCACTCATTCCAACTCACATAGATCACCCTCTAAGACTTTGTTAGATCTACCATTTCAATCCATCACTCTTCCGCTCTCAAAACTCACATTTCAATTTTTACTTGATCCCTCACAACTAGGTTAGAAATCCTTCGATTATGACAATATTGATCATTAATCAACCTCACCTCAAAATTGATCAAAGTTGATCAATTTTTTTTTCTCTCCATCTCAAAACCATTAGGATATTTTCCAAAACACAATCCTAAGTCACCACCTGATCTCTAGGATCACTTAGCTTCAATTAAACACTCTCATCTTAAGTGTCATCCTTGCTCACTCATTGGTACTCATGAAAGTTCCAAATCCTTCCATAAAAGACAATCATTAGCTACATCACTCACCACCTTCAAGTACTTAAGCACTCCTTCATTTAAGACACTTAGGAAAACTGAAACACTCAAGATATTATAGGTCTTAGATCTTAGAAACATCATTTCCACTTTTTCATAGCTGCTGATAGCCGGATCCCTAGGATTAGCCTATACGGATCCCTATGAGAAAGGAACCGTGGGATCCGGATGACAGTATATGTCAAGTCTTGCTAAAACAATCATTTCAACTCATCTTCCTAACTCAAACACTCCATCTCATCTTAAATGAGTTCCTAGATCAGTCCATCCTCTGAAGATGACTCTTGTGCATGTCAATCATCACATTCCAATGAATCCTAGTGGCTTAAAGCTTAAATGCACTTGCCAAAACTCTTAGTTTATAAACCACCTTGTTAGGACCTCCATAGTCATCACTCTCACTCTAACTTTCAGCTCTTGAAATCATTTCATCATGAGAAAAACCCCAAGTAGTAACTTATCCACCAAAGAACCACCCACGAAAAGGGCCCGTGTTATACACGAAATCTCTTCAACCGAAACATCTCCGGTCAAGCCAACAAACGATAGGATCCTCCCTCTTCCAATCAAACCAATTCCTAAAAGGATAGTACCCACAAAACTACCAATGCCAAACACCACCATACCTCCTAGGCCAAACAATATCATCTCCACTAAACCATCACCATTGGCTCCTAGAGCTATCTCATTTACATCCCCACAATCATCACCACACCTCTACAATTTAGAGGACTTGCCACCTAGGCCGTCTCATCCGCTTCCGCCAACAACATTCTCCTCATTAGGAGGAATAATGATTCAAAATCAAGGTGTTGAGTCAACACTTGCTCCGGCTTCCTTTTCGCCGTCTCCATCATATAATCCTATTTGGATTATGAGAAATCATCAAAGTCAACCACCCGACCATATGGAAGTTGACACTTCTTTACCATCACCATCATTCTTGATCGAGGCATTCTCAAATGCACCTCCACCAATTCCTCCATCGTTTGAAGCTCCGCAAGCCGCCTCACTTGACCCTTCGCATCAAGCCATTTTATTTCCTCCACCACCACTACCTAGCCATGACAAAGATTGCTATCATTGTCAACATGTTGAAAGTTTGATACATGAAGTACGAGAAGACCAACGTTTCATGTTCTATCATCTCCTCGAACGTTTCGACGAGATCAAACCTAAACAAAACTTGAGCTAGAAGATTTTAGTGGTGTCCTAGCATCAAGCGTTAGATAACCTAGAAATTCCTAGTCATGTATTGTCTATTTTCTTATTTTTAGAGTCATGTATATCATAACTCTTGTTTTATTAAATGGAATTACATGCTACTTGTTATTTTTCTGAGAATGTGTATTCATATCTCATTTATGTGATAACATTACTTGTTATATCACCTTTGCTGATTTTAGTCATCAGGCAGACGGATCCCTCAGTATTGCATAGACGGATCCCTACTAGGAGGGAACCGTGGGATCCGTGAAGTCAGAATGTTTTTCTTTATCACATTTGCAGGAAATTGTGAATTATACTTGTTTTCTAACCCTTGTTTTGCAGTTATTCAATTAACACATAAAGTATTTGACATCCTAAAGCTAGGGGGAGCTTGGTGTCAAAACAATACGTTGCATAATTACTTGCAATATTTGATTTAAATTTCATGACTTCCCGTTGCAAATACTGCAATCATCTAGGGGGAGCACACCCGTCATATTGACGTAATCTTTTGCATAAGTTAGTTGCAAATAAACTAGATTAGAATTAGTTTCTTGACGCCCTTACTTAGGGATGGACTCGTCAAGGGGGAGCAAAGACGAGATCTATTCCCGTTACTTGCTCTTTATTTCTTCTTTTATTTTTCTTTCACATGTTTTTTCTTAAAAACGATGTGTTGCTTTTCTTCAAACACTTTTTGTTTCGACAAAAAGGGGGAGAAGAAAGTAAAAACTACAAATTCAAACGTTTAAGAATTTTAGCTTTTCCTTAAAATAATTTTATGTTTTGTCATCAACAAAAAGGGGGAGATTGTTAATACAAATAAGCCGTAAAAACGTTTATTTATATTTTACGATCTTCTAATGTTTTGTCGATAATAAAAGTAAAATCATATTAACGAAACAAATAAAATACGTAAATGGTTTGAACTAATAGTTTTCTAACATATTCACATAAAACACTAAAACAAGTATAAGTGATTTTATGATCTAGATATATATATATATATATGTACAACAACTAGTGTTTACATATTGGCTTAACAAGTATAAGTGTTTCTATGACTTAGAT
>BPTQ01000009.1:283199873-283228022 GCA_019973895.1 Chrysanthemum seticuspe
CACATATTCTCTGTCTGATACAGGTGGGGTTAAAAGGGTAGTTGTTATGGTTGTTGGGTTGTTGTTAGGGGAGTTGGAGTTGTTAAGCTTCGGCTTCCCGGCAGCACTGGATCCTTTACCCGTTTCCTTTTCAGGTTCTTGGAGCGCCTTCTCTTTTTTTGGTTTTATTGAGCATGCGGAATCTCAGGTTGGCTACTCAATTAAGACCGCCTTACAACCAATGTATATAGGCTACTAGGCTTGTGCCCGTGGCTGGTTTGCTTACTGTACAAAAACACGTTTTAAGAACACCTTATGTTACTTGTTCGGTGCTTTTTCCCTATGTATTGCGCAAGGTTTTTGTACAAGTCTTTCACCTGAGAATACTTGGTCAGGTATTCATATTACGCTAACAGTTGGTTTGGCACTCCGAATCACCACTTTTACTACTTCTAAACTTCTACACATAACTTGAGAACATACAACTGTTGCTTCCCTTTTCAAAAGGAGTGTATTTTTCCAACCTTAAAAATTTTCTGTTTGTATTTACCAACTTAGTGCTAGGCAGTGTACGTTCTTCTTAGATCCCTGCAGGTTGTCCTCTTCTTCGGTTCGATAATCCTCTACTATGAAACGGCGCAGGTGGATTGTTTCTTGCTTTCAGTTTTTCAGTTGCTAGAAGTTTGAGTAGCCTGTGAAGAAGTGTTCTTTAAAAAGTTGTTTACAACGTTGTTGTTGAGCGAAATATAGCACTCCACTTTTATCTTCTTTATTCTTTGCTCCGATTCCGCCCCCACGTTACGAATTTGTTACTTACTCCTGTACTACTATGAACGTTAGTTGTGACACCTTTTGATCTTCCCCCCCAACTTATCAAAATGGTAAATTTTGAAGGAAAATTTGATAAATCTAGCTGAATACAGTTAGATAAACCAACACACACAACCTACAACTATTTGTTCGTATATTTCTATACATTACTTTTCTATTCTCATTCTTCGTGTTTTGGTGTTGCGCTCATAAATATCACCAAGCCGATGTTCCTGTGGAAGGATCGGGATGAGGTGAGGGGCTCAGTGGATGAGCTCTCAAACATTAGTGATGTGGTTAGAGGAATACCGCCTCTTCGGAAGTGTTGCAGCGAAGGAAGGTGTCCTTGTAGCCGAACCACTATAAATACTCGCGTTGTGGTTTTGTGCTTCTTACTCTTATCTTTTCATTACATATCTTTATATGCTTGTTTATCAACATCCAACACACACAACCAAATAGATTGACATAAGTCGATCTAAATAGTTTAAAAGGAAGTTTTAAATGGTAAAACTATTCAACCCCCCCTTCTAGTTTTCCACAGTGTTGATTGCAAGTATCATCATGTCCTCATTCATTGTTTAAGCATTGCACCCCCGCCTTAGCCTCGTTTCTTATTTCTTCTATTTTCACCTCACGATATAAAGCGAGTTGTTGTTGCAACATTTGTTGAAAAATTTCTTGTGAAGAAGTGTCCGATGAGTTTGAAGATCGTTGACTTTTTGACTTTCGTTCTTTGTTAGGTGGACGCGGCAAAGTATCATCTCCTAATAGCTTGGCTTCTTCTCCTGTTGGACGTCCCTAGATTCTTCTTGCATGTGACGGATCGTGATTCAACCATTTATGTTTGTCTTTTAAAAATTCCAACCTTTTTATGTGAGGAAAACTTTTCCCTTCGTTGTCAACATACAAGAGTTCAATACACATCTTCAAATCTTCATCATTTTCACCACTAAGCCTCACGGTTTGGTTGACAATCGCATTATACTTATGGACTGGTTCATAAGAGTCCACTTTCTGAACATGTTTTTGGAACGCGTTATGTATCCCTTTTTCGTGGCTTGTTCATTGTATTCCACAAGAATTTTGCACAAAAACATGTCATTCGTTTGGTCGGTGCCCGTGTTCGGATCATCGGATATATGTAACCAACATTCCGCCAGAATTAACTCATCGGTTGGACTCTAAGGCGTACGAGTTATTTTGGTTTTTTTCTCTTCCGCGAGGTTCTTGGACTTTTCCTTTGCCCATTTCCTAGGTCACGACGGCCCTTCGGCTTCGAATTGTTGAGGTTGAGGGGATTGTTGTTGGGTTGTTGGTATTGTTGATGGGAAAATTGGGGTGGACATAGTTGTTGGGTTTGTTGGTATTGTTGTTGGCAAATCTAGGTTTGTTGGAGTTGCTGTTTAAGTTGAGATTGAGTGAATAGTTGAAATTGCTCGGGTGTAATGGGTTAAAGTTGGTAAATTGGTTTAAGATATGGTATGAGGTACTAAATGGTGAAAGTTGGTTGGCATTTGACGTAATGAAATTTGTGGATTATGGTATGTTTGGATTAGATGAAGATGAATAATTTGGTATTTGATTTTGCGGGATGGAGAGCATTTGATTGATCCATGAAGATTGACCGGGATTTCTTTTTGTGATTTAGAGGTAGAAATAAAGAGAAGTATTGTTGAGATGTGTAGGTAGAAGTGTGTTTTAATTTTAAAAGATTTAAGAGGTATTTATAAGATTTTTAAATGGTAAAAACTGGGTAATTTTTTTTAAACCACAACGTCTATTTTTTTTAATCTTTTTTTTAACCCAAAATGTACTGTTGAAATAAGAGAGAGAAAAAAAAAGAAAAAAAGGCCGTATAACTTGGTTGGTGATTTTGGTGTTGAGCCGTATAACGCGTGGTGCGATGTCGCCTAATGCCATAAAGTCGCGTCATAGGATTATAACGCACCCTATAGCTCAGGGCACCGAGTGCTCTAACTGCATCCGTCAAGTTTAAACATCACAAAACACTTAAGGGTGGTCTAGTGGTAAAAGGGTTTGCAACTATCACTCTAAAATGTGTGAGGTCTCAAGTTCAATTCTTGCTAGGTGCAAACAACCTTAAATGGTCACACCAACCTCTTGAAAATGAAGGCTTTACCTGGTTTGAGTTTGTGTGATGATGGATTCAAACCTCATGAATTACTCGGCAAAAAAATCAAAAATCATATTTACCCAAAAAAAAAAGTTTAAACATCACAGAGTACAACACATAATACAAATGGATCACAAAGTAGAACACAAAATACAAATGGAACACATGAAAACCGGTTCAACTATTTTGCCATAGTGTTTACAATAGTTGATTTAGTCAGGCCATGCAAAGTCGATGGCTCCTTCGCCTCAGGTTCCTAATCCAACATGTTTTTTAAACTATCTTTATCAACAATCTATCACGACCTAATTTTTATTAAAATATTATATTTTATTTTCTTCATCTACACAACCGATCTATACCTTTTTTACCAACAACTCAACCCAACCTATACATACAACCAATCTATTCTTTAAGAAAAAAATAAATAAAGCAAATAGTCATTCACTAGCTGTCATGTGGCAGATTGAAGGTTGACAATCTAAGTTGCCATGTGACCTTGGTCATGAGAGAATTTGAGAATTTTGATTAAAATATTATTATTTGTGTATAATATATTCAACCGATAGGGTTGTCAACCCATTGAAAAACATAGTCTTAGGTCTGATTTTCAAAATTGTCTTTGATCGAATTAATAATAACCGGTTGATAAAAAGCTTATAGACATGATAGAAGAATGAAAAGTTGTTCACACTTTTAATCACAAAAAACGTGGTAGAGATGGTTGATTTGCATTGGGTTGTGCCATGCTTCATTCTCTTTTACCACAAATCTCTTGGTTTCCGTAAAAGGTACCGTACGATGCCGATTAATCAAATAATACTATATTTCTTGTTGAAGATATCTAAAAAGACAAATATTTTCCTATTCCAACTTGAGTGCTATTCACAACATTTATACAGAACCAATGATTTTGATTCTAGTTTACAAGTTGTTCCTTTTGTCTTTGACCAAATAGATCTACATATTTAATGAGAATGGGCCGTTTGGTTTGCATTAATGAGAATGGGACTATGACTTTCAAAGTCATAGTCGGTGTTTGTTTTGTTTTGTTTTGTGGGCCCGGTAATGAAATGGGTATATCATAGTTATAAATTCATTACACACCAATTTGGTGTCTATGAAATCCATTCCCGTGGACCCCTCTTTTTTCCACTACAAAATTAAAATATCTATACACTTTTTCATACCATATTTTATCAACCAAACATAAACAATCGTAATGATACACTTTTTCATACCCATTATCATTCCACCTCATTCCAAATCCGATACCCATTGTCATTCCAGGCAACAAACCAAACGAGCCCTTAGGGTTGTACTATTGGAACCCCCTATGATGTCACATCATAGGGGAATATTCCTTTTGTCCCCCGCTTTTTTCAGTACAACACAGTTTTTTGTCAGTTTCTGTTCCGTATTTCTGACAGTTTTAAGCGTTTGACTTATTAAACTTTATATTTACTGTTCCGCATTTTCAGGTTTATATTTTTTTGATATAAACAAAATTATAAAAATAAAAAAAAAAAAAACAAAAAAAATTGGGGGGGGGGGGGGGGGGGGGGTCAATCTAAAATTATAGAGGGGGTCAAAATAACCCAACCCATACTTTACTTGACCAAATAGATCTACAAGCTGTTCATGTTACTTTTGGATTGATGGTAGGCGGATAAGTATCTTTTAAAATTAGGTTTTGGATTGCTAGTGGTGCAATGGTGAAACTCCGTGACGAAAACATAATTATTTATGCAATATTTATATATGATGAAACACTAAACAAAAGTGGATCTTAAACTCATATTTGGGCTAGCTCCATATTTATCTTCTAATACTCTCTTGTAGTTTTAACGGCAAAATCACAAAAGTCTATATTTGAGTAAGAAACTTGAAAAATAAAAAGAAAGATAACTTTGTTGATGGAGACGTGTTAAGTAGAAGCTTTTGAAACCCTAATTCTTGCTACAAAAGAAAATGTTTGTAGTAGGGTAAATGCATCTCTTGCAATTAATGTGATACACATTCAAACGATCATTTACTCTTCAAACTGAACTTAGGCCACTGAACGAACATTCAACGAGTAAGTATTAGTTCATACTTAAACCATAACCTTATTTGTGTTTAAGTTAGAGATGAGATTTGATTAATTTCTGATAAGAATTTAAACGTCAAAAAGTACTTATGTTAATCTTTCTTATTTGTTTATCTTTGTTAAATTTTTTAAACACTTCGCTAACATGGAAAGTGACCGGATAACTTGAGTTATTCTTTGCAATCATTTTAAAGAGAACAACAGTTGCCGATTTTGGTTCGCTGGCATATACATTAATGATATATGAACATAATCACAACAACAACAACAACAAAAAAAACAACAACAACAGACCCAATCCCGCCGTGGCAGGGTATGGGGGAGGTAAAATGTAGACAGATCCTACCCCTACTCCCGGGTAAACCCGAGGGTAGAGAGACTGCTTCCAACGAGACCTCCGGCAAGTGCATGTGTGCGGGTGATAAAGGAAAGAAATAAGAGTACAAGACAAACTACAATAATCAGGAACGCAAACAAAAGAAAGCAGGTCGAGCAGAAACACAAAAGGACACCGAACAAAAGCACAAGCAATAGAGCACAACAACAAAGAGCAACCAAAAACAAAGAGCCAGCCCCAAAGAAAAGCAGGCCAACCTAAGGGGGCCACGCAAAGTAAAGCTAAGCAGCAAACGGGGCTCAAAGCCAAGGCAAAACACACGCGGCGCCAAAAACCAAAACGCAAGGATCGAGAAAAGCATGCAAACCAAAGGGAACAACACAAAGCAACGCCAAGAAACGCACTGGGCCTAAGGCTACGGCAAAGCGAAAAAAAAATAAAATAAAATAAAAAAAATAAAATAAATTATACCACAAAACAAAAAACGCAAGGGGCAAGGCAAGAAATAGACGCCTAAAAGCCAAAAAAAAAAAAAAAACGCTAGGCAGTAACTACCCACAAATCCTAATTCTATCTCTCCACCCCTTCCTATCTGAGGTCATATCCTCGGTTAGACGAAGATCCATCATGTCTAACTTAAGTCTATCCTCCCACCTGAGATTGGGTCTACCCCTTCTCCTCACACCATCAACTACTAGAGCTTCAACCCTTCTAACTGGTGCTGATTGTGGCCTCCTCCTGACATGACCGAACCACCTCAACCTTCCTTCTCTCATCTTCGAAACAATATTCCCGACCTCAAGTTTTGCTCTGAAAACTCCGTTCGGGATCATGTCAAGCAAGGTCTTACCACAAGTCCATCTTAGCATCCTCAGTTCAGCCACCTCTACCCTTTTAGCATGCGCCTTCGAGATGGGCCAACATTCAGAGCCGTACAAAATAGATGGTCTAATCGCCACCTTATAGAATTTTCCCTTTAACTTTAAGGGGATCTTCCTGTCACAAAGAACTCCTGACGCCGCCCTCCATCTCGCCCACCCCGCGATATATGAACATAATAAACATACCAAATGTGCGTCAATTTATACATTCAATTGATCATATGATAAAATAAATAGTTAAAGTTCATGTTATCTTGGATTCTATTTACTCCTAAATAATTAGCCTATGATTTTGTATAAATGTGAAAAGAGCATGCATATATCCATAAAGAAATACCATTGGTCTATTGGGGTTTGAGTTTTCCATTGACCCGATGTAATTTGTCGTAATAAACAAATGTATATGGTGTTGAGTTAAAGATATATGAAAACAATAAAATCATATATACACCACAAAGTACATAGCGGAAAACTTAGAATCATAACAATAATGAATTAACTGAAAGAATGCGTAACGTACCTCTTGCAAATGGTTAGATCTCTTCAATGAATGTAATGAAGTGGTTTAAAGAGTTGTCCCTTACCGTTTTACAACTCAAACCAATTGGTGTAAGAATAGTGTCTTACTACCACAGTAATGTACACACGAATTAACTGCGAATCAAAGCGATTGCTAGATCTAACACAAGCCTTTGTTTAATGAAAAACAAAACCAAAACACCCTTTTGGAGAGGGGTTCGGCCAAATGTAAGCAAGAGAGGAGAGGGAAAGATCTAGGGTTAATTCAATGCACAAAGTTATGAAAAACCTTAACTTTAGCCTTTGTATATATAGTGAACTAATATCTTGGAGGAAAAGTTAGGGTTTGGGCTTGGAGAACCCACCCTTGGCCGGCCATAATAGAGGAGAACAAAGGGAACCCAAATCTTTTCCAAATTTAAGATATTCACCATATATTCTCTCATTTTACATTTAACGGTCGTTAGTCATTTCCGTTAAATACTTAACGATCGTTAGACGGACTTTATGTGTAATAATTAATCGTAATCATTAACATTAATTGTTGATACAAAAGTTGGGCGTTCCTTTTTTGGGCTCTGGCTCTCGTACCAATTGATGATTGTTGCTTGAGACCTGCGCACTAAGAGACAAAAAACACCATTAGGCTTACCGTGGGATTGTCTCCCACGATTATCCTCCGGCGTGAGAGTAAGTAATCGATTTAGGGTTAAAGGAGAGTTAGAGTTTTGTAGATCGTACCTTTAACGAGGGATGTGATTCCCTTTACATACACACGGAATCCTTGTTGGTTCCGTGTTCCTCAACCTTCGGCGTATCCCACCTAAGTCGGTTGGGGAATGATTATCTCCATAATTAGGAGATATCCGATATCGTGTTCCGTAATTAACATTGGGCTTGGGCCTTCGTGGGCCCAAACACTTATCGGCGTAGCCCAGTTCGTGCTGGGCTTATTAGTATTGGGCTTTGGTCGGGTTCGTGACCCGAATATAGACTATACGTCATCATGTCCCCCCAGTCTAGTATGCGCAGTGAAGGACTGCGGTTGCTAGACTAATAACAGCAGACAATAAAAAACTACGAAGCGTAGTAAAGAAGTCAAAAAAGATACCCGCCTATACATTGTATCTAGACATAGTAATTTAAAATGGACGCCTCGTAAATCGGGGGAAAGTAACTGCAGCAGCGTCACATCAAGGGATCTGAACCACATGTTGGTGATAGTGGGATCCACGTGTCACTCATCGCATGGATGAGGACACTTATATAACCGGCGACCTCATTCTACTGTGTTTCTCACAGTGAAAAACCAAATCCGCCATTGTTAAGAAACCTTGCACTTGCAAAACAGAAAATCACCTATTTCGAAGGTAACCACGCGTACGCCTTTTTTAAAAATAACACCATGGTCAAGCAGTTATCTGATTTCACCTCCGATATAACTGAGGGTGAACTTCTAGAGTTTACCTCGGATTATTTTATACCACTTGACGTGCATCCGGTTGTTCCGGGTGCGCAGGCATCGATTGCAGATTTCCCCGAAGGGAAAATAGGAGTATACATACGTTTTTTCGAGTTCGCGAATCAACGTGTGCCCATATCCCTATTTTTGTATGACGTATTAAATTATTACTCACTGCACCTATCCCAGCTTCACTGCATCGGTGCGGCGAAGATCACCAACTTCGAGGTTAATTGCCGATTACTGGCGGTTAACCCAACTATCCACCTATTCCGTGCATTCTACCACACGACGTGGTCACACGGGTGGGTCTCATTTGCTAAACGCGCTGGGCGCCTCCAGTGTTATACAGAAAAACTAGACGCACTCAGAAACTGGAGAGAGACTTTTTTCTGGGTAGACGACGTGTGCTTCCCACTGCGTTTTGAATTTTATACCCAGGGGACATTGCTGAAGGATGAGCGCCCCCTGCCTGGATCATATGTCGTGGAGGATGCGGAACTGATAAACGCCAACCGCATCCCCATTAGTTCATATCCTGAGGAATTTCTGGTGCATATGGGCATTAGCCGTAATTACTTTGGTATGCCAGATGAGATCCCAATCCTCTTAGGCGCTGATGGCCAGGGTGGGTGCTCGTTCCTTCGCATCCCCTTTCTTAATTAATGTAAGAGCGTTCTTTCCCTTTATGCGCATTATATAACCTATGTATTTGTTGTATTCTGTTGCGCAGAGATGGATCTGTTCACCGTGGTGCAGCTAGCGAAGCCGATTCAGGTTAAGGTAGGGACGCGACCACTAAAGGAGGGAGAAGAGCCCATACTGGAGGCTACTGCCGGGCGTACCCTGGAGATGAATGTAGGGGAAACAGGGACCAGCTCCTCGGTCGCAGTGGAAGCGACGCCGCTGCAAAGCGTGCCACACCCCAGAGTGCCATCCCCAGTAGCACAGCCACCGCCCGTAGCAGTGGTGTAGCCTATGGAAGAAGAAGAAGAGGAGCAAGAATCCGGGCTAAAACGCAAAAGAGCGCTCGGAGAAGATGGTGTGAGCTCTTCAAGAAAAAAGCGCCCCGTGATCCTCACTGTGGAATCCTCCGCCAGTGATGTTGCGTCATCTTCGCCTTCGGCTAAGGCTTCGGGCCCACAGTAAGTGATGTCGTCAATGCTTTATGCGCACCCCCTTGGTTATGAAGGAAATTAATAATTCTTTTTTCATGTATGCAGGTTTGAAAAGGCTGCGGAGTCGCCCTCAAGGGCGAGTCCTGTACATTCCGCGCGGTCCGAGCCGCATAGCCAAAAAGATGAGGATGTGTCTGCTGGGGGTGCTCCAATGGAACAACTGGTTGAAGAGTTGGTGCAGGTGTCTGCGCATCAAGCTTCGCTGGTTGATAAGCTAAAGGCTCAAATTTCTGGTGAAAGCAGCCAAGGCGCTCAAAAGGATCAGACCATTGCTTTGCTGGAGGCGCAGTTGGCTAGTGCCAAGGCTGAGGCAGAGAATCTGAGTGTGTACGCCCAGAAGCAGGCTGAGGAAAAGATGGCGTTGATGGGCCAACTAAGCCAAGAGCGTGCATAGGTCTCAGGATACAAGGCTGCACAGCACTGGGCACTGAAGTATTTGGAGATGGGCAAAGAGGACTTGACTTCACAGCTTGAAAACTTTGGTGCCACTGTGAAAGGTGCTCTAGAGGCGCAGGAGATGAAATTGCGCAAGCTCAGCATAGAGTACGACGAGGAGTTATATCCCCAACTCCTGTCTACCATTGCTGAGCGCAGATGGCTCATAGGCCATGGTCTTCGTCTGGCTGCACTTACTACCTTGGAGTCTCGAGAAGTGGTAGATGCGTTTGGGGGAGTAGTTCAGTGCGCCTTGGAGCGTGGTAAGGCAGAAGCTGTGGAGAAGCTTCATGAGGCAGGTCTGTTGAAGGTATCTGCTGAAAAGGTACCTGGCTATAATGTGCAGGATTATGATGAGCTAGTGTCTGCCATGGAGAAGATGAAGTCTTTGGAGCTTCCCATGATTGCTGAGATGGAGCGTGACCAAGATTATCCCATAACTGTTATTATGGAAGGGTTGACCTTAGCGCACCATCGTATTGACAATGCAGAAGCGCAGCCGGACTATTTTTTGAAGCCCGATGTCTCGCAGCTTCAAGTGCCTGTTTTTGCTCGTCCCAAAGATATCATGAACCCCTTCGATTTGGAGAAGGAAGTTCCATTGAAACAGGTCTTGGAAGCTCATGCAACCAGGCTCGCCAAGAAGGAAGGCATTAAGGGTAAGGCCGTTTTGTGTGGCGTTGGCGCAGCTCACCTCCCCCGTTCTGACGGGGTGCCTGTTAGTGTTGCTACCGTAGCTCGTAAAGATGCTGATTTGTTGAAGAGTTTAAGCGAGGTTAAAGATGCAGCAAACCGCGTAAGTAGCTCATCTCTTTAGCGTTGTAATAGTTGGTAGGTTGTACTTCGTAAAGTAAACATCCTTTTGTAATAACTTGTGGTCATTAATGAAAATCTCCTTTTTGCTTAATGCGTGTTGATATTAATGCAACTTGTAATGTGTGTACTTATCTTTTTATCTTTGCATATAAGACATGTTCTAAGGGTCAAAGTTGTACACAAGCGCGAATAGAATAAGAAATCCATAGTCATGTATGAAGATCATAATATACTTAAGAGATAATTTCTAAGTACCCCCTTTTTTTTATCATAATCGTGTATGTTGTGATATACATCGTGCTGAAAGTATCATATCAAGGAATCAAGTGTCTTGGTTCCTAAACTGTTAAACGTGCACCATATGCGTTGTTGCGCACCCATCGTGAGATGCGTACAAACTTATTCCAGCGTCTTGAGAACAAGGTGTTTAACAAGGATACGTGATCCAGTGTTGATGGGTTTGCAACCCTCTTACTCAACGATTCCTTTAGTAGGTTAACTCATCCTTTTACCATCGTGGGTTTTTTAAGTGCATGCACGCCATGTAGGCAAAAAGTAAAAAGTTGTTAAGACATACAGTATATGGAAATAACAAATTAAAATGTGTCGCGGAGTTAGCTAGAAACCGCGACATTTTATTGATACTTGCAAGTTTTTATGAGATATAAATAAGACAGTATACGAAGGAAAACAAAAAATAAATACATAGATGTTTCTTAGGCACTTCAATAAAGCGCAGGGGCGTCTGTGCGCTGGGCCGTAGCCATTCCTATAAGTAGCACCTTTTAAGATTGCAAATGTTCCATGTGCGTGGCAGTTCACGACCATCCAAGCCTCGTAGCTTGTACGCGCCTGTCCCTAATGCTTCAGTAACCTCATAGGGTCCTTCCCACTTTGGTCCAAGCTTACCTGTGTCTTCTGCGTGGCTCGCATCATTGGCGCGGTAAACGAAGTCACCTGGTCTGAATGAAACACTTCGCACTTTAGCATCATAGTATCCCTTCATCCTTGACTTTGATTTTGCTTCCCGTATAGCTGCGCGTTCGCGTCTCTCTTCTAGCAGGTCTAAGTCGATACGTCGCTCGTCGTCATTGGTCACCACATTGATTTCAGTAGTGCGAATAGTTGGCAATCCATTTTCGGCTGGTATGACGACTTCTGTCCCATAGACTAGAGAAAAGGGGGTGTCCCCTGTGCTGGTTTTGATCGAAGTGCGGTGCGCCCACAGAACATGCGATAGTTCTTCCACCCATCTTCCTTTGTGCTTGTCCAAGCGTGCCTTAATTCCTTCACCCAGGCTTCGGTTCGCACGTTCAACTAAGCCGTTGGTTTGTGGGTGTTTAACTGACGCAAAGTGCTGTGTGATTTTTAGCTTCTCGCACCAGTCCTTGAAAGGGTTTTCGCAGAATTGTTTCCCGTTGTCCGATATGATTGCCCCAGGTAGACCGAAGCGGCATACAATATTTTCCCAGACAAAGCGTTTCACCTGGTTGCCAGTGATTGTCACCACTGCCTTTGCCTCAATCCACTTGGTGAAGTAGTCTATGGCGACTATGAGGAACTTTAATCCTCCTGCTGCAACAGGAAAAGGACCGGCGATGTCTATGCCCCACTTGTAAAATGGCCATGGTGCCGTAATTGGTGTTAGCTCCTGTTGTGGTTGGTGTGGCACGGGTCTGTGAACATGGTAGTCGCTGCACTTTCTGATTAAGTCCCGCGCATCGCGATGCATGGTGGGCCAATAATATCCAGACCGTAAAGCGCGCGCCACCACGGATCTTGGTCCTGAATGCATGCTGCATGAACCTTCGTGGATTTCCCGCAGTACGTAATTTGCTTGTAGGGGGCCAACGCAGCGTATCCATGGTTGCAGGAGGGAGCGTCGGTACAGTATGTTGTCTCGAAGTTCGAACCTCTGTGCTGTGCGCCGTATCCTGCGAGCTTCCTTATGCTCTTGGGGTAACGCTCCTTTGTTTAGGAATTCCGTTATCGGTGTCATCCACGTAGGGCCGTCTTCCTCTATTACCGTAGATACTTCCATCTCTGAGATGGATTTGCTTTTCAACGTTTCCACCAACACCTGTTTGGATAGGTGTGCAAAGCTTGTGGATGCAATTTTGCTTAGTGCATCCGCTTTCCGGTTCTCCCCTCTAGGAACCTGTTTGATGGTAAACCTGTCAAAGCCTTGGATTAGCGCCTTGGTTTTGTCGAGGTACTGAATCATGTTGTCCTCCTTGGCCACCTATTTACCCAACACGTGGTTGGCTACTAGCCTGGAATCTACATTTGCTTCCAGGTTACGTACACCCATTCGAGCTGCAATGCGTAGTCCTGCTATTAAGGCTTCATACTCTGCCTCATTATTTGTTGCTGTGAATTCAAAAAGCAGTGCGTAAGTGAATTCCATTCCTTCCGGGTTTGTGAGAATGAGGCCTGCTCCTGACCCGTCTACGCATGAAGATCCATCTGTGAACAAGATCCATGGATCTGGTAGTTCCTTCTTGCTTAGTGCGGGTGCATCATCAGTGTCTGGTTTTTCGATGATGAAATCTGCTAGTACCTATCCTTTTACTGCAGTACGTGGTCTGTAGGAGATGTTGTGCTCACCTAGCAATACACTCCATTTTTGCAGTCGTCCTGATGCGTCAGGTTTGGAGATGATTTGCTTGATCGGTTGGTCTGTGATCACTGCTATCGGGTGCGCTTGGAAGTACCTGCGCAGCCGTTTGGCGGCGAAGACTAATGTTAGGACCAATTTTTCCATTGCGCTATAGTTCATCTCTGTTTTCTTGAGCGCTTTGCTTACAAAATTGATAATGCTACACGCGTCGTTCGGGGTCAAGGAAACTTCCTTTTCTTCGAGCAAGTTTTATAACACCCTAGGCAGTGAACCTAATCGTTGTAGTGTAGTAATTAGGGTAAGCCACGGGTATTGATATCGTTCTCTAGGGGAATAGGAATGCTAGTAAGAAGTTACTACGCTAAGGTTGAGGTTGAAGAAGATTATTTTTGTATTTTTTTTTAATATTTTATGAAATTGAAAGGTACGAATCTCGGGTATTGGATTTGGGGGGTTGGTATTTCTACCGATTACTCTACTATTATCTAATTATCTAAACTATGGTTGTGGGAGTTTATGTCTAATTAATGTGTGCTCGTATGATAGTTTAAAGATGTGTTTACTTAGGTTTTACTACTCCTTAATTATCTCCTATTGATGGTTGAGTTGTCACGTCCTTATTCTTAGTTGCGTTGTGTGTCTAAAGTTGTAGGGTATGCGTTTCTCCCTAACTCTTCGAACTTACCAAAGGGTCTCGTCTACAAAACCCACTAGGGATGATAAACTCTTACTCTAAGGCACTCTTTGGATGGTTTAGCCTACAACTACTCAGGTAATCATATTCTAAGGTTCACAAAGATGAATCAAGCATTAAGTACACAACGAATGACCTATCGCATTACTAGATCATTAGTCAACTAATATAAGAAACAACCAATCAATATTCAATAATTAAGTTTCATATTCCTAAGCAAACACACAAGTAAATTAGCCGGACATGGAGAACATGCAAGCATACACACAAATAATCAAAGACATAATTGAATTGATGAAGTAAATACTTATCTTGATGTAAAATAGGGTTTAGAACCCTAAAATACTGTACAAGATACTCTTGGTTCGGTTTTAGGTTTTTACTCCAAAAAGACTCTCCCCAAAACTGAAAAATTCGGATTCTATATATAAGATTACATATGCGACGGCGTCACCTTATGTTTCGTGACGCCGTCGTGTCGCCGTCATTAGGGTTTCGTCTTGGCCACGTTAACCTTGCGACGGCGTCACCTTATGCCTGTGACGCCGTCCTCTTCAGCTTCTGACGCCGTCTGGGTCACATCTAGGCCGTCTGAGTTGCGACGGTCTACTCCTTTAAAGCCCGACGCCGTCTCTTGAAAATACGAGTTTTGTCTTCTGACCCGTCACAAAATCCTACGACGGCGTCGCAGTTAAGCAGTGACGCCGTCGCCTTCTATTTTCAGCAGCTTTGAGTGTTACGATTCTGACTTTGGCCATTTTCTTCGTATATTCGCGCCTTTTCGTCCAAATAAGTGCCATTCCAGCATTTTGCCTTCAAGAGACCTAAAAAGTGAAAAGGAACGATATTAAGCAATAACGGATACAAAAGTGATCAAATAAGGGCTAAAACGACCCCTCAAAATGGTACCTTTTAAAACCTTATCAAATATCCCTACACTTGTTATTTGCTTGTCCTCAAGCAAATGTGCTTTTAGCCAATTAATTTATAAGTTAGGGGTCATGAAGCATTAATTCAAAACGGTCCACAACACATATAAGCCCCGCAAAAGTCATAACAAGCACGGAAATTACATACTAGCACCTCACATGGGGTGTTTGGATACTCACATCTCTCTCGGGTGTATATATGAAATATAACAAATAGGAAATGAAAGATAAACACTCATTAACCGGTCCTAGTACATAGATTACCATAGGCTTGAGAATAGATCAAACCTCCATCGCTTTGGCGTAAGCACCTAGGAAAGACTATCAAAGAGGTCTTTTAAAGGGTTGTAACGTTAGGCTTACGGTAGGGAAACAAAGGGTTTGGTGGGGTAGGATTTTTAGTGGTGGCAAGTCAAAAATCTCTATGTTACAAGCATACGAAGAATGGCGTTGCCAAGCCAAGACTCGACACTCTAAAACTCTAGGTAACGGAAATAAACAAACATAAATTTAAAAGATTGATGTAGGATGGTAACCCTTTTTTTTTTTTTTTTTTTTTTTTTTTTTTTTTTTTTATTCACTTTTACTCTACCATCCTCTACGGTAACATCAAAATGATAGGGATTTATAGGCACATCCCTACACTTGAGTTTTTATTACTCTAACACTAATTTGACCCGAATTGAAAAAAATCAAAACACTTGGGGTACATTATTATGCAAACAAAGGGAATTTGAATTTAACGTTCCCTTCCCGTCATTTCATAAACTTTAACTTTTCCCATGAATCCCAATCGTCCCAAAACTGTATACAAGGGATATGACTCGACTTAGCAACTCATGCAAGCAACCAGATAATTGAACTAAGGGTTTAGGGTGATAACAATAATGCACTAAAAGTGAGTGCATAAGGGGTAGGCTAAGGCGATTTGGGTGTATATTTGGGGGTGGGGTGTAAACAATGCTCTTCATTGATATTCCGGAAAAAACCGAAACATCACGAGAACCGTGAAAAGGATAGGCTCTGAGGGGTTAACTAGGGGTATCGTGTACTAAAGATGAGTACAACGCAAAGGGTGTGGGGGAATTACTCAACCGATGTGGAAGAAGTAATTATATTACGGGTATCAAACAAGGGTTTATCCTAATGCCTCTTATCATTTAGTTATTCCTAACTACACAAGTGTAGCCTCACTTGCGATCTCGGAACGCATCACAAAACAAGTTCTAGAATCTAATATACTACCGGTTCACACTCTAAGCATTAAAGATGAATGCTTTTAATTCCTACTAATCTAAGGGCGATCCTCACATTTTGGTGGAATTTGGGTGGTAAAGGGTTTTTGTGCTAGTTATGCAACTTCCTATCCGTGAGACGCTTTATGTTAAGACTAATGGCCCACTCCTATATGTCATGAAAAATTTTAAATTTGGTGCCAAAATAACCCTAACCGACATTTTCTCATGGTTTATTACACAAATACACTTGGACAAAGCAAATAATCAAGGATAAGCATAGTTTCAAAGTTCCCGTTTTATTTTCCCTCCCTACACTTAAACTGAACATTGTCCCCAATGTTCCCCGAAAGTATCAAAGTTATGATAATGGAAGGTAATTAAAAACGAAAGAAACTAATACTCCCTTGATTAGCTCGGTAGGATCCGTGTAAAGTGGTGGTTAAGTCCTTTCCAAGAAGAATTATTGCGTGAAAAGCTCCTTCCAATCTTATGTAACTTCTTCTTGACAAACTAAACCTGCACACTTGAAGAAAACAAACGAAACCTTCGCGTAAAATCGGCGGTAATAATATATATAAGACTCGATTTAAACTAGGATATAATGCTTGTGGAATGGATGTTTACAGAATTTCTAAGAAAATTAAGACCTGGAAAATTCCAAAAATTTATAAGTAGCTCAGAAAATGAGAAAAAGTAATCTGACGTTTTTACTCCTTCCTGACGCCGTCAGGTTGCAATCCTGACGCCGTCAGGTTATCCTGACAAAAACTGGTCTGCGATTTTTTGAAAAAAATTCTGGAAAATTTACATCTTTAGAATCTGGAAAAATTTCTGCAAAAACATCCATTATGACTCGATACAAGCATTTGACTCGAATAAACAAACATATATATCTTTTAGTTAATTGTTATTCTTATGTTTACGTTTCTTTTGAAAACGTGTGTAATCCTCCCTACACTTATCCCTTATGTAAAATCCTCCCTACACTTATTTTCTCTTAACTTTTGTATAGCTCTAGAACACTGATCTTGAAGCCTTTGTAATAATGCTCTGACCTTCTCACTGTCTTCATTGACTCTTATATGTAAGCTTAACATTACTGTAAGAGCTCCAGCTCTAAGTGGATATTCTTTCTCAGCAAGCATGAAAAAGTCTTCTCCATTAGCTGTAGAGACATGATGAACTTCACATGAATCATAATAAAACCATTTTGTACCAAGACATGTGAATAAGGTTTTCCAGTAGTCATCATCAGCATTTGGTTCAAAAAGCCTTCTAAGATTTACCCATAACTGCATCTCCTTTGTATCTTTGAGATCTTGAGCATTAAACCTTTCTTGAACTAATTTCCATAGTGTATTAAGGTCATCTCTGTCAAAAGCTTTAATAAGATCTTCAAATGATATGAAAGATGAAGTTTCTCCTCCCAGCCTTGTAATCTTCCATGTTGAAGCAAGATTGCTAGCAGTATAAACTTCCCAATCAATGATAGGATGTCGAATTTGCAGTGGTTCTGGATTAAAGTCTCTGTCTTCAATCACAATCATTTCAGTCATTTGTTCTTTAGTGAACTTCTCAGTAGGAATCTCCTTCTCAGTAGACTTTGTAGAATCTTCATCAACCTTAGTCTTCTTAATAGTTTGAGAATCACTGACTTTGGCCTTTCTCTTCAATCTAGGAAATATTCTTTCTTCTTCTTCAGAACCCATTGGAATAAAAGATTTATCTTGTTTCACAGTTCTGTAGTAAGCCCTTTCAACTTGATCATCAGACATTCCTTTAAATTGATGCCTTTTCCAGTTACCAACATGACAACAATAAGTCTTCATATATGCAAGTATTTGTGCCTTGGTTGGTTGTCTTTGTTTCTTCTGATTCTTCTTGACTGAACTGATTACATTATCAAGTGCTTGATTGTTCTTCATTATGATAAAATCCTTCAACTGAGCTGTTCTTTGTTCCTCAGTTAAGGATGCATCAGCAACTAGGTCAATTGCCTTTTTCTTGATTTCTGGATTATTAGCTACCAGAAACTGAATATCTTCTTCAGTAGGAACATAGCTAAACTCTGGAGCTTTTTCTTTCATAATTGTAGGTTGAACAGTGGAAATTGAATCAGTATCTTCCATTCTGTCCAATTTGTTAGCTTCCAAAAAGCTTGCAACTTCTAGTTCTTTCAATCTTTTCTTTTCAGCAACTTTCTCAGCAACTTGATCTTCTGCTATCTTCTTAGCAATTTCTCTATCAAGATCAATCTGAACTTGTCTTTTATATGAAATCTTACTTTCAAGTTGTTGTTCATCTTCCATAACTGCTTTACCCTTGTTTGTCCATTCTTCACTTGCAGTGGCAATATTTGGCGCTGCAGTGGAAATATCTTCAGTGGTAAAATCAGTTGCAGTTTGAAAAATGTCTTGATCTTCAAGTTCTTCAAGTTGCTCTCCATGAGTATCTGCTTCCTTTGCTCCTTTACTTGTGTCTCCTTCATCTTCAAAATCAATTTTCCTCCCCTCAGTGTTAGAACCTGTTTTCCTCCCCTGTTTGGAGGAATTTTCCAAATCTTGATCAACTGAATCACCATTAGAAGGTGAGGATGAAGATGAAATCACCATCTTTGCAGTCTTCCTGTGCTTTTTCAACCTCTGCATCTCTTCCTTTAAGGTCTGAATCTCTGTCTTTAATAATTGAACATCCTTGGCATGGTTCTTCTTAACAGTAGCCAAGTCTTTTTGTAGAAACTCAACCTGCTTTGCTAATTTGGTACACAAAACCATCAATTCCATTTGATTGCCACTGCCCTTAGCACTTCCAACTGTGTTACCTGTTGGGAGAGGTGAATCATGGGGCAAAGGTCCAGATTCCTCCATAGTAGGACTAGGTGGAAGTCTAGAACCACCACTGCTTGTTCATAGACCAAAAGGTTCAGAAACTTGCTGTGTTGTCATGAGAGAAGTTGACTGTTTAGGCCTTCTCTCATAAGTTCTTGAAACTGGTGGGGTATAATCAATGTTAGGAACATTAATTATGGATGTGTTTTGTTCAGTTGAAATTTTAGCAAGCATTTGGGGTAGGAGAGGTGTAAAAATCATATTGCCATCTTTATTCAAATTTTGAAAAACTTTAGGCTTTAGGCAACTGATTTGATAAACAGTAGTGTGAGGTTGCAGTTGAAATTCATTAAGCACAGCTTGCACAAACCTTGGATACATTAAAAATTTGGTTTTACTTTGTACATTGCCTTTCATACTTGTAAAAATATAGTTGGACCAGTTGAAAATATTATCAGTGACTAGACAAACGAAAGGATAAGCCATGGTTGAACTAAATTGCTCATAAGATGTTTTCTTAGGACTAAGGCAATGTAACAAAGTATGAATCAAAAATCTCCAATGGGGACAAAAACCACTCTTTTTGAAAGTAGCCTTTTTGTCAGTGGTATCATACCCCATGGATGATAAAGTATCATGAATTTCAGACATAGGTAATGTGATGAGACCATTGAGATCATCCAAGTGAAGTACTCTCCTCAAGGATGCCTCAGTAACATCAATAGTTACCCCATCTACAGTGGCTCTGAGATCATCCACTGTTTCATGTGTATCTCTATTCTCAAGTGTTATGGACTGAGCAGAAGTCCAAAACTGATTGATTTGAGAGATATAAATTGTGGGTTTTAAAAGCAAAGCATACCTTATATGAGTGGTATGAAGAAAGTCCACAATCGCATGAAAAACAGGGCCACTCTTCTCGTTAGACTTTTGTAGGTAGGCCACAAGGTTGTGCTCATCTGCAAATTTCAAAGAAGCCATAGAAACTTTTGATGAAAAATATGATTATGTCAGTAAGAATTGAAGTAATGACTAGCCAATTGAGAGAAAAAGATATAAAGGGTTAGGGTTTAGAATTGATGCGCAAGTAAAATTATCTTTAGAAAGTAGTTATAATTTAGAAAGAAGATAATTTACTTAAAATATTAACCCTATATATATGACTATCAGTGGTTACTTTCAACGGCTAGTAAAAAATTAATTACTGACATAATCAGTTGTAACGGCTAGAACAACAGTGGAAAATAACACTGTCAGTGGAAACTGTGAACTAGCAGTGGTAACTGTTTTCACAAAAATTTCAAAGAGCAGTGAAAGATTAGATCATTAGAAAACAATACTGCTCCCATTATAGTTTTTAGCAAACTATCAACTATCAACGGATTTGATATGTCTTTACCATGAGCCGTTTGCTATGGACTAGCCAACTCTTAATCATAAAGAATATGGTGAGTTGATAACCATATAGTTTTTGGTAAACTATCAACCATAAACGGATTTGTCAAGTCTTTACCAGTAGCCGTTTGCTCTGGACTAGTTGATTCTTATGTGTATTAGACATGGTGAATCAATAACCATTTTGTAGGATATAGGATTTCACAAACACACTAAACCATAATCACATGAGGCGTACAAGTAGTTTAGAGAGAGAAAGTTCTAGAGAGAGAAAGGGAAGAGAGTTGGGAACTATGTGAAACAAAGAAAAATGGTATTCAAGCTCCAACCCTCTACCTTGGGAGGTAGAGGGTATTTATAGTTTCTTACAAACTAACACCACCTACGGGCTGTGGATCAGGCATACAGTGGGTAAAAACTCGTCCGTCCTCCACGGTGTTACATAACAAACTACTTAATAATATAACTAGACTACGACTACGAGCTTTCTAATGAATACATATACTTGAGGTGACCGACTCTTTAATGACTGAATTTTCTAATTCCTAACAATCTCCCCCTAAGGGAGGTCACCTCAATTTACAATGAATACAAACAGATATTACATTAGATTGCTTGAAGATTCTTGATGAAATTCGTTGCTCAGTAGCCCGTAGTCTTTGATTCTTCAAGTTTTGCATGTTTGGATAATTCAAGTGGAGGTCTTTAAACTGATCCACGTGATGATGAGTTTCGAGCCATAATTGAGATCATCAGCTGACATTAATCTTTGACTCTTCCATTGTGTGTTGGTATTATGTGATGTTGTGACTTTTGGACCGACATGCTCACATTCTGGATCATGATGTATTCTCATCAGAGTAGCGGAAGCTTTAATTGATTCATGATATTGGCAGCAGCGAAGCAGAAGCATGGAGTGTGAATATCAGAGTCATTGATGCATTAATCATGATTTCTTTCGAGATGAATGTGTTGAGTGAGCATGCGGCTATGGATTGACCGCATCATTCTTATCAGCTGCAAACGTCGGGCGTACCTGCATACAACAATTAGCAATAAAGCTCACGAAAGTGTCTTTGACCACTTTCATTGAATTGAGGTACACGGCCCACGGTTCCCCGTTGATTAGTACATGTACTGCCTGTGATCAGGTATAATTCCAAAGAATTTCCTTGACAGGGTTTCGCAGCTGCTCTAGCTGTTCTCAAACCGGAACGTCTCAAAGAAGACAACACGAAGTGAGTGAACCAGCGAATTTAAGTCCACTGATTGATGAAAAGAGATTCGAAAAACAATCGTTTATTGCTCAATAGAAATTATTTTTGCAATACAACGAAGGTTTTATTGAAAATCAATTATCAATCATAAAAACACCTTTTGATTTGAAGTATTCGTGCACGGTCGATATGCTAAAGAAAATAGTTTTTAAGCACAACGACCGGTTTTTCAAAGGTATCCGTCAATCCATAACCTGAACCACGATTGATTCAAGAGATTGAATCGCCCCATTGTTTCTGTTCAGTTGTCACATGGTTGATCTAGTGAATAGATCTCACATGCCACCTACCAGGAGCTTGTTTGATGATGGCTCCAGCAGGCTTTCTGTTAGGAATTAGAAATTCCAGGTATTAAAGAGTCGGTCACCTCAAGTATATGTAATCGTTAGAAAGCTCGTAGTCATAGTTATTTTAAGTTAAGTAGTATTTAGTTAAGTAACTCCGTGGACGACGGACGGGTCTTTACCCACTGTATGCCTGATCCACAGCCCGTTGTGTGGCGTTTTATTGTAAGACTATAAATACTCTCTACCTTCCAAGGTAGAGAGCTGGAGCTCATAATAATATCTTTCACTTTCTCTCACTAAGTTCCCTAAACCTCTAACTTTCTCTCTCTAGAACTTCATTCATACGCCACTTTGTGTTATGGTTTGATGTGTATGTGAAAACTAATATCTTACAATTGGTATCAAGAGCCATGGTTAGATCATATCTCGCACATCTTTGGATTTTTAGTGGTTTTTAGGTGGTTTTTGAGTTTGAAAAGTTTAGTGGTTTGTGCATCATTTGGTTGATTTCTTGTGTTAAAGCTTGGATTTTGTTAGTACTTTTATGTTTAGAATCATCACAAGTGTTTAGGTTTTCATTTGGTAAGCTTGAATCATCTTGGTTGGGGTATTTTTGGATTGAAAAGTGATGTTTATGTGGTTTTTCTTGCTAGCGACTTGATATACGGATTTCTTTCTTCGTAGCGACTTGCTTCACAATTTTGTAGCGAGTTATAGTTTTGGAGCTAGCGACTTAGACCTAGCGATTAACAGTACAAGTAGTGGACTCTCCACTATGGGTAGCGACTTGGTGGTAGCGACTTGGTCTGTAGCGAGTTGCTCTTTAGCGACTTGAATCTTTAGCGACTTAAGTAGCGAATTGCTGCCAAAATTTTGCTAGCGACTTGAGGTTTAGCGAGTTACTACTTAGCGACTTTCATTTGTCTAGCGACTTGGGTCTTTAGCGACTTGGGGTGTAGCGAATTAGGTGTTAGCGACTTGGTGCATTATCTTCTAGCGACTTGGGTGATTGTTTACGGTTTTCTCTTGATTTAGTAAAATCCCGTGAAAGAATCTATTTCCCGGTTTAATCATAGAGTTATAAAATCCTGTATAATCCGTTAACATGTCTACCAACATTCCTACTATCATCTCCACTGTTGCCGAGGATGTTCAAGCAGCTGGTTCAGATACTCGTCCACCTATGCTTGACAGAACTGACTACGATTCTTGGGCTCAACGAATCAGATTGTACTGCCTTGGAAAGGAAAATGGTGTCAACATTCTCAAATCTATTGATGAAGGACCGTATCGAGTTGAGACGACTAGAGATATACTTGATACTAATGAAGATGGAACTCCTATTTACGGAATGGACAGACCTAAAATGTATGATGAGCTTGATGATAAGGAGAAAAAGAGATTTGATGCAGATATCAGCTTCTAACATTGTTCTTCAAGGTCTTCCTAAAGACATCTACAAGCTGATCAATCACAACACCGAAGCAAAGGCAGTATGGGATAATGTCAAGATGCTTCTCTCAGGTTCTGAATTAACTATGGAAGACAGAGAATCACAACTCTATGACGAATTTGAACACTTCAAGATGAAACCAGATGAGAGTGTCTATGAGTACTATGTGAGATTTCATAAGTTGGTGAATGATATGAGGAACATCAGAATGACTATGCCTAACATTCAGCTGAACTCTAAATTTGTGAACAACATGAATTCCGAATGGCACAAGTTTGTCACCTCTGTGAAGCTCACTAAAGGATTGAAGAATACAAACTATGAGCAACTTTATGCCTTCCTCCTTCAGAATGAGAGACATGCTATGTTTGAAAAAATGATTCTTAATCAGTTTAAAACCAACCAGGGAGAGTCAAGCTTGTCTAATGATTCAACTACCTTCTACTCAAACATCGGAATCACAACCAAAGCCTCACAAGTCATACCCTTGGGTAATGGTAATCACAAACTCATTCCTGATCCTATGTTCAAACAAGCTGATGCTGATGCACACGTGGGTAACTTCATTAATCAACTAGCTCTTCTGATTAGTCAAAACATGAATTCTCTCCCACAAACCAACAACAACCTCAGAACAGCATCTAACCCACACAATCAAGCTACTGTTAAAGATGGGAGGATCGTGGAGCAACCAGTTCAGGAAAGACAGTATGATCAGGGAAGAGGTGGAGCTGGTAGAGGTTATGTTGGTAATCAGAATCGAGGAAGGAATGGTAATCAAGGTCAAGCTAAGCCGATCAAATGTTATAACTGTGGTGGTGAGGGACACATTGCAAGGAACTGCACATCTCCAAAGCGTCCACAGAATGCTGATTACTTCAGAGATAAGATGCTGCTTGTACAAGCTCATGATAATGGTGCTGCTTTGGATGAAGAGGAATTGCTGTTTCTAGCTGAGGGCAATGCCAAGACCTATGATGCAGATGTGGATGAGCAGCCTATTCAGGAGATAGGTCACAATCATCAGAATGCCTTTCAAGTAGCTGATTGTGATGCATACGACTCTGATGTGGATGATGGACCTACTGCACACATAATTTTTATGGCTAGCATTTCTCCAATGGTTTCTCCCAAGGTCTCTTCTTCACCACAAGCTGGCCCATCCAAAGACAAACTCATCTCAGAGGTATTAAAACTATACGATGATGCTGATGTGCAACAGATGCATGACAAAGTACAATCAACTGAAACTATTGAATCAAATGTTGAAAATATGGGTAATATCGATATTGTCCCATATGATCAATACGTGAAACAAAGTGAAAGTGAAGTTGTACCAAGTGATGCATCTTCTGCAGTCAAAAATGACTATGTTTTTGATGAATACACTGCATGTCCCCCTGATGATTCTGTAATTTCTGAACTAAATGCCTATAAAGAACGTGTTGCTATTTATGAACAACGTGCAAAATTTGAGTTGACCACTCGTGAGCAGGAAATGGATGACCAAGTGCGTACAGTCATTAGAAAAAGTAATTTTAGAGAAGAAGTATTGAAACAAGAATTAAATTCCTTGCAAGAAAAGCTTTCTAAAACAGCTAAGCAAAAACAAGAACTTCAAGAAAATGTGAAAATGCTTAAGCAAGAATTTAATGCAAAGGAATCAAAACTCTTGAGAAATTTTTCTAATCTGAAAACTTTGAAAAACAAACTTGAAAACAAGTTGTACATACAAGGAAACACCATTCAGACTGCTCACATGATCACTAAGCATAGAGTTCTAAGCGATAAGCATAGTGTTCCCATTATAGATAAACCCAACCCTGAGTATGGAAAGATAGCAAAAGCAGCTCAAAGTGTTATCTATGATGGCAATGAGATTCTTAAACCTAGACAAAAACCTAGTTGCGTTGAGTGCACTGAGGATGATAAGAAATTAGATGAAATCACTGGGGAGAAGATGAATAAGAAACTAAATGATCTTAAATGCAAAGAGAAAAAAGTTATTATCACTCCCCATGACTACAAGAAGGAAAACTGGATTTCCTTGAACAAGTTTAAGCCTCAGACACTGTTGACTCCCGAACAAGTCTTCTGGAAAATGGATTTAGATAAGCAGAAAGCTGAAAACATTGTTGAAACAAACCCTCCCCTTTGGAAAATGCCTAGAGCGACTGTGTATCCTCCTAATACACCCATGCATCTTGTTCCGAGAACAATTGCCACTAAAAGCAAGACCTTAATTAGCCAATATGTTATATTTCAACTATTTGTTGATTTTGAGAAAACTTGCAAGAAAAGGATCACACCCACTGGTATAACTGAAGGAGAAAGGGGTTTTGAACAAATGAAAGAATGTTATTTAACTGAGGTCATGCCTTTCTTTAAACTTCTAAAAGATCACTTTGAGAGTCTTAAAAAGGGGATATAAACTGATATTAAGGGAATGGAAAAGGAATTTGATGCAATGATTGTTGAAGTTAGTGACTATGAGCGTGCACTAAAATATAATGAGATTGAGAGGAAGAACTTGCATACACTAAATGAGACTCTTATTACTGAATGTGTTGCTCAAGATGTGTTTTTCACTGCTTCAAATTGCTCTATTAATGCTTCCCAATTTCATGAACTATCTGTTGCCCTGAAAGTCTCTCATGATCGTGTCATTGAGCTTGAAAAAACTAATTCTAAACTAAACGAGAAAATTGAACTGGATGATCACGACAATTTGGTTAAACATTTTTCTAAACTAGAGGTTGAGCATTTTAATTTACAACTAAAATATCAACATCTTAAAGAAAATGTCAAAACTTCAAATATCAAGACATCCTCAGATGCTCCAGAGTTTGATGCAGTTTTTCAAATTAACAAACGTGATGAACAGATTCAAGCTCATTGCAACACGATCAGAAAGTTGAAAGCCCAAATCTCTCAATTAAAGGGTCAAACGAACAATATGACAGGCTCCCAAATGCCTCCTCCTTTAGACTCTCAGATTTCTCAAACGTTTCATCTTCAAAACCTAGTAAATGCATTACAAAAGGAAAATGAAAGTTTTCTAGAAGAAAATGAAAAAGTTAAACGTCATTTCAATGAGTTATTTGAATCAATAAAGGTCACTCGTAACAAAAATAACGAACAAATAGCTTCATTGCAAAAGGAAATTGAGAATCTGAAGAGTCAGGTAAAAGGGAAAATGCCTATGACCAATGGGGAGAATGGTGTATCAAAGGTTTACTCTTGTAATCTGTGAATTATGTCCCTCCTCATCTCAGGAACAACAAACTTGCTGTTCAAACATACTTCTCATCCCTTAAGGATTGCTTAGAATGTCGGCGTGAGATTGTTGAAGAGGATAAGTTAGAGAAACCTCATGATAATGCAATTGGACATGCATGCTTATATGCCAAACGATCTCAAGAAATCTTAGAATGCTTGATCACAATATGCCCAAAGTCATTAGGTGAGAGAGTTAATCCTTTGATTCCATGCTCGATGCCTAATGCCAAGTATGATATTCATTCGATTCCTAGTGCTTTGAATATGAACCGTAGTGTGCCTTTAAGTAGTTCAGATTCCAAATCTGTCAATGCTAAGAAAGAGAACTCAAGTGTACCTTCTAGGAGGAATTCAAATATCAGTACTTCTAGTTTCAAGAAAGTGAACCTTAGTGTGCCTGCATGTAGTTCAGATCCCAGCACATCTAAACAGGTGATGCAAAGAGTAGTAAAACCAACTAATGTTCCCATTCCCTCTACAGGAGTAATCAGTGACATTAAAGGGAGCAGGTCAAAGTCTCAAGACAATACAAGGAATGATAGGACCTCGCAAGCTAAGAATGTGCACTGGAAAAGAGTAGAAGAACAATCTAGGAACTTTAAGTTTGAATCGAATAAAACGAATCGTGTTGATTCTAGTATTAGCCATAGGCGTACTGTAATTAACTCGAATTCTGATACTATTTGCAAACCTTGTATTGATGTCTGCTTGAATTCTGTCTCTAATCATGAATGTGGTGTTAATGTTCTGCCTAATGATGTTAATTGTCCAGTTAATATTGTTAATGCTAAAATTCATGCTAAGAAGGCTAAAAGGCAAAAACGAAAGAAAGTTAGAAAACAGTGGAAACCCACAGGAAGAACATTCAGTAAAATAGGCTATTATTGGATACCTGTTGGTCATAAGACTAATCAGATAATGCCCACTAGAAAATGGATGCCTACTGGTAGAACTATTCCCTTAAGAAGTGATCACACTGTGAACAGGGCTAATACAGACACTAGTACTGCATCTATTCACAATGATTCCATTGCCTCATTTTTTGATATGAATGCTTCTATTTCTGATGTGGGTGTTCCAACCATTGTTACTAACCAAATGGAACCCATTCTTGCATGGGGATCCCAATTATCCAGTTATCCATTCTTGTCTGTGTTCAACTGCAGATCGTTCAGATCGTTCTGTGGTACCTGGACTCAGGCTGTTCCAAGCATATGACTGGCGACCGGTCACGGCTCATGAACTTCGTGAGCAAATTCATCGGGACTGTTAGATTCGGGAATGATCATTTCGGTGCTATTATGGGTTATGGAGACTATGTTGTTGGCAAAAGTGTTATCTCCAGAGTTTACTATGTAGAAGGTCTTGGTCACAACTTGTTCTCTGTTGGTCAATTCTGCGATTCGGATCTAGAAGTAGCCTTCAGAAAACATACCTGCTTCGTTAGAGAACTTGATGGTAAGGAACTTTTAAGAGGTTCACGTGGTTCTAATCCTGTCTCTTATA
>BPTQ01000009.1:283234184-283523188 GCA_019973895.1 Chrysanthemum seticuspe
GATCAGAGGTTATATCCTAGGTTTATACGTGTTTAACTCAGATCTCGGAGCTCTAGTAGTTATTTAGAGTAATCCTGTGAAAGTTACTTCTGAGAGACAAAGTGTATTACATCTTTCTCTCTAATATAGAGCTCAGGATGCGTAATAGGAACACCATAACGGTCTTGTAGGCTCACTATACATTTGTATAAGTGTTACTTCTACCTTTCACATTCTATAATCAAAAGTGTATGTGTAGTTTGGTATTGTGTTTGACCGCATACTTACTTCAAGATCTCTCTCTTTCAATCTCCAAATCCCTTGAATCACTCTCTTTCACTTTCTATAATAATACTCGAGGTTGAGAGATGGAACCTTCCATCTCTCATAAATATCAGAATGTTATTTTGCGGTGTGTTGCCCGACACCTAGTCCGTATGTCACCAAGTAGTATTTAGTTAAGTAACACCGTGGAGGACGGACGGGTCTTTACCCACTGTATGCCTGATCCACAGCCCGTTGTGTGGCGTTTTATTGTAAGACTATAAATACTCTCTACCTTCCAAGGTAGAGAGTTGGAGCTCATAATAATATCTTTCACTTTCTCTCACTAAGTTCCCTAAACCTCTAACTTTCTCTCTCTAGAACTTCATTCATACGCCAGTTTGTGTTATGGTTTGATGTGTATGTGAAAACTAATATCTTACACTTTCCATCTTCATTGTGAATATGTTTACATATCACTCGGATGTTCTGGCAATACCACAAGGATAATGCGTAGGACTCGAGATATAATCTCTCTTTCTACATTATGTGAAACAGAGAGTCTTCATTGAAAGTGTCCTAATGAGATTTATTGATGATCTCGAGGCTCTAGACTCAATTTGTGCATATTTGGATCCTATATTGGAGACTAGGGAGAGGGTCTCCTTCTTCAATATCAACAAACTCAAAGAGAAAGTCGATAGATAATGTCGGTTCCCCGTGAGAATGAAACAAGTCCTTTTAAGAGGAACTTGAGTGGT
Source organism: Chrysanthemum seticuspe (assembly GCA_019973895.1). Lineage (NCBI taxonomy): Eukaryota > Viridiplantae > Streptophyta > Magnoliopsida > Asterales > Asteraceae > Chrysanthemum > Chrysanthemum seticuspe. Next base: position 283,235,189 of record BPTQ01000009.1, read on the forward strand.
TTGGAAAGTTGAAGTGCAGTGCGTCACTGGGTCCATGACGTCTTGTCTTCAATACCGATGTTACCATCAGTAGCATGTAAATTGAACCCGGTTTCTGCCCTAAGGTTGAATATATGGAGGGCTATTTGTTTTCACCCTTTTCTTATTCATTTCTTTTTCATTCTTCAACCCCTTCAGTGCTTACCGAGACTTCATAGCTAGAAACTTGTTGGGTTTATTCCAGTACTAGCTCAGTCTCAGTCCGCACTCTTCCCATATCTCATTTTTCTCCTTTTATCATCATACCTAGGAACTCTACACTAACTAGTGGATAGTCCCTGGGTAGATCCCTCCGGTTCTGGCGGATCATGGGAACACATACCTAACCTTATCATCCTTATATCACCATACATAAGTAAAGTTGGTCGGTCTATTTGGTATTGTTCATCTACCATAGAAACTAATTGAAAACCATTTGAGAATCAATCCAGGTGCTTGTGATATATTATCAAAGCATTTTGCACCTGAATTGTTTTTGATATTTTTAGAATAAGAGCTCCCCCTCAACATGTGCAACAACTGATTGAAATCGTTTGGCACACGGAGGCAAGAGAAAGAGTTAACTTCTTTGAATTCCATTTTCTAAAAGATATCAACATCACTTCCCTAATCAAATCAAGTAGATAAAGCATTTTCGGGAAGGATGAGGTTTTCACAATTTTGCTCCCCCTCAATATGTGCATCAAGGTTTAAAAAGATTTTGCACATACTAGAGGGAACATGCACATTGATGTAAATTGATCACGTTTCAGATCTTTGTGGTTTAAGATAGATGCTCCCCCTCAACATGTGCATGGAAAATTAGAAATCGTTTGGCACATGTAGGAAGGAGAGCTTGTACATCCTTATAAAACCATTTACCGAATTTATCAGTTTAAATTCAATTTAAATCACAAATTCTCCCCCGATCACAATTATCAAATCATTTGAGATTTGTGATCTCTGTAGATTTAAATTGATTTTGAAAGCTTTTTAAGGAGAATTGTGACTTGATTATGAAAAACGTTTTAGCTGACAAGGATCGGATATTAAGACTTTAAACTCCGTTGATTAAACATGCATGAATATCTTTTGAAAAAAAATTGAATGACAAATAACTTTTTAATTTAATTGAAATCATTCTCCCCCTCAATCAATGACATAGGTTGTTGATTGAGAGATAGATATTTTGACAAGTAAGTCCAGATGATTATCAAAAATAGAGTCCGAGTTATTTATCAAAACAGTTAGTTTTCAGCAGATAAATGTTTATAGAATCAGAGCATGGAATTTTGAAAACATGATAAAGCATGGCTCTGTTCTTTCTTTTAAAAACCGGGTTATTGTCTGAAATGACAATAAACCACCATTTTTCTCCGCCTCATTTTTTATTTTATTTATTTTTTTTATTATTTTTTTTTAACATTCGAACAACATCTAAAGACCCGTGCCATTCTTTGAGTGACAACTCAAAGTCCGTAGATGTTATCGAACCACGAAAAACATGACAAAAATGACAATATTTTTGGAATTTTTCAAGATTTTCTACTTTTTATGGATTTTTTAAAGTTTTATATTTTTGTATTTGCTTTTTGTAGGTTTTCTAATTTTGTATTTTGTTTTTGAAAAAATATATACAAGAGATAATTTAGCTTAAGAGGATGATGATTAAGTACCGAGATAAGGATATCGTTCAGCACGCTGTAGAAGAAAGTAATCAACATCTCCTAAACTTTCACCACCAAAGCATTCGAGGCTTCTAAGAAAATCGTCTGAACATGAGCCTTCTCAATTTGAATCTTTGGTAGCTTCCCCCCAAACCGACAAACATCGAATAAAGACCATTTCCCTAAGAAGTAGAGTTGAATACAAAGCGGTTTCATTGAATGAAGCTCAGCACCCCGAAGAACACGAGAACACCGAAGTAACAAGTTGAAACATTGATCGTCTCAGTGGTTATCAAATCCGGATTAACTGATTACGACCGATCACATGAACCTGTTGTGCATCCCCGATGTACACCTTACTCTTCGAGATTGACTAGTTGTCAATTTAGGGGAACAATACATCAACATCTTCATTTTACCAAGTGTATTCCAGTTATCTCCCATATTACCAATCAGCCCATAATGTACACACGTACCCAACCAGAGTAGAGACAACGACGTCACAATAACTGGTTGAATCACTGATCTCCTCTACGGATGTCAACTCCAAAATAACTGATTAAGCTCGATCATGTGAATATGTTGTGCGACCTTGATGTACACATATCTCTCCCCTGATGGTTGCGATCTCATTGGAGTCATCATTACATTGTGTACATGAAGCACTAACCGGAAGCACTTTATCATAAATCATATTGAAGATGTCGATAAGCAATATCATCTCACGCTCCAAATATTCTTCTCATATTTCTTCCACCTGAACACTGAAGTAACACATACCAAAAGTCTCCAGAGACCACTTCCTCCCAAATGGTTGGAATAATACATCCTTCCCCCAAATAGTTGGAATAACACACCAAAGGCTATGAGTAAACACTGAGTTTCTCTACGGTTATGACATTTGTCTTTCCCTGGATTGCTTCAATAGAGACAAAGTATTAAGTTCATCACGTGTACTCGTTGTGTGTTTAGATGTATGTCTCTTTCCCCCTTGCTGGTTTTGATACCTCAGAATCAGTAAAACATAATATATCCATAAACTTGAAATTTTGTGAGAAGAACTCAAATAGCCCAAATGAATCCTGTGAGAATCAACTGCTACAGAAACTCTCTCTGACTATCTTTATCAACCCATATGTAGACAATTTGAAGTGACCACTGTTTGAAGAAAACTTGATATACCAAACTTGAAACTGAAGTCGAATTCCCCGCATTTGTATCTTAAGCTTGCACTTAATGATGAAAGAACGGTGTCGAGAATTTATTCTCCAAACAAATCTCTTAAGTACTCAATACCCAATGAGAGTATGAGACATTACCACCTCTTGCGATTATCCACACCGTCATCTGTGTGTGACACTGAGTAAAACAAAGTAACTCCTGATAGTGATAGTTAACCAGGTCTTCAACCATCCACCTCGACTGCTGGAAACTAGATAACCCAAGTCTTCTACTTAAATTCTTAAACCCGAGCAAATTATCAAATAAGAACACGCCTTTGTGAACGTCAACTTCAACCTCAAATAAGTGATAAATGAGTAACTTCGAAGTAATCAACTTGTGTCAAATGTCCAACACGTGAATAAACATACAATCGGATGTACATTGACCCACTGAATGAACCGGAACAAATGATTCCTCAACATTGATGCATTCTTCCTAAAGGTATACATGTAGAGACTGATATGGAAGATTCACCAATAATGTTTTTAAGCGGATGATGAAGTCATTTTCCTTAATGTTCATGTGGTTGATTTACAGAGTGCACATTTAGCAAAGAACAATGAAATAATGATCCGTGAAGATTTGGCAAAGGAATACTAAAGAGCGGATCACTATTCATGAGTGAAACTGCAATGATAGTCATTAACAACGCCTTGTGAAGTAACTGGAGATAAGGTTTCTTGAGAATTCAGAGAAGTACTTCTTAGATGGTGAACCAATTGAGTCAGTAGGAACAGGAGCATGAGCTTCAGAAACTAGATGATCAACATTCGTTGGAGGTTTGAAGTACTCATCAAACATATCTTGAAACAATGAATCCCAGTTATCCTTAGTAAGTGAAGCATTAGGCGTTGAATGAGAGTCATACGACCATAATTTAAGCATCCATCAACATGTAGTATATGCACTCTTCTCCCCCTCAAAAATTGCATCCAAAGTTGCCATTTTTTATTTGAACAAGTAAATAAGAATATACACCAATGAATGTGGATCCAATGAATGAAGCTTGTTGATGAAGAATGTCGATGATAATGGTCATAAACATGAAGATTTCTCTTCTTTTGAAGATAAAGCGCACTAAAGCGTACACTTTTCTTTTCTTTGAGGAACGGGGCCTGAAGTGTTATCTGCAGACGCCATAGTGTTGAAGAACGAGGCCTGAACTGATGTGAACAGACGTCATAGTTAAGAGCCCAGTCATATGTTTAGAGCCGCCCGAATCCAAATACCAAGGGACGATTTGTACGACCTGCTTTGGACAACAGACGAAGACAGAGAATTGGAAACATTGGATCCCCACGTGCTGATGGGTTCCTTTTGGTTAGCACAAATAGTCTTTGAATCAACAGAAACCCTAGATGCAATGGCATTATCCCTAGGAGCTGAACTAGTAGAAGCATCAGACTTAGTCAAATGACATTTTGTGCTTAATGGGATTATTCTACCAGTTGGCATCCAAACCTTAACAGGCACTATTCTAGGTATAGTGGATCTAGCTAAGGGGTAAGGTTTGCCATTCGTTAATATTCGACCTGTGGGCTTCCACTGAAATCCTACATTTGTAAACACATTCCCTGTAGGTTTCCAAGATTGCTTAATCTGTTTCGCTCTCCAAACTTTCTTAACTGGGTTATGAATCTTAGACCTTAGAAATAACACATCACATTTATCATGATTACCAGAAAATAAACATTTTTTTACATGTTTTGCAGACAACATGAGGCCTCGAATTAACTTCAGTAAGCTTAGAGCTAATACTAGAACTAACACGATTCTTTTTGTTCAAATCAAACTTCTTGTCCCTATGGTGTTCTTTCACTTCCTTATCATGAACACTTTTAGTTTGCGTAGTGCTATCCTTCTTTGCATTGCTTCTAGGTTTTGACCCGCTAACTTTAGTGTCAATCTTAACATCTGTAGACGTAACAATGGGAACATTACATGGCTTCACTACTTTCTGCATTTCTGGTCTAGAAGTGCTGGGATCTGAAATTCTAGGAGGCACATCAAAGGTTGCTTGCTTGAATTTTGACATGGAACAAGGCATATCAAGGGTCACATGCTTGGCTTTAGGCATAGAACAAGGCACAACTATTCTATCTCGCCTATTGCTAGATTTCGGACTTGTGACAATTACATACTCTAAGAGTTCCTGAGATCGTTTGGCATCCATGCAGGCATAGGCTATAGTACTATCAAAAGGTTTTTCTAATCTTTCATCTTCAACAATCTCACGGAGACCCTTCAAACTGTCCTTAAGGTATGAGAGATATGCTTTATGTGCAAGTTCATTATTCCTAATGGGCGGGGGGAATATATAACATATCGATAGCATATTTATCACAAGCAGAAACCTTAGGAACAGAGTATTTGCAATTTGGGATTGGCAACTTTCTTTTCACCTCATGCTTCAGATTCTCAATATCGTTAAGTAAGGAAGTTACCTTTTCAATTTGTTTATCATGATTAACTTTAAATGAATCACATAACTCTTTGTTTTGATCATTAACCTTTGAAATTTCAGCTTTAAAACAATCATTTTCCTTTTGCAAGTTATCAATTATGTTTTGAAGTTGGAAATTCTGAGAATCTAAAGGTGGAGGCATATGGGAACCAGTCACATCCTTCTTTTCACCTTTCAGTTGTGAAATTTGGGCTTTCAATCTTTTGATCGTGTTATAATGAGCTCGAATTTGTTCATCACGTTTGCTAATTTCAAAAACTGCATCAAACTCAGGAACATCAGAGGATGTCTTGATATTTGAGGTTTTAACATTTTCTTTGAGATGTTGATGTTTTAATTGCAAAGCAAGATGTTCAACTTCTAATTTAGAATAATGTTTGACCAAGTTATCATGATCATCCTGTTCTATTTTCTCATGCAATTTTGAATTTGTTGTTTCAAGCTCAATGACACGATCATGGGAGACTTTTAGAGCAACAGATAATTCATGAAATTGAGAAGCATTAATGGAACAATTTGTAGCAGTGAAAAACACATCTTGAGCAATACATTCAGAAATCAGATTCTCATTCATTGTATGCAAGTTCTTCCTCTCAATCTCATTATATTTTAATTCTCTCTCATAGTCACTAACCTCAACAATCATTGCATCAAATTCCTTTTCCATTTCTTTAATATCAGAATGCATCCCTTTTTTAAGACTCTCAAATTGATCTTTTAGTTGTTTAAAGAAAGGCATGACCTCAGTTAAATAGCATTCTTTAGTTTGCTCAAAACCCCTTTCCCCTTCAGTTATACGAGTGGGTGTGATCCTTTTCTTACAAGTTTTCTCAAAATCAACAAATAGTTGAAAGATAACATATTGACTGATTAAGGTCTTGCTTTTAGTGGCAATAGATCTAGGAACTAAGTGCATTGGTGTATTAGGAGGATACACAGTTGCTTTAGGCAGTTTCCTACATAAGGAATTCTTTTCAACAAGATTTTCAGCTTTTTGCATTTCCATATCCTTTTTCCAGAACACTTGTTCAGGGGTTAATAGAGTCTGAGGCTTAAACTTGTTCAAGGAGATCCAATTTTCTTTAGTGTAATTATGGGGTTTGATCGTTATGTTATTCTTTTTACACTCAGGATCTTCTAACTTCTTATTCATTTTCTCCCTAGTGACTTCATCAGATTTCTTATCTTCCTCAGTGCACTCAACGCAACTAGGTTTCTGCCTAGGCTTAAGGATTTCATTACCATCATAAATCACCTTATGAGCATTTTTAGCCTTTTTAATTACCTCTGGATTTGGTTCCTCAACAAGGGGAATGTTGTGCCTATCGCTTAAGACTCTATGCTTAGTGATCATGTGAGCAGTTTGAATGGTATTCCCTTGTACGTACAACTTATTTTCAAGCTTGTTTTTCAAAGTTTTTAGATTGGAAAAATCATTCAAAAGTTTTGATTCCTTAGCCTTGAATTCTTGCTTAAGCATTTTAACATTTTCTTGAAGTTCGTGTTTTTGCTTAGCAGTTTTGGAAAGCTTTTCTTGTAAGGAGTTTAACTCTTGTTTTAATACTTCTTCTCTAAAATTACTTTTTCTAATAATTGTACGCATTTGGATATCCATCTCCTGCTCACGAGTTGTAAGTTCAAACTTAGCACGCTGTTCGTATATGGCAACTTGATCCTTAGAGGTATTGAGTTCAGTGGTCGAGGAATAATCAGGCACAAATGCAGTGTACTCATGCAGCTCATAATCATCATTTTGAGTAGAAGATGCACAACTAGGTACAATAGAAACTTCCATGCAACTTACCTCTGCATTGACATGCACAGGTTGTGACTGGTGCATCTCTATCTTGGGTACATCTAAAGCTTCCATGGAGCGTTCCTTTGCATTAACTTGCACAGGTTATGGTTGGTGCACCTCTCTCTCTTGTGAATTTAAGCACGAAGATTCCATTTTAGCATTATCTGACTCATCATTATTTGTTGTCTCTGACATTCTGCATTTAGCAGCACCCGATTCTTCAACAGATACATTACCCAACTTATCACACCTATCTCTCAACTGCACCAGACACTCATCCACTTTTTCATCTGTCTGAGTAACTTCCTCAATATACTTCTCCACATTATCCATGAGATGGATAAGTGTCTCTTTGAACACGCTAATTTCCATTCCAGTGTGTCTCTTGAAAGACGTTTCAGTCATGTCTTGATCATAATCTGATGTAAATTCCCCATTGATGAATGACTGAAATTGTTTGTGGATCACCTGAAGTGCAACTCTAGAACTATCTTCTTGAACCTTTTCTTTAACAAGTTGTTGTTCCAATTGCTCTAAGTTCAATAGTAATATTCCCGTAAATGTAGGTAAATCCTGACGGAAGATGGCACTACATGTTCGATCCAAAATTGTGGACAAAAACTGTACGAGGTGAGAGTGAAGTAACTGATAAGGTTCAATGTTACTTTCCTTTAGCATGGCATTTTGTAGCCTTGACTGGTGCATTTCTGTCTTTTCAGAGTCTGAACCCGGAGATATCACATCCTCATTGATTGATTCAATCATCTTTAATCGTTCAGTGTAGCAAACATTATCATTGTTGTCCACAACATCATACAATTTAAGTACTTCCAAAATCACTGGGTCAGTAGAGTAAGACATGATGTGGTAGTATGCACGGGATTTTACAAGTCTATGATTTAAACCGAGAAATAAAATCTTTCGCGGGATTTTACTAAAATCAAGACCAAACCGTTAATCAATGACCAATGGAATATATTAAGATGACTGTTGGATTGACAAAATGATATACAATTGTGTGTAAGGACTTATGATTGTTTGTAGGATTAGCTGAGATGTTGTTTAGTTGAGATTTGGATTGGTTGTTGCATGATTTAACGGAGAATTATAGGTCTAAAAACTTAAAAACCTCAATAACTTCCTTTTGGAGGGGATTTGGGCCTCGAAAAATTCGTTTCACGACATCATGGTGAAACCTCACAATATTCAGGCTGTTCCGGTCGTTTTGACAGGTATTTCGCTGAAAACGGAGTTACGGATCAAAAGTTATGGCCGTTTGAAGTTTTGACGTAAAAAGTCAACTTTGGTCAAACCTAGAAGACAAGTCGCTTAAGGAATCAACTTGCTAAATAGCCAAGTCGCATTAGTATCAACTCACAACACAATCAACTCGCTTAATAAAACAAGTTGCTTTAATCAACTCGCTTATTCAACTCGCTTAATAGCCAAGTCGCATAGAACACAAGTCGCATAAAGAGACAACTCGCTTAATAGCCAAGTCGCATAAAAACCCAACACGCTTCTATAACAACTCGCTTAGGGCAACTCGCTTCCAAGAACAAGTCGCTTCAATAAGCAACTAGCATAGACAACTCGCTTCCAAGAACAAGTCGCTTCAATAAGCAACTCGCATAGACAACTCGCTTCCAAGAACAAGTCAACTCGCAAACAAGAAAAGTACAACGTGACTCAACTCGCTTCCAAGTATTATTCAAAAACCACCACTTTTCAATCCAAAAACAACCCAACCACGATGATTCAAGCCTTCCAAATCAAAACCTAAACACATATAATGATTCTAAACACAAAAGTACAATCAAAATCCAAACTTTAACACTAGAAATGATCCAAATGATTCAAACTCTTCTAAACACTTTTAACCCCAAAAACCTTATGAAATCCACCAAAACAAAGAGCATGAAATATAAGTGATTAAACCATGGCTCTTGATACCAATTGTAGGATATAGGATTTCACAAACACACTAAACCATAATCACATGAGGCGTACAAGTAGTTTAGAGAGAGAAAGGGAAGAGAGTTGGGAACTATGTGAAACAAAGAAAAATGGTATTCAAGCTCCAACCCTCTACCTTGGGAGGTAGAGGGTATTTATAGTTTCTTACAAACTAACGCCACCTACGGGCTGTGGATCAGGCATACAGTGGGTAAAGACCCGTCCGTCCTCCACGGTGTTACATAACAAACTACTTAATAATATAACTAGACTACGACTACGAGCTTTCTAATGAATACATATACTTGAGGTGACCGACTCTTTAATGACTGAATTTTCTAATTCCTAACACATTTGATGTGTATCTCAGATATACACCTTTTAACTCCAAAACTCATCTTACAAATACAAACTTAAACAACAATTTCAGTACCCAACAGCCTCCCCTCAACACTGACATAATTATGGATTAAGCATTCCAATACCTGTGACCAAGTACTGAAATCTTCCCACATCAAGACCTTTTGTTAACAAATCAGCATAGTTGTCATCAATATGAATTTTGACAACTTGAATTAGTCCCTTTTCATAACAGTCTCTAATGAAATGATGTCTAATTTCAATATGTTTGGTCTTTGTGTGTTGAACACGATTCTTAATGATGCATATGGTACTGCTATTGTCAATATGAATGATGGTATTCATAAAATTGTACCCATAGTCCAAAAGTTGATTCTGAAGCCATAGAACTTGAGCACAGCAACTTGCAGCAGCAATATACTCTGCTTCAGTTGAAGAATTAGCCACCATTGTTTGCTTCTTGCACTGCCATGACACTAACCTATTGCCAAAAAATTGACATCCACCAGTTGTAGATTTTCTATCCAAGCTAGCTCCAGCATAGTCACTATCTGAGTAAGTAACCAGATCTAAAGGAGAATCTCTGGAGTACCACAATCCCAAAGTAGGAAATGCTTTAAGATATCTGAAAATCTTCTTCACAGCAGTCAAGTGAGAGAACTTGGTAGTAACTTGAAACCTTGCACAAGCACACACAGCAAACATAATATCTAGTCTAGATGATGTAAGATACATTAAGGAACCAATCATAGACCTATACATATGCACATCAACAGCTTCACCACTATTTTCCTTAAGAAGTAGACGAGTAGTCTTGTCTGCAAGAGTGCTGGATGACTTTGCATCAGAAAACTTGAACTTCCTTAGTATCTCAGCCACATATTTATCTTGATTGATGAAAATACCATCTGGATTTTGTAGTACTTGAAGTCCCAAAAAGAATGTGAGTTCACCCATAGAACTCATCTGAAATTCTTCTTTCATTAGTTTCTCAAAATCTTTGCACATCTCTGGCTTTGTAGATCCAAAAATGATATCATCAACATAAACTTGAACAAGCAAGATATCATTCTTATCTTTCTTGATGAACAAAGTTTGATCAACTCTGCCTCTATGAAACCCATTTGCAAGAAGATAAGTAGTCAAGGTTTCATACCATTTCCTTGGTGCTTGATGCAAGCCATACAAAGCTTTAACTACCCTGTAGACTTTGTTAGGATATTCAGGGTCTTCAAAGCCTGGAGGTTGTGAAACATAAACCTCCTCATCTATCTGCCCATATAGAAAAGCACTTTTTACATCCATTTGATAGACTTTGAAGCCCATAAAGGATGCATAGGCTAAGAACAGCCTAATTGATTTAATTCATGCAACTGGGGCAAATACCTCTTCATAATCAATACCCTCCTCTTGAGTGTATCCTTGAGCCACAAGCCTAGCTTTGTTTCTGATAACAATTCCCCTTTCATCTTTCTTGTTTCTGAACACCCATTTAGTACCTATTACCTTCTTGCCAGAAGGCAAATCACAAAGCACCCATACATTTTGAAGCTTAAATTGGAGCAGCTCTTCTTGCATTGCTTCCACCCAACTTTCATCTTCAAGTGCCTTGTAAACATTCTTTGGCTCCATTTGTGACAGAAAACACATAAATAGACATTCATTCTTGCCTTCATGTATTTTAGATTCATATATTTTACTTATGAATCCATGAACATCAGGCAGCTTTGTTTGTCTTCTAGTCTTCACAGGTGAATAGACATCCCCAGTCACATTTTCAAGAGGATGTGATTTATGAACAATGGTGTGGGGAGTCTGAGGAACTGCAATCTCACTTGGCATATTAGAAATTTCAACATCATTGGCTTGAGCTTCCATAGTAACTGGAGTGGTGATTCCCACATCTGGTGTTGCAGTGGAAACATTTTGCCTAACAGTGGAATTTGAATTTCCACTGCTTTCAGAACTTTCAGCATTCAAGTTTCCATCTCCTTCTTTATTCATATCACTAGAAGGATGAGCATTTCCAGTTCTTGGTAAATCATCATAATCTGCATAGCCCCAAAGAGGTATATTGAATTCATCTTGATCATCAGCAGGATCCTTGAATGGTTCATCATCATCAAGAAACTCTTCTGAACCTGCGAAATCAAAAGAAGATGTTCCTGTAGACACAGGCACATAATTCATAGTGTTTGTTAGAGTATCAAGATCAAACAGTCTTTCTGGACCAGTTCCTTTGACATTGACTTTGTTTTCTAGGAACTCAACATGCAGATTCTCTTCAATCTTTTGGGTTCTTAAGTTGAATACTCTGAAAGCTTTACTAACCATGGAATACCCAACAAAATACCCTTCATCAGCCTTTTCATCAAACTTGCCCAGACAATCCAAGGTATTGAGAATAGATACATGACACCCAAATGGTCTCATGAAGTCAAGGGTAGGTGGTCTTCCCCTAAACAATTCATAAGGTGTCTTGTTCTTTGTCATTACTACTAAAACCCTGTTTTGCACATAGCATGCAGTGTTAACTGCTTCAGCCCAAAAAGTAATTGGCAATTTTGAATCGGCCAACATGGTTCTAGCAGCCTCTATCAGTGTCCTGTTCCTCCTCTCAGCAACACCATTTTGTTGAGGAGTTCTAGCCACACTAAATTCTCTTTTAATACCTTTATCTTTGCAAAACTCATCCATAACTCTATTCTTGAATTCGGTTCCATTGTCACATCTAATGATTTTAACTTTCATATCATATTGGTTTTCTACTTCTGTGATAAATATCTTGAGGATGCCAGTTGTTTCATCCTTAGTTCCAAGAAAGAAAACCCATGTGAACCTACTAAAATCATCAGTCACCACTAGACAATACTTTTTCAAATTCAAGCTGCTTACTGATGTAGGACCAAACAAGTCGATATGTAACATTTGAAGTGGGTGAGCAATAGAGTTAACCAACTTTGACCTGCAAGAAGCTCTGATGGATCTAAGACACTCTCCTTGTGTCAATGATATTTTGTATGATACTATCAAGCAAGCGGAATTTACTTAAGTAATACTTAGAAGACGAATTATATGATGTATGAGAGTAAACACAAATTAACACAAAACTCAAGCTCCAATATTATTAATGAAATAATACGAGTGATCTAGACTTATCACTAGGGTTACACCTTGAAGCTTTCGTAGGTAATATTGTAATGTAATACGTACCTAAGACAATAACCTAGGATCTCCTTTTATACAACAAGGAGTCCTTTACAAGATAAGTATATAGCTAACATAATAGAATATACACAAGATCTATTCTATACTTATCAAGACGCGTTTAACCTTATCATAAACTGATAGCAGTGGTAATGAAGAACTTGCAGTGGGAATACGTTTCCACTGCTAGTGTTAATCCAAGCAGTGTAAACCACAACTATCCGTGGTAACGAATTATTCCCAACACAGGTCATCAACATAGACCTCTAGGTTGCGGCCCACCTGTTTTTTGAATGCATTATCTACTAACCGCTGATAGGTGGTGCCTGCATTCTTCAAGCCAAAGGGCATTTTTGTGTAACAGTAGACGCCTTGGCTTGTGTGAAAGGCCATTTTTTCCTCGTCCTCCTTAGCCATCTGGATTTGATGATATCCTTTGTATGCATCGAGGAAACACTTTAATGGATATCCACACAAGGACTCTATTTTCCAGTCTATCTCTGGTAATGGGTAGCAGTCTTGTGGACATGCTTTGTTAAGATCGGTGAAGTCCACGCACATCCGCCAGCTACCATAGCTCTTCTTTACCATAACTGGGTTGGAAAGCCAGTCATGGTAGTAGACTTCCCGCATGATTCCTGCCTCTACTAGCTTGTGTACCTCTGCCAGGATTGCCTGCGCGCGCTCCGGAGCCTGGCCGCGCTTCTTCTGGCGTATGGGTGAGTATCCTTGTCAGATTCTCAGCTTATGTTCTGTGATTGCACGTGGTACCCCAGTCATGTGTTTTGGCTCCCATGCAAAGATGTCCAGGTTCTTTTGCAAGAGTGCGCACACCGCTACTTTGCCGTTGTCCGACAATGATCCTGCTATCGATATTTCCTGTTCGGGGTAATCGGGATGAATGGCTACCTTCAGATTTGGAGTTTTGGTTGCGCACTGTGTTGTAATGTGTGTCGTTTCACATGTGACCGCGTTACATTATTGAGGTGGTATGGCAGCATTGTAGAGGGTAACGACACCTCCTTCCACTGGAAATTTGAGCATCCCGTGTGCTGTAGACGGGACTGCGCATATGGCTGATATCCCCGGTCTTCCGATAATTCCATTGTATGGCGAGGGGGATTTGATTACCATAAAATTCAGCCATGCTGTTGTGGAGTGGTCGTTATTACCTACTCTAACTAGTAGTCGTAATTGCCCCATAGGCCATATCTTCTCTCATGTGAAGCCAGTCAGCGCTGTCGTGATTGGGCTCAACTTACTGCATATCTCCGGGCGCAGTTGTTTAAAGCAGTGTTCGTACATAATGTCTGCAGATGCTCCACCATCAACATACATGCAGTGGATGTCGTGACCCCCCGCATTAATTTTGATGATGAGCGGCTCTACCACTGCGTTATTCGTAGTTAATGTAGGGAAAGTGATTGCACTCCCATGGGAAAACTTCTGGCTGACCTTCTGCCTGGTTACTCTTTGCCATGATTATATCATGTAAATAGTATCAGCCTTATCTTTGGGCCCCTCCTTCTTATTCCTTGTCTTTTGTTTATCTTTCCCTTCTTTAATGTTCTTGACCAAATGGTCCAGTCGACCTTCCTTGACTAGTTTGTCGATGAGCTGGCGTAGCTGGACACATTCATTAGTAGTGTGGCCCTTCTGTCCGTGATAGTCGCAGTACCCACCTCCTACGCGCCGATCCTCCGGGGTGTGCATTGGTGGAGGTCTTGGGAAGTTTGCTCCTTCTATTGCGAGTATCTCCTTTGGAGTCTTTGTCAGCGGGATATACTTATCATTGTCGCGCCCACTCCCCTGGTTGCGATAATTCCTGTTACGGTTACTACTTCGGTCAGTGTGTTAGGAATTAGAAAATTCCATAGTGAAGAGTCGGTCACCCCAAATATTATCTAGCATAAGTTAGCTCGTAGACTTGTCGTTATTTACGTTACTTAGTAGTTTATTTGTTAATTAGTAGCGTAGAATAGTTTAGTGTAACACCGTGGAGGAAGGACGGGTCTTTACCCACTGTATACCTGATCCACAGGCCGATAGGAGGTCGTGTAAGTTGTAAGTATAAATACCCCTTCCATCCATGGAAGGGGTGTGGCTTCTTTGAATAAACCTTTCATTTTCTTAAGCAACTCTCTTCAAGGAACCTCCTATCAACTCTCTTCTTCTCTAAAATGGCTTTCTTATTTAATCATTGTCCTAGACCACCCGAATCATCAAACAACATAAATATTGGATCCTAACAATTGGTATCAAGAGCCATGGTTATGTTGTTTGTGTTGAGTCGAATGGTTTTTTAAGCGGATTGTTTGTTTCATTGATGCAAGTTGATGCAGTTTTCGTTGTATTGTACTGTTGTTGTTACTGGTCTTGATTGAAGTGTCCAAACTGTTTTTAACATGTCTTGAATAAGTTTCTATCAGTTTTTTAAAAATACAGTCTTGGTGGTCTAATAACTTTGGTGCGAGTTGAGTTGTGGTCATACATGTTCATGTATTTGGTCAAATCGTCCAAATGGGTATATGTTTTTGTAAATCTGTATTTTACAGCAGTTTCTGGGTTGATACATGAAATTTGTGAGTGCGAGTTGAGTCACATGAATATGTTGTTTCATATAATAATCTACTATGCGAGTTGACAGTTGGCTACTTCTTCTAAGCGAGTTGGTGCAGTTTGTTATGCGAGTTGTCTCAAATATGTCCATAAGTGCTTTACTTAAAGCGACTTGACCTGAAAAATGTCTAAGGAGCGACTTGGCATAAACTGTCTGGATGCTGTGAACCCTAAGCGAGTTGTGTTAACAGAAATAAGAAGCGAGTTGCTTACACAGGCATTATTTAATGCGAGTTATTTGTGTATGGTCAAAAGCGAGTTGGGTACTGGTTCAGTTTCATGCGAGTTACTTAACTCGCATTTGGTTTTATTGCACTTTTCTATTGAGCGAGTTGCTATTGATTTAATGTCAAAAGCGAGTTGTCATGCTGCATAAATGTTTTGAATGCGAGTTGGTAAAATAATTTTGAAAAATATGCGAGTTGTCAAACTTGTTCAGAAGCATGTTGTTATGAAGCGAGTTGCAAAGTATGCGAGTTAACAAGACTTGACAGAAAAAGGAGATGAAGAAGTAAGACAGACCAACTCACAAATACCATCAGTTGTATTCCTACATGTGACTTGATCAAAACCATCTCAAACAAGACTTAAAACTCATTCAGGAATCAAACTTCAGATCTCAATCACAAAAACAAAAACAAAGTCTAATCTGGACAAAACGTATCAATCCCAAACCAACATCATTCTATACTAATCCTTTCATCCTTCAACTACTTGCACTTTCATGACTCAATCTCAGATTTTTTAGTGTAGGTGTATCTCAATGAATATCAGATCAACAAAGATCGTATACACTATTTAATCCATCATTGATCGTGGTATAAGCATATCTTCCTACTATATTCGAACCATTTAAAGAAGGAACAAAAGCATACCATTTCATTCCCTATTTTGGTTCGGTACATGAAATTGAAAACACATGAAAGCAAAATACTAATGAATCTCAGAATTGTCTCGTGTTTATTTAAAGCCAAATCAAGACTCTCAATGGTCTATCACACGAAACACTTGTCATCACAGATTCTTTTGAAGACCAAGCTTTTCTTTATTTCCGAATACTTAAAATAAATTCGTGTTATAACATTTGTGTTATAAACGATTATTTGATTTGCTCATATACTAAAGATTTCAAATCGTAAATGTATACATCAACATCAAATCAGTGAGTGTCCATGAATGTAACCTACCTGGAATATGTCTTGATTCTTGCCATCCCTGTGGCTATGTCGAAGAGCCTCAAGCCATCCCTGTAGCGAGGTCTTGCTGTGGCTACGTTGTGGATACAGAAACGGGTGAAAGGGGCGGACTAAATTGATTCTTGAGAAAGATTAGGGCTTGGCATGAGCAGATATGGAATGAGCGGCGGATTGTTTTAGGTGAGATAGAGAGGCGTTTTTCTTCGTGTCTGTGAGATTAGGTTTTATTTTGGGAGTAAAATTAGGGTAACAAGAGTGTTTAGGTTGTTATATACCCAGCTAGTTGGGGCATCAGTTGTGGCATTTGGTGGACCGAATATGGACTACAAATGGGCCTTGTTATATCAATGGATCGTGTGGTGATATGGTGGATCTGATGCACATGGGCTTGAAGCGGGCTTGAGCAACACTTGGGAAATATAAATGGAACGTGTATCAATAGGCTGCATAATCCATATGGGGTATCTTGAAAATGTATACTTATGAAAAACGTACAACTAGGATATCTCAAATGTAATATTGGGTTCACGCGTTGTTATCAGGCCTCATTCATGATTCGAATATGTTGTCAATTCACATTCTTGAAGATTGTTGTCGGTATCCATTCGTGGACTTGGACATTGTTTGAGTAATGTGATTCGGATATTATTGGTCTATAATCGTGTTATATCATGGATTGAGTTGTTCTTACTTTGAATGGATTGCGGAATGCTGTTACTGATGTGACTTGTTTTTTGGAATGCGAGTTGAAAGTTGATGATGCAATTTGACGTTGAGATTTGTGATAATGAGATTTGGATGTTTTGAGTTTTGATGATGAGATCCGATGATGAGATTTGGTATGATGATGATTGATGTTGTGGTATGAGGGTTGATACTTTGGTTTATGCATTTTCACGAAGATTAATGTCGCGGCTTGAAGTGTTTATTGTAAATGTTGACTACGAGGTGGTTGGACGATATTTCTTATTTGGATTTGAAGTGAAGTTTTTCCGGGCGCGTTCACTTATTTCGTCTTCTTTCTTCCTACCCTTCCGCGAAGATGACTTGTTTGGGCTTTTATAGAGGGTGATAAAGACTTGGCTATTTAGTTACGTTTTGTGATTCTTTCTCGCTTAACCCACAATGTAGCTATCACTTCGGTGTCTCACGCAGTTGAGGATACGTCAAGAGGTTTTGTACATTGGGTACACCGTTTCTTTTTCACAAGGATTAGTACAAGCTTAAGTAACAAATCTGGAGAATCTTACATCATGTTCAAGTTTGATATATCGGGTTTACCTTAACAAGTGGTCACAGCAAATAGCCGACAGAATATGTGAATGATGTGTTTACCATTGTGTTTACTAGATGGGTGATGATATTGTTGATGCTGGACAATGAACCGCTGATGAACCGTTGCATGTTCCCCTAAAACAGATATTCACCGAAACCAAAATTGTCATAACACATTCAAGCTGACATTGTTTACGGTTTTGTCTTGATTTTGTAAAATCCCGCGAAAGAACCTATTTCTCGGTTTAAATCATAGACTTGTAAAATCCCGTGACAATGAAAACATCCTGGTTAAAGTAATGAGCATTTCCGGATCTATCTTACGGTTTACTCTTGGTTTTGTAAAATCCCGCGAAAGAACTATTTCTCGGTTTAAACTATAGAATTGTAAAATCCCGTGATGATGGAACCATCTTGGAGAAAGGAAAGCGTATTTCGGGGTCTTCTGATGCTGGTGTTACGGTTTCTGTTTCGAAGAAGGGATAAAAGGGTATACTTCATGAATTGGGTGTGTGTTTGGATTGTTCTCATGGCAGTTTGGTTTTTATATGGTTTTATGGGGTTATGTGCTTTTAACCATGGTCGGGATGAAAACCATTATCAGAGTTCACTTAAAACGTCAAAGGAGGCTAGATTTAAACTTTTAACCAGAAGATGTGACAACGGGGTTAATTCACTATTATTTATTTGAGGTTGAAGTGAAATATCACGGGCGAGTGTACTTAGTATCTGAAGATATCGGGGATGGTTGGATGAAGATTCTTCAGGATCCTTGTTCGAGCTTATTATTAAAAATGAAGACTTGGAAATCTAGTTATTGTTGGGTGTCTTTTACCTTTTCTTTTACCACTTGGGGGAATTGGGCTCTTACCACCACAAAATAACTATGACTTTAAGGAGTTACGTTGTAGTGCTCAGTGTCACATTCAATTGTGGTTTTTCAAGAGGTAATGTACGTCTTATACTTGATGGTTGGTTAGTTGAAGAGTATAGAGTACATAGAGAGTACTTAGAGATGCTAATGGAAATCGGCACCGCTCTTTGTTACATATGTGCAAGTTTAAGTCACGAGTTCGGGTTAGTTTACTTCAGGGTCAAATTCATTATATCGGGTTTTCTCCATCAGCTGTTACGACAAAGAGCCTACTGAATGATAATGGGGTTGATTATAAGTTTGCCAAGAGTAGATGAAAAGAGAGAGATTTATGACGTATGAACACAACAGTTCATGCCTCGTTCTCTAAAGAAAAGAAAAGTGTACGTGTCAGTGCGCTTTATCTTCGGAAGAAGAGAAATCTTCTCATTAATGACCATTCTCATCAACATGCTTCATACTTTTTCCATGCGCTTCAGTCATCAAGTGAACCGGGCTACCACTGATTGTTTTCTCATTCCACTTGCTCGATTATAATGAAGATGGCGACATCATGTGCTGATTTTGCGGGAGAGAAGTGTGAATAGAACATTCGGATGATTTTCACTTATTTAATCAAGAATGGCAACTCCGTATGCAATTCTTGAGGGGGAGAAGAAGTGTGAAATTACTGCATGGTTGATTGATATTTGAGAATATATGGTCAAACGGCTCTAAACTCATGTAAGAACTGAGCTTCTTCTTATCGGGTCATCTTCACATGGAGTTTTTCTCTTCTAAGAGTCGTTGGTTGACATCTTCACTCGGATTGATGAGTTTATCGACAAAGTGCTTCCGGTTAATGCTTCACGTATACGTCAACATGATGATTCCGAACAATCTATCTGTTCTTGTTTGATGTGATTGGTAGTTTGGTGTTACCATCTTGTGTGTTCGTTGCGGCCTGATTGCTGATTTCCTTGATGAACATCTTTCTGTTCTTGTTTGATTGGGAGGGATTTTAGTTAAGGGGATTTGCAAGATGTAAGTTAATTGGGATGTTTTTTGGTGGAATGCTTTTTGGTGTGAGTTGAAGATGTTAACTATCTATTCCCCAACTGGACAATCTTGAAGAAGGTCGAGTCTACAGTCTGTTCTACATTTTCTGCTGCATGTTAGAAGACTAAAGACGAGTTGCATTTGATAATCCAAAGACTTCTTTTTAATTCAAGCATTCATCATAAAGATTGTCGGTTTAGGGGAGAGCACTAAATGGGGGAGAGTGATATGTCGAATTTAATCCCCAATTAGACTTGCTCACATTATTCAGCATGTTGATTCTCACAAAGACTTCAAGCGATCTTCTCAACAGATTTCAAGTATTTGGGCTTATAATGTTTTGCTGATTCTGAAGTGTCAAAACCAGCAAGGGGGAAGGAGACAAGCACCTAAACGCGAGTAAACTTGATGAGCTTAATACTTCTAAGTAATTGAAGATATCCCGGGAAGACAAATGTTATGACCGCAGATAAACTCAAGGTTTGACTCATGGCGAGTAAACTTGATGAACTTAACTCTTCTAAGTGATTGAAGATATCCCGGGAAAACAAATGTCATGACCGCAGAGAAACTCAAGGTTTTACTCATCAAAGCGTTTAGTGTTCTTATTCCAACGTTGTGGGGGAAGTGATGTAAATGAAAGTTTCTGAAGATAAAAGAGGTACACTGGTGTGTGATGATCTCGATGTTATCGCAATCATCAGGGGAGAGAGAATTGTGTACATTGGGGGCGCTCAGCTGTCTCACTTGAGGGCTTAATCAGTGATTCAGAGATATAATCACTTATTCCGGAGTTGACATCCGCAGAGATTGTCATCCGCAGAGATAATCAGTGATTCGGCATGCTTCTTCAATGTTATCGGTTGTTCTCTCTTTGGGGAATTAGTGTACTTCGGGTTCTTGAGCTTCATACACGTTCATCAGGGAAGAAAAATGTGAACATGGGAAGGTGTTCTTCATTCCCCTCATGAAGTGTATTCGGGAGAGTTCTTGAGCATTATACTAAGAGACGGACTGCATCATTTCAACTACACGGGGGAAGTGTTCTCTTGACACCTTTTGGAATGGATCGTTTCAGACTTCAGTGGAAAGGAAATTTGAGAAGATTATTTAAATGTGGGATGATACGTTGTTGTTATTCTATTGGATGATATAGCCTCGAACGAAGAATCACGGTGATTATTCTTAAAAGGAGCAGCTGGGTTTATGATAATGGTGTGCTTCTTTGTGCACCTGGCTAAAGCAAGCTTGAAATAGAGCTTCGAATCTGCTCAACATAAGGATTTTCGGTTTGGGGGAAGCTGCCAAAGTCTCACTTTCAGATGGTTCGATTTCTTTCTATTCAAGAGCCTCGGAAGCTTTGGTGGTGAATGTTTAAGAGATGATGACTTCTATCTTCTACAACGGGGCTGTTCGATATCCTTATCTCGGTACTCGTATCATCATCTTCTTTTACTATATCATCTACTTTATCTTTGTATATATTTATTAAAAACAAAATAGAAAAATATAAAACCAAGAAAAAGAGAATAGAAAAATATAAAACCTTCTAAAAGCCATAAAAATCAGAAAATTTGAAAAAGACCAAAATTATAGTTTTTCTAAGACATGTCTTCTGGTATCGATAACATCTACGGTCTTAGAAATGTCATTCAATAATGGCACGGGACTTTAGATTAAGTTCGAGCAGGAGGTGTAAATATTCCTTTCTAAACATGTCTAAAAAAAAAAAAAAAAAAAAAAAAAAAAAAAAAAATGGCTTACAATTATTTCAGACTGTAACCCGGACTTCAAAAAAAGGCTTGCAGTTACTTCAGATTGTGACCCGTGCTTAAACTATGGCTTGCTATTATTTCAGATAGCAACCCGTTCTTCAAGAAAGGAAAGTGATGCGCTAAATCAATTTTTCAAATATTTCGTGCACTTATCCTAAAAACAAAACAAGGAAAGCATGTCGTCAAAAGGACTGCTGTTCATACACAAATGTTTTTCCGTCTAAAATTCTTCAGAAAAATATTTGTTGTGTTTTCAAAATGGTGGAAAATGAGTTGCTTGAAAATCAATCAGATTCAGAGTTTTTCGTTAAAATTGAAAACTCAATCAATGACTTCAGCGCTTTTAAACTTTTCAAAAAATGAGTCATTGATTGAGGGGGAGAATGTTTTCAAATCTATATCATCTAACGAGCTTTCTTAATTATCCTACGTACTTAATTAAAAATGATATTTGCCTGTGTCGAAGGACTAGGAATTTAGGATATGATTGTTAGGTTTAGATGATTAGAGTTTGATTAACACATAAACCCCATGCCATATATGAATTGATTGATTTGTTGGATTGACTTTTATTAGTCGATTACTGTTTGGGTGATGTCGACCACCATATATTTGTATGTGTGTTCACTAACGTATGCATGTATATTGGTATAAAAGAAAGTTCCCGATCAGGATCCCACATAATATGATGTTTGGATGCCGAAAGGAAAGGGTAACTAGATCTTGGGTTGACAAATGAAGAAACGGAGCTTAATTGGACTTCAATGGAGAGTTGGCATAAATGCAACGTAAGAGGTCTCACTGCATCAGCAGATGGTTTTCTTCTAAGTGATTGAAGAAACGGAGCTTAATTTGACCTCAGTTGGCATTCAAAATGCAACGTAAGAAGAAGTCTCACTGCATCAGCAGATGGTTTTCTTCCAAACCCTACAGTAACAACAACAGAAGCTTCTCAACCACCTAACATATCTTTGTGCAGGATACCATTTTTAAACAATTTTGATTAATTTGATTAAATTGTTTTTTTTAAATGGAAAAATATAATTTTGAAAATAAATTGAACTTAATTTTGAAAATCACCGGACTTCATTTTATCAAAATTTAAGTCACTCAATTATCGACTTCGGTCATCAATTGAGGGGCAGAGTGATTTAATTTAAAATATTTTCAAACAATATATCTTCAAAAGAGTCCGTTTGTACAATAATA
Organism: Chrysanthemum seticuspe; assembly: GCA_019973895.1. Taxonomy (NCBI): domain Eukaryota; kingdom Viridiplantae; phylum Streptophyta; class Magnoliopsida; order Asterales; family Asteraceae; genus Chrysanthemum; species Chrysanthemum seticuspe. The sequence goes on from BPTQ01000009.1 coordinate 283,257,869, forward strand.
AGTGGTGATCTAAAGATTTAATGTTATGTCATGGTATGATTTTCTTTAAAACTCAAAGATCTGTGAAAATGAAATTTTTTCTGTTCTTGTTTGATTGTGAAATTGTTTTATTTTACTTAAAGATCTTTTAAAAACTATCATACCTGACACTAACAATCTTTAATGTCTAAATCTGGTCCTTATCTGTCATTTTTTCAAAATTAAATCTTGCCACGTCTTTCCCTAAAACTTTCTAAATGATTTAAATCAATCGGGATCCAAAACCCTAATTGGTTTGAAACTTTTGATCAAGGGAGAGATCGTGATTTAAATCTCAAATCTATTTTAATGGAATCGGTTTTAGTCCTTTATAGGCACTCCTGCCTTCATGTGCCAAACGATTTCAAATATACAATGCACATGTTGAGGAGGAGGATTTATCCAAAAACCAGATGAGTATTTAAACAAGGCCACATTTTCTCCCATGTTTTCTAAACCTAATTAAATCACTTGGGATCCAAAATCTCAAAGGGTTTGATATTTTTGATCGGGGGAGAATTTGTGATTTAATAATGAAATTTGATAAAAGGTGATCGTTTTGATTTAATTGTGCAGGCTGCTCTCTCATATGTGCTAAAAGCTTTCGAATCTCGAAGCACATATTTAGGGGGAGCATAACTATCGAGGTACAAAAAGTTTTTTAAAGAGATTTATAAAGTACCTTGATTGAGTTGTCAAATGGTTTTCTTAATGGCTTTTGTGATCGTGTATGTACTTCAAAAGAACTCTTTCCTCTATGTGATAAAATGATTTCACTTATCCTATGCACATATTGAGGGGGAGAATTTTACCAAGAAAATCAAATGGCTTTTTCGTATGAAAATTGTGATCAAAGAAAATATTTCAAAGTCCTCTTGCCTCCTTGTGCTAAACAATTTCTAAATCTTACTCACATGTTGAGGGGGAGGTTTTCTAAATGATCAAAACTATTAAGGTACAAAATGCTTTGATCTCGTATCACAAGTACCTTGATTGTTTTTCCAAATGATTTTTCAATTGGTTTCAAGGAAGATTGAATTGTACCAAAAGACCGACCATTTTACTTTATGTATGGAGTTATAAGGATGGTGAGGTTAGGTACTAGTTCCCACGATCCGCCAGAACCGGAGGGATCTACCCAGGGACAATCTACTAGATAGTGTAGAGTCCTTAGGTATGATGAAAAAGGAGAAAAGTGAAATATGGGAAGAGTGCGGACTGAGACAGAGCTAGTACTGGAATAAACCCAACAAGGTTCTAGTAATGAAGTCTCGGTAGGCACTGAAGGGGTTGAAGAATGAAAAAGAACTGAATGTGAAAAAGGGTGAAAAGAAATAGCCCTCCATCAATTCAACCTTAGGGCAGAAACCAGGTTCAATACATATGCTACTGGTTGTTACTAAGGTAACACTAGTATTGAAGACAAGACGTCATGGACCCAGTGACGCACTGCACTAAACTTCCCAAGCTACTCAAGTTCCTCTTAAAAGGACTTGTTTCATTCTCACGGGGAACCAACATTATCTATCGACTTTCTCTTAGAGATTGTTGATATTGAAGAAAGAGACCATATCCCTAGTCTCCGGCATAGGAACCAAAAATGCACTATTGAGTCTAGAGCCAAGAGATCATCCACAATATCTCGTTAGGACACTAAATTCATGAAGACTTGCTATTTCACACAATGTGGAAAGTAAGTATATACTAAGAGTCCTACGCATTATCCTTGTGGTATTGCCAGAACATCTGAGTGGTATGTAAAAGTATTCACGATGAAGATGGAAATCCTTCTAGAGCCAACATCAAACAAGCTCTTGGTGGGTGACATGTGAGATCTTCTCGTAAGATCAAGCTTGTGACAACTGGATAGAAACGATGGGGCGATTCATTATTGAATCAACCTTGGTCCAGGAATAGAATTGACGAATACTTTTGGAAAAACCATTCGATGTGCAAACCTTCTTTTCTCTTGCACGTCGAATGTGTATTCATTTCAAATTCAAAAAGTATCTCTGATTGAAAAATACTTTTAGAAAAACCGTTAGATCTCTTCTTTTCGCTAGCACGTCGAATGTGTACTCATTCTCTAATACAAAAAGTATTTTGATTGAAAATTGATCTTTCTCATAAAACCTTCGTCGTATTTCAATACTCTTTCTTCAAGCAATACACGATTGTTTTTCAAATCATCTTTCATCAATCAGTGAATCTCAATTTGCTGGTTCACTCACTCCGTGTTGTCTTCTTTGAGATGTTCCGGTTTGAGAACAGCTAGAACATCTGCGAAACCCTGTCAAGGAGATTCTTAGGAATCCTACCTGATCACAGGCAGTACTTGTACTGATCAACGGGGAACCGTGGGCCGTGTACCTCAATTCAACAAAAGTGATCAAAGACACTTTCGTGCGCTTTATTGCTAACTGTCATATGCAGGTACACCCCGACGATTGCAGCTGATCAGAATTGAGGAGTCAATCCAAAGCCGCATGTTCACAGCAACCACACTTAATTGAAGAAATCATGACTGGTGCATATCTACATAACCTGGTTCTGATATTTTTATACTATGCTTCTGCTACACTGCTGCAAATATCATGAACCAGTAAGGCTTTCGCTACTCTGATGGAAAGATGTCATGATTCAAAAGTGTGAGCATGTCGGTCCATAAGTCACAACTTCACATGATGGCAACACAACAAAGGGTGATCCAGAGATTTACTGTGGCTGATGATCTCAATGAAAGCTTGAAGATCATCAAAGATGTGGATCAGTTCAAAGACCTCCACTGAAAGTACAAAGCACTCGGACTTTGAAGTTGCATTACAAAAGCACAAAGATTGCGGAATTGAAGAATTGAAGTCTACGAGCTCAAGAACAAAGTTAAGAATAGAATGCTAGGATTCAAAATGTAAAACATGGGGTGACCTCCCATAGTGAAGATTCGGTCACCCCAAATATTATCTAGCATAAGTTAGCTCGTAGACTTGTCGTTATTTACGTTACTTAGTAGTTTATTTGTTAATTAGTAGCGTAGAATAGTTTAGTGTAACACCGTGGAGGAAGGACGGGTCTTTACCCACTGTATACTTGATCCACAGGCCGATAGGAGGTCGTGTAAGTTGTAAGTATAAATACCCCTTCCATCCATGGAAGGGGTGTGGCTTCTTTGAATAAACCTTTCATTTTCTTAAGCAACTCTCTTCAAGGAACCTCCTCTCAACTCTCTTCATTTCTAAAATGGATTTCTTATTTAATCATTGTCCTAGACCACCCGAATCATCAAACAACATAAATATTGGATCCTAACACAGTGGATTGTCTCCCAGGTTGTTCCTGTGACCGGTAGTTCGAGTAGCTTTTCTTGCTATCCGCCGCAGCAGCCTCTCCTTGGACGAAGGACCATGTGCGTTTCATGACCTCATCAAAGGATTGGGGAATCTTGTCGTTCAACCTTTTGATAAGTTCTTGGTTGCTGATCCCATTCATGAACCCTGAGATTTTGAGCACCTCGGGGCACGCTTTAACTTGCATGCATTCATCTTTGAAGCGCTCCATAAAAGCGCTTGTGGATTCCCCTTGGCGCTGTTTGACCCTGGCGAGTTCAATGGGGTTTTTTGCACACTTTTTCCGTTGAGTAAAGTTTAGGCGGAACGCCTTTCTCAATTCTTCAAAACCATTGATGCTTCTGCGTGGAAGCTTGTTGAACCAGTTCCGCGCACTTCCTATTAGCGTGGAGTTGAACATATGGCACCATACAGGCTGTGGCCAGTTTTCAATTGTAGCGGCTGATTCAAAAATTTTTAGGTGATCATCAGGATCACCTGTTCCGTCATAGGTTTTCACGTTGGCAGGCATGCGCCTCCTTTTGTTCTCTGAGAAATCACTGATGCGTCGAGTAAACGCATCCACCTTTTGACGGCGCCACGGGAGAGATATATCTTCCTCTTCTTGGTCATTGTATCTGTTTCTGGACTTCCAATGTCCTGTATCGCTATCCTCGTTGTCCGAGGAATTATCAGAGGATGAATTTTCCTTTCTTCGGCGCTTGCGCCGACTGTCCTCAGAATCTGGACTTGAAGGGCTATCACTTGGGGAGTATCGTCGCCCAAGTCTGTCCTGAATTCTCCGGCTACCAAGTCTGTTAAACACTGGGGGTCGGCGGCTATCCCTCCCGTGCTTCTCCTTCTGACGGCGCGGTGGGGATGTTTCAAACTCTGGGCCGAAATCTAGTCGGGCATGCAGATTTCGACCTGACCTCTTCTTTGCTTCCTTTTGCATGAGAGCAGCCAAGGTTTCGTAGTTTTGTGATACCAACTCATCTGGCGCTAGTTCTGACACAACCCCTTCCCGAGTAGGAGTATCAGCTTCTACCATTATACCCTTATTTTTATCGGGCGCATCAGGTGCTTTTGTGAAGTTTGTTTCCACCGCCGTTGGGAATGGAGTGGCAAAAGGAGTGCGCAGTGGATCTCCTGCGCTAGCGGTGGTTGCCGTGGCCTGGGTTGTCCCCGAGCGTGGTTCCACCAGAGGGAAGACCAAATCTTGGCCTGATCCCTGGTTTTTAGCAACACTGGTTGTCCCAGAGGTTTGCTTGGAAGCTGAACCGACATGCGGCTTCTTTCCCGTAAGATCTGTTTGCGATCCCTGATTTCCAAGCTTCGTCATTCTAGTTCTTAGTTCTTAGTGAATGGTCCCACGGATGGCGCCACTTGTTGATACAAAAGTTGGGCGTTCCTTGTTTGGGCTCCGGATCTCGTACCAATTGATGATTGTTGCTTGAGACCTGCGCACTAAGAGACAGAAAACACCGTTAGGCTTACCGTGGGATTCTCTCCCACGATTATCCTCCGGCGTGAGAGTACGTAATCGATATAGGGTTAAAGGAGAGTTAGAGTTTTGTAGATCGTACCTTTAACGAGGGATGTGATTCCCTTTATATACACACGGAATCCTTGTTGGTTCCGTGTTCCTCAACCTTCGGCGTATCCCGCCTAAGTCGGTTGGGGAATGATTATCTTCATAATTAGGAGATATCCGATATCGTGTTCCGTAATTAATATTGGGCTTGGGCCTTCGTGGGCCCAAACACTTATCGGCGTAGCCCAGTTCGTGCTGGGCTTATTAGTATTGGGCTTTGGTCGGGTTCGTGACCCGAATATAGACTATACGTCATCATTAATTATTAACTTTATATCTCATTCGCTAATGTGTGCAATCCCGTGGTCACGAGTTCGAATCCGGACATTCACGTATTTATAAATATATACATTTCTAACAGCTCCCACTTGGATATGTTTACAAAACGTGTAATAACATTGGTTAGCATCTAGCAACACGCCAATGCCTCCGGTACAACTCGTTTATGGTTTTCTGGAGAAAAACCAAGTTTCGATGATTCATCATCATATTCATCCTTTTGTTTCTAATACCATGTTAATAAGAATATGGATCTCACTCATTTCTTAATTAACTATTCTGTTTCTCGCTTTATATGATTGATCAAGATTACCAATTCTTATGAACATATTCCAGAAGACCTTGGGCATAGCCATGCAAACATCTTGACAACCCTACGAGGGGCCTAACAATATTATACTTCAAAATAAGTTTGAAGGAAACAAATCCCGTTTTGACTACAAGCAGAAATCATAAATTTCGCAACACTTCTGAAAACAACCCTTATAACTACCAGTTACGTATAGCGTTAGTGATGAGTGTCTAAATACTCATCATTTTTGTACTATCTAGATTGCAAAAACATCTGAAAACACTCAGAATTGCATCAAAATGATGAAAATATCACAAATCAGTATTTTATGTGTTTTAAATGCAAAAATATCAAAATCAGATGAAAAACGTATCAAGTTTGCAAAATTGGCAGTTTTAGTCCCCCAAGTTTCAAAAGTTGTCAAAAACAGTCCCTGGTATATCTAAATAAAGAAAAATATCATTCAAGGTCCCTGAAATATTTTAAATTGTCAAAAATGGTCCTTGAATGAATCTTTGGTCAAATGGCAGAAAAGGTCCTTAAAGTTTGAAAAATGTCATGTTTAGTCCTTGGAATTTTCAAAGATGGCAAATATGGTCCTTATATTATTTGAGATTGGCAAGACCAAACCTTGGGCTACATTTTCAGAAGTTACAGTTTTGGTCCCTGGAGATTCGAATTGTACACATTTAGTCCCTAAACTACTATGGGTTTATATCTAATCCTAGTCCAAATCCACTAAACTGCCCTAAGCCTACCCAAGCCCAACAATCCAACCCGGTCCAATCCCTACCCAAACCCGGTCAACAATAATAGACCCCAGTCAAACATATACCCCGTTTTTCCCTCTCTTTTTCTTCCTCTCACCCACCATGCCTGAAATCACTCAAGCTCCCCTCACCTCCACCTCAACATATCACCATCCATGTCCCCTCCACCTCACCTAAACAACAAAATACATTTAATGTTTCTTCACCCCCCCCCTCACTCAACCTCACTGGCTTATACACATTTTGGCGCCAAAACTGATCCAATGGCCATTATGCTCTCAAGTAATCCAATGGTCAAGGAAATAAGTGGGATTTGCTCTGAGGACAAGTGGAAGACTTTTTGATGATAAATACAAGGAAGAGAAGTCATAGTTAGTAGTAGTTTTTAGTTTTATTTTTCATGTATGTCAATTTTATTTTTATGTCTTAATTTAGTTTAAAAATTGTAATCTTTATCTTTCTTGTAATAAACTAAGGTTATTTAGTCAGTTTTAACTCATTTCTAGTAACAATTAAAAGTTTGGTTAAGTTTCTTGTTCTTATATTTGCTTTGATAAAACCAGCTTTAAATAATCTAAATGCCAGGCTTCAAATGGCTTCATTACAACTCATATAAGCTTATTCAAGCTGTTGATAGCTTTGAATAAGCTTATCAAACAGATTCACTCAATTCTTCACTTGGTCAACAAAAGTCAACTGTGATCAAATGGAAGTTGAAATGGTTTAGATACTTGGTATGCTATGGAATTGGGTTGATATTCAGTTGATTTTGGGTTAATATCAGTAGTAGGATAGTGGTTACTTGTGATTTTTGGCAAGCCATTGTGGCTGGACCAACTGTGAGTACTCTTCTTAATTTGTTTTAGTGATTATAAATTGATATATTAGCTTAATTAGTGTGCATTGTAGTATAATTTAGTGATCTCAGTAGCTTATTTTAGTTTTCATTTTAATCTGTCATTAGCTGTTACATCTGTGCCGAATTTCATTTGGCATCAGTTAGATTAGACAAGTTTTTAGCTGTTTAAAATAGCTATATTAGTGGTAAAATTGCATAAGTAACCTAGATATATCATTATAGTATATCAGAACTTTTGTTTAAAATAATAAGTAGCAAATCAGTAGTGGAATTAGTGTTTGGATCAAGAAGGTAATCTGTGTTTGAAGCTTATTTAGAGGTTAAGGTCAGTTGAGTTAGTCTCACTTAGGTTTAATACACTCATTTCAGTCCTTATTTTGCATCTGATTTCACTCTTAGTCAAAATTGCATGTAATCTGATCTAGTGCTCAATTCTGTTGGAATCAGTTGCTTAGATCTTGCAAATAGGTTAGGATATAGATAATATAGCTTAATGTAGCTTCACTTCACCTCTAATTATCATTTTCATTCAATGTGATAGATTAAAAGTTCATAAAAGTCAAACTAGTTCATTTTATAAAAAGTCAAAATTTCTAAATGCCCGTTTTTGAATAAACTTTAGAATTTTATTGTGTACTTAATATTAAGATTTAGCTTAAATCCTTTTGGGATATTAAAGTTTAGCTGCTTAACAAAATTAGAAAAATATAAGTTTACTTCTAACTAGCTTATTAAGTGCTTATTCATCAGCTTACTTTAGGTCCTTTTCTGAAAGCATGTCCTGTGCAAACAGTTAAAGTAATTGCTTATTCTGGCTTGTTTAGTGCTTATTTATAAGTCACTTTGCTTTTTCAGTTGTTAATATAGCTTATTATCATTTACTTAGCTTATTCTCCGTTAGCCTTTTGCTTATTTCTAGCTTTTTAGCCATTTTAGCTTAAATCCTTGTGCTTGTTCAATTTTTTTGTTAACTGTTGGAATCACAAGCTTAAAACTCAGCTTATTGGTCGTTTTCATAAAGAGGTGTAGCTATAAAAAGTGCTTATTTAAGTGTGCTTAACAAGTTTCAAAAAGAAAAATCAAAAAGAAAAAAATAAAGTCCAAAAAAGAGTTGCTCAGGTTCGAACCTGTGACCTTCAGCACCATTCCCACGCTCCAACACACCATACAGAAACCAACTGCCCTTGGGACTTGTCTTGGTTTAATCTTGCACAATTAAATACTTAGCCCTTTGTTTTCATTTTAGCTTATACGTACAAGCTAGCTTATTTCTAGCTTATTTAGACCAGCTTTTTCATGTTTTGTATTTTTCTTATCTTTGTAATAATATAAAGTATTTTATCAAAAAGTTTCAGATTTTTCTCAATAGTTTTAGTATTTTTAAACATTTAATTAGTGAAAAATCGTATTTAATTCATAATAAAAAATATAGAAGTCTAAAAAATATAAATCTTTTTTCTAAAATTTTCTTTTATCATATAGTACATAATAAAATTGTTTTTACACTTGTAGGACCTTTATTTCATAAATTTTACGTTTTTGCTTGCGCACTCGCGTAATTTTTATAAATAACTTACGTTTTCACTTTAAGTTACGTTTTTAGATAATTTAAGTTTACGTTTTAGTTAAAATAGTTTATTTAAGTTATTTTATTTTATAAAATCAAAAAACATCATTGTAAAAATAGTGATAGCGTTTATTTAATATATTTTATCTTTTTAATTTTCTTAATTTGTATTTAAGTCGCTTTATTTTATAAACTTTTTCAGTAGTGTAATTATCCATCCAATTCCTTACTGATCACTATAATTAGTGATCATTCTATCGTCTGATCAAGTGTTTACACACCATTGAGTCTCCGTGGGACATAACGACCCGGGAATTCATTATATTCTCCAGGACTTCATTGTATTTGTGTTTTAAGCAGTTTTAAGCTTCTTACGGTTAGTCATTCACAAGTGGCTAGCTTGTGTGAGGTAGCTTGACTGTTTTCAGCACAGATCAAATTTTGGCGCCGCTGCCGGGGAGGCTTTAGCGTGTGTTAAACCTTTTTCAGACCCATTCTTGCACATATACCATCTTTTGTAAACAGTTTTTTGTAAAGTTAATCAAAAATCCAAAAAGTTCATTAACACTTTTCCTGAAGTGTTAACAACACCAAAAATATTTTCATTCTTTGTTTTTATAGCATGTTTTTCAAAAAAATCCAAAAATATCCATCCTTTATCCTCCAATCTGTTTAATTCTCCATTTCTTTATCCTCTAACCCGTTTAATTCTTCATCTCTTATCCCTCTTATCCGTTTAATTCTTTATGTCATGGTTTTCGACATGTTCCTGGTGTGGAGGTCCATTTAACGGTGGAAATTGTTGGCGATGTACCAATGTGAGTTTCGGAGACAAGATTGTCGGTAATCCCGATCCCATTTCAAATAATGAAACACCCGATTTTTCCTACCTACCTCCACAGCCCCAATACGAATCCTACTCATGCGAGTTTTGTGGGAATGATTCTCATTACGGTTTTGATTGTCCACCACGGGTCCCGCTTGTCTATGAGCCAGAACCATGTTGCAATCAGAACTTTGGTGAAAGTTATTTTCCCAAGTATCTCTGTTGTGAGAATTGCGGGGGTCCTCATGCGACTTTTGAATGTCAACCGATGAATCAAAATTTTCACAATTCCAATTCTCCCGGTTTTGACAATTTCCAACCCTCACAGTATTCCATCAGTCATCAGACTTCCGAGCCTTCACAACATATCAATGATTACGAGGAGTGTAATCTTCCACAAAGTTCTGAAGAAATACGCATTCGAAAGAAACTACAAATGAAAAGAATGGTATGCAAGCTTCAGCAGATGAATATAAGAATCCGATATGATGACGATGATGATGAGGATACTATTCAAATGAGGGAATATTATGAGGACGACGAGGAGAGTGTTATTCTTTTGAAAAATATCATTTCTCAACTCCCTCAGTCTATTGCTATCACACCTATCTTACCTATTATTGCTTCCAAAGACTCTCTCATAATGGAGGATGATCATCTCCGCACTATTTCGGAAATGGAATCATCAAGTGTTGAGGATCTTGTCCCAATCCCAAGTGAGTCTGAGGGTATATCTGATAGTGATTGTGATTTGCCTTTTTGTGATTCTCTTGACATTTCTGAGGTTACTTCCGGGATTTTCTCAAATCCTCTTTTTGAATTTAATAATGACTACACTCTTGGGAAAGTAAATCCTCTTTTCGATGAAATGTCTGAGGCCGATATAGAGACCATCACGGAAGTGGTGGAAATTGCTAGCTCTCAGAGCACACCACTTGTCCCACCTCTGTATTCTAACTTATCTCTTCCATCATGTGATGACGATTCTATCCTCACTGATGAGATTCATGATCCAAAAATCATGAATTCCCCTTCTGATAATGAGGAGTTAGTGATGATTTTTATCATGATTTTCTTTCTTTTCTTCACATATAGTGTGACTTCTCGTTCCCTTTTCTCCTTCGGGAATGAGGACACTATTTTTGATCCCGGCATTTTCATTTATCATTTTTGAGCCGGTTCTATCTATATCTCATCGGAGTGGAACTTTCAACACATTCAATGTTTATACAAACATCTTGAATGAAAGTCCGATGGAGATTATTTCTTCCACTTTGCTTCCCCATGAACCAATTAATGCGGGGTCGAGTCAAGCTAGCGACTCGGAAAACAAAAACAGTAGCACATAACATGGGTTTTCACCCATGTGCACCACCCTAGTGTGGGGGAGATGCCCCACATGTTATATATATATATATATATATATATATATATATATATATATATATATATATATATATATATATATATATATATATATATATATATATATATATATATATATATATCAGTAAAAAAAAAAATCTTTCAAATAATGGCCGTAGTATTTCCCTTTTACGTTCTTTGTTTCGGCATAACCGCCGGTACTTTGAATATTGAGGGCAATATTCATTTCTAAGTGTGGGGGGGAATTCTCACGAATTTTATCATATATTATCCACCCAATTCCCCCGTTTTTGGCCAAATTTTTTTTTTGGAGTAAGTGTTCTGCACTTACTCAGTTTATGGTAATCAGTCCGCCATGTCTAATAAACAAAAGGATTGGCTAATCCAGGAGCAAACGGCTCTTGGTAAAGATATATCAAATCCGTTTACGGCTTGCAATTTGCCCAAAATTGTATGGTATTCAACTCACCATATCCTAAAAAGTGAAGAGTTGGCTAGTCCAGAGCAAACGGCTTCTGGTAAAGACAAATCAAATCCGTTTACAGCTTATGATTTGCTCAAAATCATATGGTTATCAGTGTACCATAGTTCTTACTTGAACTGAAACATTTGGCTACTCCAGAAGTAATGGCTTTTGGTAAAGAGTTTTTAAAATCCATTAAAGTTTCAAATCATTGCTAGGGACTAGCAATATCTTAGTGTGGGGGATTGATGAGTGTCTAAATACTCATCATTTTTGTACTATCTAGACTGCAAAAACATCTGAAAACACTCAGAATTGCATCAAAATGATGAAAATATCACAAATCAGTGTTTTATGTGTTTTAAATGCAAAAATATCAAAATGAGATGAAAAACGTATCAAGTTTGCAAAATTGGCAGTTTTAGTCCCCCAAGTTTCAAAAGTTGTCAAAAACAGTCCCTGGTATATCTAAATAAAGAAAAATATCATTCAAGGTCCCTGAAATATTTTAAATTGTCAAAAATGGTCCTTGAATGAATCTTTGGTCAAATGGCAGAAAAGGTCCTTAAAGTTTGAAAAATGTCATGTTTAGTCCTTGGAATTTTCAAAGATGGCAAATATGGTCCTTATATTATTTGAGATTGGCAAGACCAAACCTTGGGCTACATTTTCAGAAGTTACAGTTTTGGTCCCTGGAGATTCGAATTGTACACATTTAGTCCCTAAACTACTATGGGTTTATATCTAATCCTAGTCCAAATCCACTAAACTGCCCTAAGCCTACCCAAGCCCAACAATCCAACCCGGTCCAATCCCTACCCAAACCCGGTCAACAATAATAGACCCCAGTCAAACATATACCCCGTTTTTCCCTCTCTTTTTCTTCCTCTCACCCACCATGCCTGAAATCACTCAAGCTCCCCTCACCTCCACCTCAACATATCACCATCCATGTCCCCTCCACCTCACCTAAACAACAAAATACATTTAATGTTTCTTCACCCCCCCCCCTCACTCAACCTCACTGGCTTATACACATTTTGGCGCCAAAACTGATCCAATGGCCATTATGCTCTCAAGTAATCCAATGGTCAAGGAAATAAGTGGGATTTGCTCTGAGGACAAGTGGAAGACTTTTTGATGATAAATACAAGGAAGAGAAGTCATAGTTAGTAGTAGTTTTTAGTTTTATTTTTCATGTATGTCAATTTTATTTTTATGTCTTAATTTAGTTTAAAAATTGTAATCTTTATCTTTCTTGTAATAAACTAAGGTTATTTAGTCAGTTTTAACTCATTTCTAGTAACAATTAAAAGTTTGGTTAAGTTTCTTGTTCTTATATTTGCTTTGATAAAACCAGTTTTAAATAATCTAAATGCCAGGCTTCAAATGGCTTCATTACAACTCATATAAGCTTATTCAAGCTGTTGATAGCTTTGAATAAGCTTATCAAACAGATTCACTCAATTCTTCACTTGGTCAACAAAAGTCAACTGTGATCAAATGGAAGTTGAAATGGTTTAGATACTTGGTATGCTATGGAATTGGGTTGATATTCAGTTGATTTTGGGTTAATATCAGTAGTAGGATAGTGGTTACTTGTGATTTTTGGCAAGCCATTGTGGCTGGACCAACTGTGAGTACTCTTCTTAATTTGTTTTAGTGATTATAAATTGATATATTAGCTTAATTAGTGTGCATTGTAGTATAATTTAGTGATCTCAGTAGCTTATTTTAGTTTTCATTTTAATCTGTCATTAGCTGTTACATCTGTGCCGAATTTCATTTGGCATCAGTTAGATTAGACAAGTTTTTAGCTGTTTAAAATAGCTATATTAGTGGTAAAATTGCATAAGTAACCTAGATATATCATTATAGTATATCAGAACTTTTGTTTAAAATAATAAGTAGCAAATCAGTAGTGGAATTAGTGTTTGGATCAAGAAGGTAATCTGTGTTTGAAGCTTATTTAGAGGTTAAGGTCAGTTGAGTTAGTCTCACTTAGGTTTAATACACTCATTTCAGTCCTTATTTTGCATCTGATTTCACTCTTAGTCAAAATTGCATGTAATCTGATCTAGTGCTCAATTCTGTTGGAATCAGTTGCTTAGATCTTGCAAATAGGTTAGGATATAGATAATATAGCTTAATGTAGCTTCATTTCACCTCTAATTATCATTTTCATTCAATGTGATAGATTAAAAGTTCATAAAAGTCAAACTAGTTCATTTTATAAAAAGTCAAAATTTCTAAATGCCCGTTTTTGAATAAACTTTAGAATTTTATTGTGTACTTAATATTAAGATTTAGCTTAAATCCTTTTGGGATATTAAAGTTTAGCTGCTTAACAAAATTAGAAAAATATAAGTTTACTTCTAACTAGCTTATTAAGTGCTTATTCATCAGCTTACTTTAGGTCCTTTTCTGAAAGCATGTCCTGTGCAAACAGTTAAAGTAATTGCTTATTCTGGCTTGTTTAGTGCTTATTTATAAGTCACTTTACTTTTTCAGTTGTTAATATAGCTTATTATCATTTACTTAGCTTATTCTCCATTAGCCTTTTGCTTATTTCTAGCTTTTTAGCCATTTTAGCTTAAATCCTTGTGCTTGTTCAATTTTTTTGTTAACTGTTGGAATCACAAGCTTAAAACTCAGCTTATTGGTCGTTTTCATAAAGAGTTGTAGCTATAAAAAGTGCTTATTTAAGTGTGCTTAACAAGTTTCAAAAAGAAAAATCAAAAAGAAAAAAATAAAGTCCAAAAAAGAGTTGCTCAGGTTCGAACCTGTGACCTTCAGCACCATTCCCACGCTCCAACACACCATACAGAAACCAACTGCCCTTGGGGACTTGTCTTGGTTTAATCTTGCACAATTAAATACTTAGCCCTTTGTTTTCATTTTAGCTTATACGTACAAGCTAGCTTATTTCTAGCTTATTTAGACCAGCTTTTTCATGTTTTGTATTTTTCTTATCTTTGTAATAATATAAAGTATTTTATCAAAAAGTTTCAGATTTTTCTCAATAGTTTTAGTATTTTTAAACATTTAATTAGTGAAAAATCGTATTTAATTCATAATAAAAAATATAGAAGTCTAAAAAATATAAATCTTTTTTCTAAAATTTTCTTTTATCATATAGTACGTAATAAAATTGTTTTTACACTTGTAGGACTTTTATTTCATAAATTTTACGTTTTTGCTTGCGCACTCGCGTAATTTTTATAAATAACTTACGTTTTCATTTTAAGTTACGTTTTTAGATAATTTAAGTTTACGTTTTAGTTAAAATAGTTTTAAGTTATTTTATTTTATAAAATCAAAAAACATCATTGTAAAAATATAGTGATAGCGTTTATTTAATATATTTTATCTTTTTAATTTTCTTAATTTGTATTTAAGTCGCTTTATTTTATAAACTTTTTCAGTAGTGTAATTATCCATCCAATTCCTTACTGATCACTATCATTAGTGATCATTCTATCGTCTGATCAAGTGTTTACACACCATTGAGTCTCCGTGGGACATAACGACCCGGGAATTCATTATATTCTCCAGGACTTCATTGTATTTGTGTTTTAAGCAGTTTTAAGCTTCTTACGGTTAGTCATTCACAAGTGGCTAGCTTGTGTGAGGTAGCTTGACTGTTTTCAGCACAGATCAGTTAGATTGTTTCACAGAAATGCACTACATCCATGACATATCTCTGGTATCTCAAGTCAGAGGATAAATATTCATGATGTACTTAATGACTAAGATCCATAAAGTATCATCATGTGGGTGGGATAAGTCCTATACTCAATTCTTGAATATCATCTGAAATTAGTCATGCTGCGCATCAATATACTTTCAAGTATATTCTAACTAATACTCAGATTTGTCTTAATTCAATATCATTCTCATGTTATTGATTGACAACAGACTATTTAGAATAACTTAAGTTATTCAAGGATTTAAACATGCAAATATAAAATAACATCATAATAAATGAATAATAAACATAACAAAAATACTTTATTTCATTTCAATAATAATGTTTACATTATCCTTTTACCTAAAATACTTAGTCACAGATGGGCATGAAACTACTAGCTAAACAAAGTCCAAACTTATCAGACAAATGATTAAGTTTTTCACCAGGTAAGGCCTTTGTTAAAGGATCTGATAGGTTATCATATGTGTGAACTTTGAGCAACTCAATTTCACCTATCTCGACTTGCTCTCGAACATAATGATATTGTCTAGGATAGTGTCTGGTGCCCTTCATGACTCCAGGTTCATAGGCAAAAGTAATTGCAGCAGAAATGTCACAATATACTTTAATAGGATTTTCGATCGACGGCATAACACCAAGCCCCGAAACAAACTTCCTTATCCAAACAGCTTCCATGGCAGCCTCAGACGCCGCTATGTACTCACTTTCTGTAGCAGACATCGCAAGTGTTGTCTGTTTCTTGCTCTTCCAATCCACAACACCTCCATTGATGACAAATATGTAACCCATCTGAGACTTCGTATCATCTTTGTCACACTTCCAGGATGCATCGCAGTAACCTGTAACAGACAATTCTGCTTCTGGATTTCCCCCATACACTATGAACATATCTCTTGTAGCCCTAAGGTACTTGAGAATATGTTTAACAGCAGTCCAATGAATTTCACCCTGGATTCTGTTGATACCGACTGGTCAAGTTTTGAGCAAACGCCACATCAGGCCTTGTGCATCGCACCGCATACATGATAGATCCTACAACCGAAGCATAAGGAACTTTCTTCATACGCGCCACCTCTGCATGTGTTGAAGCACAACCTTGGCTGCTCAAACCATGATTTACTTGCATCGACAACAATCCCTTCTTGGAATTTTGCATATTGAATCTCTTCAATATTTTGTCAATGTAAGCACTTTGGCTTAAACCAATTAGCCGCCTTGATCTATCCCTGTAGATCTTGATTCCGAGTATATATGCTGCTTCCCCTAAGTCCTTCATCGAGAAACATTTACCAAGATAGGCTTTCACCTCATTTAGACTTGGTATATGATTTCCCATGATTAATATGTCATCGACATACAGAACAAGGAAAGTAACATGACTCCCACTAGCTTTGTGATATACACATGGCTCATCAAGATTCTGAGTAAATCCAAAACTTTTGATTTCTCCATCAAATCTTTTATTCCATTGCCTTGATGCTTGCTTTAGTCCATAAATGGACCTTTTAAGCTTGCATACACGATTAGGAAATTGTGGATTCACAAACCCCTCAGGCTGTGCCATATAGATGTCTTCATCTAGACGACCATTCAGAAAGGCGGTTTTGACATCCATCTGCCAAATCTCATAGTCATAGTGTGCACCTATAGCTATGAGAATCCTAATAGCTCTTATGTCCGCTACAGGAGAGAATGTCTCATCGTAATAAATGCCATAGGTTTGAGTAAAACCTTTAGCTACCAGACGAGCCTTGTAGGTGTGTACATTGCCATCCATGCCAGTTTTCTTCTTGAAGATCCACTTACTTCCAACAACTTTAGCATTGGGAGGAAGGTCAACTTCAATCCAGACATCATTATCTTTCATGGATTGCATTTCCCCATTCATAGCAATCTGCCATTTATCCTTTTCAGGATCAGCCATGGCAGCCTTATAGTTGGCAGGTTCATTAAGATCCCCAACCATATTTTCCTCCACCTCTACGTTAACACATAGATGGTCAGGCGCACGTATAGTCCTTTCAGACCTACGAATCGGAACAACTTTAGGAGGAGCGCCTAAGCTTTCAGGCTCTTCTTGAAGTTGGCTAGTATTTTCAGAAGGTGTTGTATCTTCTTGATCATATTCCAGATCATATACTCTCCCACTGAGTTCTTGATATATGAGGTTCCTTTCAAGGAAATCTCCATACCTAGCCACTATGACTTTGTTCTCAGCTGGGTAGTAGAAGTAGTAACCCATAGTTTCCTTAGGGTATCCTACAAAGATACACTTAACAGATCTGGGCTGGAGCTTATCTGGTGAGTCACGTTTAACAAACGCCTCACATCCCCAGACCTTTAAGTAAGAAAAGTTGGGAGCTTTTCCTGTCCATATTTCATATGGAGTCTTAACAACCTTCTTCGTTGGAACCATATTCAAAATGCGAATAGCAGTTTCAAGGGCATAATCCCAAAAAGTAAAAGGAAGAGTCGTAAGTTCAAACATTGATCGTACCATGTCAAGTAAAGTACAATTTCTCCTTTCAGATACACCATTTTGTTGTGGAGTATAAGGAGATGTGAGCTGCTGGATAATTCCACACTCAGCTAAGTAATCTTTGAACTCTTGACTTATATACTCACCACCTCTATCGGATCGAAGAGCTTTAATCTTCTTACCGAGTTGTAATTCTACTTCACTTTTGAAAACCTTAAATGTTTCAAAGACTTCATTTTTATGTTTAAGTAAATAAACATAACCATAATGACTGAAATCATCCGTAAAGGTTAAGAAGTAGATAGCACCACGTTTTGACACATGTCTAAGTGGACCACACACATCAGTGTGTATCAATCCAAGTAGATCAGAAGCCCTTTCCATTTGTGGTGAAAAATGTTTCCTTGTCATCTTCCCAGCTATGCAAGATTCGCATTTGTCAAATGATTCATCATCGACCTTTTGTAAAAGCCCTTCGTGTTGCAGCTTTTCCATGTGTTTCTTGCCTATATGGGCAAGGCGACAATGCCAAAGATAAGAAGAGTCACAGTTCGACTTGCTCTTCTTATTGCTAATGCTATACAACGAATTATTTCCATTGGATACACAACCATCCATATCAATTTAAAAAACACCAAGTATAGGAATTGCATTAAAATAAAAAACATTATTAAAAGAAACTAAAATTCTATAACTGATAAAAGTGTGCATAAAACCAATATCTTTTAACAAAGAAACTGAAATAACACCCCTAACAATGGAGGGTGCATAATGACAATTATTTAGTTCAAGAATTAAGCCCGAAGGCAACACTAAATCAAAAGTCTTTATGGCTTCGACAACTGCACGCTTTCCATTGCCAACGTACAAGTATCTTTCTCCACAGGTCAGCTTCCTTGCTCCTCTAAGTCCCTGCGATGTATTACAGATGTGAGTACCACATCCTGTATCATATATCTAGGAATTTTGCTTATGAGGAAAAGAAAATAATTCAAACATAAAAATACCTGATGAGCTAGGCACCATTGATGAGTCTCTAAATACTCATCATTTTTGTACAATATAAACTGCAAAATCATCTGAAAACACTCAGAAACACATCAAAATGATCAAAATATCACAAATCAGTGTTTTATGTGTTTTAAATGCAAAGATATCAAAATCAGATGAAAAACATATCAAATTTACAAAAATTGCAGTTTTAGTCCCCCAAGTTTCAAAAGTTGTCAAAAACAGTCCCTGAGCACATAATTTCAAAAGTGAAGTCACCAAAGGTCCTTTTAAAATCAAAAGTTGTCAAATTTAGTCCTTTGGTGAAAAATATAAAAAGTTTGAGAAAATTACAAGTTTAGTCCTTCAACTTTGAAAATTGGCAGAAATGGCCCCTGGAAAATGGCAAAATGTCAACTTTAGTCCTTATACTTTTGGAACTTGTCATTTTCAGTCCTTGGAGAAACTTTTCAGAATTGGCAGCCATGGTCCCTTGATTTTCAGATTTTACACATATGGCCCCTATAGTTATTAATCCTTTTTGAACCCTTGCACCCATTTGACCCCCTGTCAAAGTGAATTGTGAACCCCCCCAATATAATACTTCTCTGGTCAAACCCCTTGGTCAAACATACCAACTTGGCGCCACTTTTTCCACCCCTTCCACCTGCTTCTGCCTGAAAATCCTCAACCTCCCATTCCCCCCTCCTCAACATCTCACACTCCTTGTCTCCCCACCTCATCACAACTCCAAAAACCATTAATTACATCTCACCCCATTTCACTCAACCATAGCCACCTGTCAAAAAAAGCCATTCCCGCCAAAAATGCATCAAACGGCTAAAATTGCATCTAGTGATCCTATGGCTAGAAAATCAAGTGGGAACTATTCAGAGTACTAGTGGGAAGCACATTTGGGTATAAAGAGAAAGAAGGAAGCTTGAAGAAAGTAGCTAGTAGTTTTTAGTTTTTATCTTAACATGTCGTTTTTAATTTAAAGTCTTTAAATTAGTGTAAAACCTGTAATATTTTGTTTCTTTGTATCAATCTAAGGTATTTGTATCATTATAACTTGTTTCCAAGTATCCAATTTCAGTTTTAATAAAAAGTTCAAAGTTTTCATATTTTATCTTGCAAATCTACTTTAAGTGATCAATAAGCTTCATCTGAATAATGGAATAAGTTCATTTAAGTTTTTTATAGCTTCTGTGAGCTTATCTTGCACCATCATATTCATTTCCTTCACAAAGTACTAAAGTCAACAAAAGTCAACTGATTTGCTGATTATGGTTCAGAAATGGAAAAGGGTGTTGCAGAGGATGGATATGGTTGTAATAGATTAGGTTAGCTCAGGTTTAGGTTTGGTTTTAATCCTGCAATCATCTGAGCACTTGTGAGTGTTTCATTTTATTCTCAGTTTTTGCATATTGTACTTGTCTATGCATCTGTAGCCACCAATAATTTAAACCTGTCTCATTAGCTGTATTTAGGCCATTTAAGTTTAGTTTGATCATTGGAATAAGCTAGTTTAGAAGTTTGGATAGATTTAATTGCTTATCAGATTCTTAAAGGGTGTTTGGTTTGGCTGCTATATCTGTATTAGAGGCCTCATCAGTGGGTATCTTTGGTTGTTTCATGTTTGTTTAATCATTTTAGAACCCATTTGAGTCATGCCTTGTGCCTTTTAAGCTCAATAGTCAAAATCCCATCTCCACTGCCTTAGCAGCCCACTGTTGGGGTTTTTACATGTCAAAATCTTATTTTGTGTTTCAAATTCATAAATCTTGCTTAACTTAGTTTCAATTCATCATAATATACCATTTTCAGTTCACAAATCAAGATCAAACCTCAACAAAGTCAACTTTTAAGTTTTGATAAAAAGTCAAAAACCTTGAAATCTCAGTTTGAGCCCATCTAGGAAGATTTTTAGTTCACTCATTTCTAGGTCATTTCAAGTGTAACTTGTAGCTTTTAAAACCTCTCTTGGTCTGTTTACTTATTACCATTTTTATTGATTTTTACAAATTTTTCACAAGCTCCAAACAAGCTTGTGCTTTGGGTCTCAGTTGCCCTGTCCCTGAAACTCAGCTTAAGCTGAGTTTTCTCACAGAATTGCAGAGCTTGTTTCAGGCTCACCTTGGCTCACCTAGGCCTGATCCTTGGTGTTTTACATAGCCACCCAGGTCATCTTTAGGTCCCCTTAATTTGTTTTTTGTATCTAGCTTATTTGGTTGCTTAATTGGTGGCTGCAAGTAGCCCACAGGAGACTGTTTTTGTGCTTATATCTTATTTCATCAAATCCTTGCAGTTGGTTTATTAGAGTGTTAAGCTTGTTGTTTTGTGTTGCATTTGGTCAATTTCAGCTTATTAGAGCTCCTGTTTCAGTTTGGTGCTTGTTGTGCTCATCTAGCTTATTCAAAGTGCTTATTTAATAAGCTCTTGCTCATCAGTTTCAAATCCTTCCACACAAGCACCTGTTTTTCTAATTTTCCTAGCTTCTTAATATCATTTTAGACTTTCCCTGAAATTTTCAGATTTTTCTAAGTTGTTTTGCTATTTTTCTTAATTTAAATTAGTTTTTAAGTATTTTTAAATAGCTTTTAATACAAATAAATTAGAAAAAAGCTTAAAAAAATATGTTTTCTATTTTCTTAGGTTAAGATAAATAAAAAAGTAATAAAAAGTATTTTTCCATAATTTTCTTAGTTTAAAAAGTATTTTTTAGCATTTTAATTAATTTTAAATAGTTTTAAATTAATAATAAATACATAAAAAGTCAAAAAAATATATTTTCTGTTTTAAAATTAGTTTTATCATATTTTAGATTTTTCCAAGTGATAATTTTATTTTTCTAGGTTAATTTTGTATTTTCTTCTATTTTAGTGCATTTTAAATATTTAATAAATAGTTTTTAATTAATAATAATTAAATAAATAGTGTTAAAAATAATTTTCTTTTCCTAAAAAGTTTCTTATATCATTAGGTTTGTAAAAATGTATTTTTCATATTTTTAGGACCTTTATTTCTTGAATCTCACTTTTTTTATTTTGTACGTTAACGTAGTTTTTAATTTAAACGTAAGTTTTAGGTTTTAAACGTTCATCACTTTAAATATAGTGATAGCGTTTATTTAATATCTTTTATCTTTTTAATTTTCTTAATTTGCATTCAAGTCGCTGTTATTTATAAACTTTTTCAGTAGTGTAATATTCAAATCCTATCCTTTCTGATCGCTATCATTAGTGATCATTCTATCGTCTGAATCAGTGTTTGCACACCATTGAGTCTCCTTGGGACTTAACGACCCGGGAATCCATTGTATTCTCTGATCTTCATTGTATTTGTGTTTAAGCTGTTTTAAGTCGTTTAGACTTGACGGTTTTGCACGAATCAAATTTTGGCGCCGCTGCCGGGGAGGCTTTAGCGTGTGTTTAGCCTTTTTCAGACCCATTCTTGTGCATACCCCATCTTTTGTAAAAAGTTTTTTGTAAAGTTATCAGAAAATCCAAAAAGTTCATTAACACTTTTCCTAAAGTGTTAAAAACGCCAAAAATATTTTCATTTCTTTGTTTTTATCATCATGTTTTCAAAAAATCCAAAAATATCCATCTTTACCCTCTCACATCTTTGATTCTTCATCCCAACCCCTCTGTAAACCTTTGATTCTTTTTATGTCTTATCCTCACCCTCTTGGTTGTCAATGGTGTGGTGGTCCTTATAATGGTGGCAATTGCCCCAGTTGTAGCGTGGTGGAATCAGGAAACGGGTCTGTCTATAACCAGGATCCCTATTCCTACCATAACACGACTGATTTATTCCATCAGCTACCACACTGTGAGACACATCAGTTGTACTGTTGTGAGTACTGTGGTGGTTCACATTCCAGTTCTGATTGTCAATCAGGAAACACGCTTGTCTATGAGCAGGTTCCTGATAACAATTATGACTACAACACATACCACTCACAGCCACATCAGTTTTACTGTTGTGAGTATTGTGGAGGTCCTCACTCTAGCTCAGATTGTCAAACAGGGAACCCATTTCCTTGTAACGATTACGGCTCTTCATATCATGACCAACCTCTACAGTACCAGCCTGATTCACTTCCTCAAAATCTTCTCCTTGATCTTTTGGATTTAGTGAAAGATTTGAAGGAATCTAAACACTCCCATGATAATCCAAATGAAAAATCAATGGAAGTTTTGTTAGCCGAAGAGCGGGCTGCTAAATTAGATTCCCAGATTGCGTTTGAAAAATCTGTTAGGGAATCAATTGCAATAGAAAAAGCGGCCAAATCTAGCTCTCGATTCCGTTTCATTCCTGATGACGATGATGATGAAGATATCCTTGATATCCTACAATTTTACAACAGTTCATCAAGTTCATCAGTTGAAACTCCTTCCATGAAGAATCAGGGAGAAAAGACTATGATGGAATTACTAGCAGAAGAACAAATGGAAAGTATAAAACATATGTATGCTAGTCCATCTAATCTCCCTCAGTCTGTTGTTATCACACCTGATATTCCCACTCACTCTCTAAACATGGGGGATGAGCTTCTTAGCACTATTCCAGAAATGGAATCGTCTAGTGTTGAGGACCTTATCCCAATCCCGAGAGAGTCACAGGGAATTTCTGATCATCTGTGTGATATCCCTTTCCCTCTTGAGTGTTCTCAAGATCATTTTGAAACTTTCTCTGATCTTAGCAACGATTGTGCTTCCTATGGAGACATCGAGTACGTTGAGGCATCACTTCCACAATCTTATGCTGATCCCCTTCTTGAGGAGTTCTCCGGTGAACTCACTCACATCAATCCACTCTTTGATTTCGAAGCCGATCTGGGAGAGACTGAAAGTCTCATTGATAATGATCGTTCACTCACTTCTTACTCCAACAGTCCAATAGAGAATGTTGATCACTTTGTTCCCGAAACATTCAAAGCTACTTTCACTAATCCTCTATTTGAATTCGACTCTGAATTCACTTCAATTTCTGAGAATCCACTCTTTGATACTCAGATTGAGGATAGTAATGAGCCCACAATGGAACAAGAATTCACAAATTCACATTATGTGATTGATTCTCTTCATGAGGAGTTCTCCGGTGAACTTTCTCATATCATATCTCCGCTGGAGTATGATTGCTTGGATGGCAAAAATCATGATCGGGGGGAGAGAATCTCAATTTGCATAGTTATGACAAATCCTCCCACCCTCCCAACCGAGATGCCTTCCAACCCCAAGAGCTCAACCAATAAAATCCAAATAAGTGCAATTGCACTTAATCCCGAGGAAGAAGATCTAGTCATGATTGTTATCATGATTTTCTTTCTTTTCTTCACCTACTCGGTGACTTCCTCTCTTCTTCACTCCTTCGGGAATGAAGACACTATTTTTGATCCTGGCATTTTCATTCATCATTTTTGAGCCGGTTCTCTCTATATCTCATCGGTGTGGAACTTTCACGTGCTTCAAATGTTTGTCCAAACATCTTGAATGAAAGTCCGATGGAGATTGTTTCTTCCACTCAGTTTCCCCATGAACCAATTAATGCGGGGTCGAGTCAAGCTAGCGACTCGGAAATCAAAAACAGTAGCACACACCATATGGGTTTTCACCCATATTTCTGACTTCTTACCTCTTTCTACCACCTAAGTGTGGGGGTGATGCCCCACATGTTATATATATATATATATATATATCTAAAAAAAAAAAAAAATAAAAATAAAAAAAAAAAAAAAAAACTTTTAAAATAATGGCCGTAATATTTCCCTTTTACGTTCTTTGTTTCGGCATAACCGCCGGTACTTTGAATATTGAGGGCAATATTCATTTCTAAGTGTGGGGGGGAATTCTCACGAATTTCATGTATTATCTACCCAATTCCCCCGTTTTTGGCCAAATTTTTTTTTTTTTTTTGGAGTAAGTGTTTTACACTTACTCATTTGGTTATCAGTCCGCCATGTTTGATAAACTAAAGGATTGGCTAATCCAGGAGCAAACGGCTCTTGGTAAAGATATATCAAATCCGTTGACGGCTTGCAATTTGCCCAAAATTGTATGGTTCTCAGCTCACCATATCCTAAAAAGTGAAGAGTTGGCTAGCCCGCAAGATTATGGCTTGTGGTAAAGGCAGTGGAAAATTCATAATTGGTATTCAGCTCACCAAAGATAATATTTATAATTTATCTAAGAGTTGGCTAGTCCAGAAGGGTACGGCTTCTGGTAAAGACAAAATCAAATCCGTTGAAAGCTGGTGGTTTGCTCAAAATCACATGGTTATCGGTGTACCATGGTTCTTACTTGAACTGAAACATTTGGCTACTCCAGAAGTAATGGCTTTTGGTAAAGAGATTAAAATCCATTATGTTTTCTCAAATCATTGCTAGGGACTAGCAATATCTCAGTGTGGGGGATTGATGAGTCTCTAAATACTCATCATTTTTGTACAATATAAACTGCAAAATCATCTGAAAACACTCAGAAACACATCAAAATGATCAAAATATCACAAATCAGTGTTTTATGTGTTTTAAATGCAAAGATATCAAAATCAGATGAAAAACATATCAAATTTACAAAAATTGCAGTTTTAGTCCCCCAAGTTTCAAAAGTTGTCAAAAACAGTCCCTGAGCACATAATTTCAAAAGTGAAGTCACCAAAGGTCCTTTTAAAATCAAAAGTTGTCAAATTTAGTCCTTTGGTGAAAAATATAAAAAGTTTGAGAAAATTACAAGTTTAGTCCTTCAACTTTGAAAATTGGCAGAAATGGCCCCTGGAAAATGGCAAAATGTCAACTTTAGTCCTTATACTTTTGGAACTTGTCATTTTCAGTCCTTGGAGAAACTTTTCAGAATTGGCAGCCATGGTCCCTTGATTTTCAGATTTTACACATATGGCCCCTATAGTTATTAATCCTTTTTGAACCCTTGCACCCATTTGACCCCCTGTCAAAGTGAATTGTGAACCCCCCCAATATAATACTTCTCTGGTCAAACCCCTTGGTCAAACATACCAACTTGGCGCCACTTTTTCCACCCCTTCCACCTGCTTCTGCCTGAAAATCCTCAACCTCCCATTCCCCCCTCCTCAACATCTCACACTCCTTGTCTCCCCACCTCATCACAACTCCAAAAACCATTAATTACATCTCACCCCATTTCACTCAACCATAGCCACCTGTCAAAAAAAGCCATTCCCGCCAAAAATGCATCAAACGGCTA
The DNA here is from genome assembly GCA_019973895.1 of Chrysanthemum seticuspe. Classification (NCBI taxonomy): domain Eukaryota; kingdom Viridiplantae; phylum Streptophyta; class Magnoliopsida; order Asterales; family Asteraceae; genus Chrysanthemum; species Chrysanthemum seticuspe. Next base: position 283,283,653 of record BPTQ01000009.1, read on the forward strand.
AAATTGCATCTAGTGATCCTATGGCTAGAAAATCAAGTGGGAACTATTCAGAGTACTAGTGGGAAGCACATTTGGGTATAAAGAGAAAGAAGGAAGCTTGAAGAAAGTAGCTAGTAGTTTTTAGTTTTTATCTTAACATGTCGTTTTTAATTTAAAGTCTTTAAATTAGTGTAAAACCTGTAATATTTTGTTTCTTTGTATCAATCTAAGGTATTTGTATCATTATAACTTGTTTCCAAGTATCCAATTTCAGTTTTAATAAAAAGTTCAAAGTTTTCATATTTTATCTTGCAAATCTACTTTAAGTGATCAATAAGCTTCATCTGAATAATGGAATAAGTTCATTTAAGTTTTTTATAGCTTCTGTGAGCTTATCTTGCACCATCATATTCATTTCCTTCACAAAGTACTAAAGTCAACAAAAGTCAACTGATTTGCTGATTATGGTTCAGAAATGGAAAAGGGTGTTGCAGAGGATGGATATGGTTGTAATAGATTAGGTTAGCTCAGGTTTAGGTTTGGTTTTAATCCTGCAATCATCTGAGCACTTGTGAGTGTTTCATTTTATTCTCAGTTTTTGCATATTGTACTTGTCTATGCATCTGTAGCCACCAATAATTTAAACCTGTCTCATTAGCTGTATTTAGGCCATTTAAGTTTAGTTTGATCATTGGAATAAGCTAGTTTAGAAGTTTGGATAGATTTAATTGCTTATCAGATTCTTAAAGGGTGTTTGGTTTGGCTGCTATATCTGTATTAGAGGCCTCATCAGTGGGTATCTTTGGTTGTTTCATGTTTGTTTAATCATTTTAGAACCCATTTGAGTCATGCCTTGTGCCTTTTAAGCTCAATAGTCAAAATCCCATCTCCACTGCCTTAGCAGCCCACTGTTGGGGTTTTTACATGTCAAAATCTTATTTTGTGTTTCAAATTCATAAATCTTGCTTAACTTAGTTTCAATTCATCATAATATACCATTTTCAGTTCACAAATCAAGATCAAACCTCAACAAAGTCAACTTTTAAGTTTTGATAAAAAGTCAAAAACCTTGAAATCTCAGTTTGAGCCCATCTAGGAAGATTTTTAGTTCACTCATTTCTAGGTCATTTCAAGTGTAACTTGTAGCTTTTAAAACCTCTCTTGGTCTGTTTACTTATTACCATTTTTATTGATTTTTACAAATTTTTCACAAGCTCCAAACAAGCTTGTGCTTTGGGTCTCAGTTGCCCTGTCCCTGAAACTCAGCTTAAGCTGAGTTTTCTCACAGAATTGCAGAGCTTGTTTCAGGCTCACCTTGGCTCACCTAGGCCTGATCCTTGGTGTTTTACATAGCCACCCAGGTCATCTTTAGGTCCCCTTAATTTGTTTTTTGTATCTAGCTTATTTGGTTGCTTAATTGGTGGCTGCAAGTAGCCCACAGGAGACTGTTTTTGTGCTTATATCTTATTTCATCAAATCCTTGCAGTTGGTTTATTAGAGTGTTAAGCTTGTTGTTTTGTGTTGCATTTGGTCAATTTCAGCTTATTAGAGCTCCTGTTTCAGTTTGGTGCTTGTTGTGCTCATCTAGCTTATTCAAAGTGCTTATTTAATAAGCTCTTGCTCATCAGTTTCAAATCCTTCCACACAAGCACCTGTTTTTCTAATTTTCCTAGCTTCTTAATATCATTTTAGACTTTCCCTGAAATTTTCAGATTTTTCTAAGTTGTTTTGCTATTTTTCTTAATTTAAATTAGTTTTTAAGTATTTTTAAATAGCTTTTAATACAAATAAATTAGAAAAAAGCTTAAAAAAATATGTTTTCTATTTTCTTAGGTTAAGATAAATAAAAAAGTAATAAAAAGTATTTTTCCATAATTTTCTTAGTTTAAAAAGTATTTTTTAGCATTTTAATTAATTTTAAATAGTTTTAAATTAATAATAAATACATAAAAAGTCAAAAAAATATATTTTCTGTTTTAAAATTAGTTTTATCATATTTTAGATTTTTCCAAGTGATAATTTTATTTTTCTAGGTTAATTTTGTATTTTCTTCTATTTTAGTGCATTTTAAATATTTAATAAATAGTTTTTAATTAATAATAATTAAATAAATAGTGTTAAAAATAATTTTCTTTTCCTAAAAAGTTTCTTATATCATTAGGTTTGTAAAAATGTATTTTTCATATTTTTAGGACCTTTATTTCTTGAATCTCACTTTTTTTATTTTGTACGTTAACGTAGTTTTTAATTTAAACGTAAGTTTTAGGTTTTAAACGTTCATCACTTTAAATATAGTGATAGCGTTTGTTTAATATCTTTTATCTTTTTAATTTTCTTAATTTGCATTCAAGTCGCTGTTATTTATAAACTTTTTCAGTAGTGTAATATTCAAATCCTATCCTTTCTGATCGCTATCATTAGTGATCATTCTATCGTCTGAATCAGTGTTTGCACACCATTAAGTCTCCTTGGGACTTAACGACCCGGGAATCCATTGTATTCTCTGATCTTCATTGTATTTGTGTTTAAGCTGTTTTAAGTCGTTTAGACTTGACGGTTTTGCACGAATCAAATTTTGGCGCCGCTGCCGGGGAGGCTTTAGCGTGTGTTTAGCCTTTTTCAGACCCATTCTTGTGCATACCCCATCTTTTGTAAAAAGTTTTTTGTAAAGTTATCAGAAAATCCAAAAAGTTCATTAACACTTTTCCTAAAGTGTTAAAAACGCCAAAAATATTTTCATTTCTTTGTTTTTATCATCATGTTTTCAAAAAATCCAAAAATATCCATCTTTACCCTCTCACATCTTTGATTCTTCATCCCAACCCCTCTGTAAACCTTTGATTCTTTTTATGTCTTATCCTCACCCTCTTGGTTGTCAATGGTGTGGTGGTCCTTATAATGGTGGCAATTGCCCCAGTTGTAGCGTGGTGGAATCAGGAAACGGGTCTGTCTATAACCAGGATCCCTATTCCTACCATAACACGACTGATTTATTCCATCAGCTACCACACTGTGAGACACATCAGTTGTACTGTTGTGAGTACTGTGGTGGTTCACATTCCAGTTCTGATTGTCAATCAGGAAACACGCTTGTCTATGAGCAGGTTCCTGATAACAATTATGACTACAACACATACCACTCACAGCCACATCAGTTTTACTGTTGTGAGTATTGTGGAGGTCCTCACTCTAGCTCAGATTGTCAAACAGGGAACCCATTTCCTTGTAACGATTACGGCTCTTCATATCATGACCAACCTCTACAGTACCAGCCTGATTCACTTCCTCAAAATCTTCTCCTTGATCTTTTGGATTTAGTGAAAGATTTGAAGGAATCTAAACACTCCCATGATAATCCAAATGAAAAATCAATGGAAGTTTTGTTAGCCGAAGAGCGGGCTGCTAAATTAGATTCCCAGATTGCGTTTGAAAAATCTGTTAGGGAATCAATTGCAATAGAAAAAGCGGCCAAATCTAGCTCTCGATTCCGTTTCATTCCTGATGACGATGATGATGAAGATATCCTTGATATCCTACAATTTTACAACAGTTCATCAAGTTCATCAGTTGAAACTCCTTCCATGAAGAATCAGGGAGAAAAGACTATGATGGAATTACTAGCAGAAGAACAAATGGAAAGTATAAAACATATGTATGCTAGTCCATCTAATCTCCCTCAGTCTGTTGTTATCACACCTGATATTCCCACTCACTCTCTAAACATGGGGGATGAGCTTCTTAGCACTATTCCAGAAATGGAATCGTCTAGTGTTGAGGACCTTATCCCAATCCCGAGAGAGTCACAGGGAATTTCTGATCATCTGTGTGATATCCCTTTCCCTCTTGAGTGTTCTCAAGATCATTTTGAAACTTTCTCTGATCTTAGCAACGATTGTGCTTCCTATGGAGACATCGAGTACGTTGAGGCATCACTTCCACAATCTTATGCTGATCCCCTTCTTGAGGAGTTCTCCGGTGAACTCACTCACATCAATCCACTCTTTGATTTCGAAGCCGATCTGGGAGAGACTGAAAGTCTCATTGATAATGATCGTTCACTCACTTCTTACTCCAACAGTCCAATAGAGAATGTTGATCACTTTGTTCCCGAAACATTCAAAGCTACTTTCACTAATCCTCTATTTGAATTCGACTCTGAATTCACTTCAATTTCTGAGAATCCACTCTTTGATACTCAGATTGAGGATAGTAATGAGCCCACAATGGAACAAGAATTCACAAATTCACATTATGTGATTGATTCTCTTCATGAGGAGTTCTCCGGTGAACTTTCTCATATCATATCTCCGCTGGAGTATGATTGCTTGGATGGCAAAAATCATGATCGGGGGGAGAGAATCTCAATTTGCATAGTTATGACAAATCCTCCCACCCTCCCAACCGAGATGCCTTCCAACCCCAAGAGCTCAACCAATAAAATCCAAATAAGTGCAATTGCACTTAATCCCGAGGAAGAAGATCTAGTCATGATTGTTATCATGATTTTCTTTCTTTTCTTCACCTACTCGGTGACTTCCTCTCTTCTTCACTCCTTCGGGAATGAAGACACTATTTTTGATCCCGGCATTTTCATTCATCATTTTTGAGCCGGTTCTCTCTATATCTCATCGGTGTGGAACTTTCACGTGCTTCAAATGTTTGTCCAAACATCTTGAATGAAAGTCCGATGGAGATTGTTTCTTCCACTCAGTTTCCCCATGAACCAATTAATGCGGGGTCGAGTCAAGCTAGCGACTCGGAAATCAAAAACAGTAGCACACACCATATGGGTTTTCACCCATATTTCTGACTTCTTACCTCTTTCTACCACCTAAGTGTGGGGGTGATGCCCCACATGTTATATATATATATATATATCTAAAAAAAAAAAAAAAAAAAAAAAAAAAAAAAAAAAAAAAAAACTTTTAAAATAATGGCCGTAATATTTCCCTTTTACGTTCTTTGTTTCGGCATAACCGCCGGTACTTTGAATATTGAGGGCAATATTCATTTCTAAGTGTGGGGGAGAATTCTCACGAATTTCATGTATTATCTACCCAATTCCCCCGTTTTTGGCCAATTTTTTTTTTTTTTTTTGGAGTAAGTGTTTTACACTTACTCATTTGGTTATCAGTCCGCCATGTTTGATAAACTAAAGGATTGGCTAATCCAGGAGCAAACGGCTCTTGGTAAAGATATATCAAATCCGTTGACGGCTTGCAATTTGCCCAAAATTGTATGGTTCTCAGCTCACCATATCCTAAAAAGTGAAGAGTTGGCTAGCCCGCAAGATTATGGCTTGTGGTAAAGGCAGTGGAAAATTCATAATTGGTATTCAGCTCACCAAAGATAATATTTATAATTTATCTAAGAGTTGGCTAGTCCAGAAGGGTACGGCTTCTGGTAAAGACAAAATCAAATCCGTTGAAAGCTGGTGGTTTGCTCAAAATCACATGGTTATCGGTGTACCATGGTTCTTACTTGAACTGAAACATTTGGCTACTCCAGAAGTAATGGCTTTTGGTAAAGAGATTAAAATCCATTATGTTTTCTCAAATCATTGCTAGGGACTAGCAATATCTCAGTGTGGGGGATTGATGAGTCTCTAAATACTCATCATTTTTGTACAATATAAACTGCAAAATCATCTGAAAACACTCAGAAACACATCAAAATGATCAAAATATCACAAATCAGTGTTTTATGTGTTTTAAATGCAAAGATATCAAAATCAGATGAAAAACATATCAAATTTACAAAAATTGCAGTTTTAGTCCCCCAAGTTTCAAAAGTTGTCAAAAACAGTCCCTGAGCACATAATTTCAAAAGTGAAGTCACCAAAGGTCCTTTTAAAATCAAAAGTTGTCAAATTTAGTCCTTTGGTGAAAAATATAAAAGTTTGAGAAAATTACAAGTTTAGTCCTTCAACTTTGAAAATTGGCAGAAATGGCCCCTGGAAAATGGCAAAATGTCAACTTTAGTCCTTATACTTTTGGAACTTGTCATTTTCAGTCCTTGGAGAAACTTTTCAGAATTGGCAGCCATGGTCCCTTGATTTTCAGATTTTACACATATGGCCCCTATAGTTATTAATCCTTTTTGAACCCTTGCACCCATTTGACCCCCTGTCAAAGTGAATTGTGAACCCCCCCAATATAATACTTCTCTGGTCAAACCCCTTGGTCAAACATACCAACTTGGCGCCACTTTTTCCACCCCTTCCACCTGCTTCTGCCTGAAAATCCTCAACCTCCCATTCCCCCCTCCTCAACATCTCACACTCCTTGTCTCCCCACCTCATCACAACTCCAAAAACCATTAATTACATCTCACCCCATTTCACTCAACCATAGCCACCTGTCAAAAAAAGCCATTCCCGCCAAAAATGCATCAAACGGCTAAAATTGCATCTAGTGATCCTATGGCTAGAAAATCAAGTGGGAACTATTCAGAGTACTAGTGGGAAGCACATTTGGGTATAAAGAGAAAGAAGGAAGCTTGAAGAAAGTAGCTAGTAGTTTTTAGTTTTTATCTTAACATGTCGTTTTTAATTTAAAGTCTTTAAATTAGTGTAAAACCTGTAATATTTTGTTTCTTTGTATCAATCTAAGGTATTTGTATCATTATAACTTGTTTCCAAGTATCCAATTTCAGTTTTAATAAAAAGTTCAAAGTTTTCATATTTTATCTTGCAAATCTACTTTAAGTGATCAATAAGCTTCATCTGAATAATGGAATAAGTTCATTTAAGTTTTTTATAGCTTCTGTGAGCTTATCTTGCACCATCATATTCATTTCCTTCACAAAGTACTAAAGTCAACAAAAGTCAACTGATTTGCTGATTATGGTTCAGAAATGGAAAAGGGTGTTGCAGAGGATGGATATGGTTGTAATAGATTAGGTTAGCTCAGGTTTAGGTTTGGTTTTAATCCTGCAATCATCTGAGCACTTGTGAGTGTTTCATTTTATTCTCAGTTTTTGCATATTGTACTTGTCTATGCATCTGTAGCCACCAATAATTTAAACCTGTCTCATTAGCTGTATTTAGGCCATTTAAGTTTAGTTTGATCATTGGAATAAGCTAGTTTAGAAGTTTGGATAGATTTAATTGCTTATCAGATTCTTAAAGGGTGTTTGGTTTGGCTGCTATATCTGTATTAGAGGCCTCATCAGTGGGTATCTTTGGTTGTTTCATGTTTGTTTAATCATTTTAGAACCCATTTGAGTCATGCCTTGTGCCTTTTAAGCTCAATAGTCAAAATCCCATCTCCACTGCCTTAGCAGCCCACTGTTGGGGTTTTTACATGTCAAAATCTTATTTTGTGTTTCAAATTCATAAATCTTGCTTAACTTAGTTTCAATTCATCATAATATACCATTTTCAGTTCACAAATCAAGATCAAACCTCAACAAAGTCAACTTTTAAGTTTTGATAAAAAGTCAAAAACCTTGAAATCTCAGTTTGAGCCCATCTAGGAAGATTTTTAGTTCACTCATTTCTAGGTCATTTCAAGTGTAACTTGTAGCTTTTAGAACCTCTCTTGGTCTGTTTACTTATTACCATTTTTATTGATTTTTACAAATTTTTCACAAGCTCCAAACAAGCTTGTGCTTTGGGTCTCAGTTGCCCTGTCCCTGAAACTCAGCTTAAGCTGAGTTTTCTCACAGAATTGCAGAGCTTGTTTCAGGCTCACCTTGGCTCACCTAGGCCTGATCCTTGGTGTTTTACATAGCCACCCAGGTCATCTTTAGGTCCCCTTAATTTGTTTTTTGTATCTAGCTTATTTGGTTGCTTAATTGGTGGCTGCAAGTAGCCCACAGGAGACTGTTTTTGTGCTTATATCTTATTTCATCAAATCCTTGCAGTTGGTTTATTAGAGTGTTAAGCTTGTTGTTTTGTGTTGCATTTGGTCAATTTCAGCTTATTAGAGCTCCTGTTTCAGTTTGGTGCTTGTTGTGCTCATCTAGCTTATTCAAAGTGCTTATTTAATAAGCTCTTGCTCATCAGTTTCAAATCCTTCCACACAAGCACCTGTTTTTCTAATTTTCCTAGCTTCTTAATATCATTTTAGACTTTCCCTGAAATTTTCAGATTTTTCTAAGTTGTTTTGCTATTTTTCTTAATTTAAATTAGTTTTTAAGTATTTTTAAATAGCTTTTAATACAAATAAATTAGAAAAAAGCTTAAAAAAATATGTTTTCTATTTTCTTAGGTTAAGATAAATAAAAAAGTAATAAAAAGTATTTTTCCATAATTTTCTTAGTTTAAAAAGTATTTTTTAGCATTTTAATTAATTTTAAATAGTTTTAAATTAATAATAAATACATAAAAAGTCAAAAAAATATATTTTCTGTTTTAAAATTAGTTTTATCATATTTTAGATTTTTCCAAGTGATAATTTTATTTTTCTAGGTTAATTTTGTATTTTCTTCTATTTTAGTGCATTTTAAATATTTAATAAATAGTTTTTAATTAATAATAATTAAATAAATAGTGTTAAAAATAATTTTCTTTTCCTAAAAAGTTTCTTATATCATTAGGTTTGTAAAAATGTATTTTTCATATTTTTAGGACCTTTATTTCTTAAATCTCACTTTTTTTATTTTGTACGTTAACGTAGTTTTTAATTTAAACGTAAGTTTTAGGTTTTAAACGTTCATCACTTTAAATATAGTGATAGCGTTTATTTAATATCTTTTATCTTTTTAATTTTCTTAATTTGCATTTAAGTCGCTGTTATTTATAAACTTTTTCAGTAGTGTAATATTCAAATCCTATCCTTTCTGATCGCTATCATTAGTGATCATTCTATCGTCTGAATCAGTGTTTGCACACCATTGAGTCTCCTTGGGACTTAACGACCCGGGAATCCATTGTATTCTCTGATCTTCATTGTATTTGTGTTTAAGCTGTTTTAAGTCGTTTAGACTTGACGGTTTTGCACGAATCAACCATCTTATTTTTATTCTGAAGGCACTCATTCAGATATAATGGACAGTTCCGCTTCCAGTGACCTGGTGAGTTACAGTGGTGGCAAGCTAAATCCTTCTTAGGATTCTCCTTTTTCTTTGCAGGGTTCTTCTTAGGAGCTGGTGGGATGACAACTTGTTTCCCCTTTCCTTTTCCTTTCCCTTTCTTATCTGCTTGCGGCTTTGGCTTATTCACCCTACCACCTTGTATTGCTAGTACAACAGGTGTAGGAGCCTTCTTTGGCAATCTCTTCTCGAAGTCTACAAGCATTGCATGTAACTCATTCACTGTCTTCCCCGTGCAATGCATGTTATATTGTCGCACAAAATCACCAAATCGTTCATGATTAAGGGAGTGATTGATGAGGCCGACACACACATCTTGGGAGTAACCACAACCGAGCTTCTCTAATTGGTCCAAGTGATGTTTCATCTCGAGGACGTGGTCGGAGACAGATTTACCAACCTCATACTTGCAGCTATGAACATTTTCAATTAGTTCATACAGTTCAGCTGCTGGTGGCTTCTCAAACATACGTTTGAGTTCATCTAGCATGCTCATAGGCGGATAATGCTCAATATGTTTTTGCAATTGAGCAGACATCCCCGAAAGCATAAGACACGCCACATCATTGTGCTTCTCATATTCAACATGATACTCCTCTTGTTCAAGAGCAGTATACGTATTGAGAGGAGCATCAGGAAGAGGTGTAGTCAAAATCTCAAGTCTTTTGGCAACACGAAGGATGATCCTAAGTGCACGATGCCAATCATTGAAATTTGGGCCAATCAGTTTATCTCTTCCAATCATATCTTTGAAAGCAGAACTCATTAAGCTCATAGTGTTTTCAGGTTGATGAGCCATCTACAGAAAAAGTTCAAAAAACCATAATTAGTATTTTGATAATTTTCCTTTTCAATAAACTAATAAATACCCAAGGTTCATATTCATATAACCAATTAATTATTATTGAAAACTATGATCCAAATTGTCATAATCTCATCACGTCAGTTGATCTGCTAGTAATGAACTTTATACAAAATGGTAGAGCTTTTGCTCAATTGCCAATTTCAATTGCAATTCCTAGATTTATGGGATTTACATATAGACAATTTCAATTGCCATGTAAACATGTTTTATCCCATCTTATGCCTTGAGTTGCGAGTTCTCACCGCCTAACTCAATTAAGTTGTCCAACTTAAGAAACTGCAAAATCATCCATGCCCGTTCTCACGACACGTGGACATTTTACCCTTTGATTACGATCTAAGTCACGTTCTCACACAAATAAAAGGTAATCTCAGGTGTTTCCGTTTCGTTGGATGACATATAACTTAAATTAAAGGGTAATAATTTTGATGTCAAATCAAATATGTACAAAGATGTCATGCATTCATCTTCGTAGCATAGATTTTATTAAAACATTTATATCCTTGTTTTAATGTTTAAGCTTTTCATCATCAAACTTTAATCGAGGTATTGGATAACCAATTAAAGAATTACATTTAATTACCACTATATCCTACTACTGCATGAGTCAAAAGACCCAAGTTATTCGGATAATTACCACAAAAGTGGCGCGTAGAATTTAGGTCAATTCACCCTTAAGATTTTATGCACATTCATAGGAATACTTGGTAGCTCCATTAAGACGCACAAAGTTTGTCAATAATGGGTGAGCCGTTCTAGCTATTTTGTGCATAAAAATCAATCAATTAAACGATTACGATTACTATGCTTAAAAATTACATGTTTCACCATTGTTTAGGTCAGTTTATTTTTCTTATAAAAATACCCTTGTTACACATAACAAACAAGCAAGTATTTAAAAAATAAACATATAAACAATGAATGCATAACATAATAATAAGTCATGCATATCAAATAGCCACATGCAAACCTTTTAATAAATTCTATTAATAATCAATTCTAGATCTGTCAATATGTATATGTTTAATTAAGACTCTCACCCGTTTTCAGCAATGTACAAAGTGAGCCACATGCATCGATTCATCGATTGCGTAAGTCAAAATTAAACACATACCACATAGCACATAATTGATTAAATAATAATGATTGAGGTCTTTCCCAATTTTAGATCTATCAGAATTTTAGTGTATATCACTTAACCAAGTAAAACATACAATAAAAGCAGATCCATGATAAAACATGCATGTATTTATCATGTATATAAATCACGCTTAACAATTAATGCAATTAACCAGAGTTACGCAATTTAATACACATAAAATTGCATAAAACCTAGGGTTTCTAATCCAATTAAAACTGAAGTTTACAAAACCCTACTTAGGGCACCCAAAAAAACGCCCCCCCCCCCCCCCCCCCCAAAATTAGGGTTTAGGTTTTGCAAACCCTAGATCTACACATACAATTAATAACACAATCATGTTTATTTGTTTTATGTGTTTCAGTAATTAATTACTTGTTATACAAGGCTCGTGATGCCACTGTTGAGTTAAAGATATATGAAAACAATAAAATCATATAGACACCACATAGTACACAGCGGAAGACTTAGAATCATAACAATAATTAATTAACTGAAAGAATGCGTAACGTACCTCTTGCAAATGGTTAGATCTCTTCAATGAATGTAATGAAGTGGTTTAAAGAGTTGTCCCTTACCGTTTTACAACTCAAACCAATTGGTGTAAGAATAGTGTCTTACTACCACAGTTTTGTACACACGAATTAACCGCGAATCAAAGTGATTTCTAGATCTAACACAAGCCTTTGTTTAATGAAAAACAAAACCAAAACACCCTTTTGGAGGGGGGTTCGGCCAAATGTAAGCAAGAGAGGAGAGGGAAAGATCTAGGGTTAATTCAATGCACAAAGTTATGAAAAACCTTAACCCTAGCATTTGTATATATAGTGAACTAATATCTTGGAGGAAAAGTTAAGGTTTGGGCTTGGAGAACCCACCCTTGGCCGGCCATAATAGAGGAGAACAAAGGGAACCCGAATCTTTTCCAAATTTAAGATATTCACCATATATTCTCTCATTTTACATTTAACGGTCGTTAGTCATTTCCGTTAAATACTTAACGATCGTTAGACGGACTTTATGTGTAATAATTAATCGTAATCATTAACATTAATTATTAACTTTAATTCTCATTCGCTAATATGTGTAATCTCGTGGTCACGAGTTCGAATCCGGACATTCATGTATTTATAAATATATAAATTTCCAACATATGGATGCTCCACAAGAAAAAGAGACTAGCATTTTTGTTTAATACAATTTTTAGATTATTAATTTAAGTCTCAACAAAAACATGGACATAAGTCGAACTAGTTCATTAAGGGGATATAATTTGTAAACCACTAAAAATATTTGGTACACTGCCTCTTTAAGCTATACATTATGCATTCTGGTGAAACATAATCATCAATTACGGTATATACTTATAAATGCAAGTGTAAAGTTATGTACAAACAATAGTATCTATCACGGTAATACACGTATTACACGCTCGTATTAATATTATTCGATCCGCATAGAATCATAAAGTTAACTACATGTAAATATAACTGATGTAACCAGAGACGGAGCCAGTGGGGGGGCTAGAGGGTGCTCGGCCCCCCCCCTAACTGTGGCGGAACTACCGCATGACAAGGTGCTTCTCAGGATCCATGTTAGAGATTAAAGCCTTTTTAGAAGGTATGTGTATAAGAAAAATTAGAACCTACAATAGAATTAGATCGGGAACTACCTTACATCTAGATGCGAAGAAAGAAAGACAAGGAGCAATTAGAATAAATTATACGAGTAAAAAAGAAAGAAACTCATATTTTGCTTCAATGGTGGTTTTGAAGTCTCTGTTTCTAACAAGGAAGATGACTTATAAAGTTATAAAAGGAAAAAATAAATTTTATTTTATTGTCTTGTGACTTAGTGGAACAGTTGTGTGGTTTTATTAACAAAGTTCAATTTTGAACCTTCTAGTTTATAGTTTATCAAAATTTAGTTATACATAAAGGATTGTGATTGAACCTCTTTTGAAAAAAAACCACTATATTAGTTCATATTACGATGGAACCATTTGCGCAAACCTTTGCTCAGTTTGTACATTTTATCAACTGATCTTTTAATTGTATGTTACTAATGGAAAAAGTATCATTGAACTCGCATATCGAATGATTCAAACTTCATCCAACCTCTAAAACAAAAGATCGTATGTTACTATCGGAAAAAATTTGAGCCCCCCCCCAATAAAAAATCCTGGCTCCGTCCCTGGATGTAACCAATTTGACGGCATATATGTACATCTTAAATGTGAGTCGTTGCATTAGAAATTAATCACACGAAATGTAAAGCATACACGTACTGTTTTATTTTTTAGAAAGGCAACAAATTTTATAGAACCCACAAAAGAAACACTACAAGAAAAAGTGGCTTTAGTGACGAGATTTTATTTTGGTCACTATATAGATGAAAATAGTGACGATATAATTTAGGGTTTTATGACAGTTAGGTTACCCAACTTTGCGACTTTGTTCGCCTAAGTTACACAACTATTTTTTTGTTCAATTGAGTTACTGGAGTTTACGGGTTTGACATTTAGGTTACTCGAAACCAGAAACGTGTTCATTCAGGTTACCCAAAAAACAGGCAACCGGGAGTTGGAGTTATCATGGTGTCCACGTAAGCTTTTTGTGGGCCCCATTGTCCAACTCAGATATCCACTTACCATTACTAAACAGATAGGTTACTCAACTTTGCGATTTTATTCGTCTAAGTTACTGAAGTTCTTTTTTTTGTTCAATTCGGTTACTAATATATATTTATTCACAAAACTCATAGAATAGTTTAATTAGTTTAATTTATCATTTTAGTAGTTATAATTAAATCAAATCAAAACCCCTTTGAAACTTGTAAAAATCACAAGTTGTTGTACGTTTTCATCCGTTTTTATACGTTTTCATACATTTTAAAAGAATAAGCAGTTTTTTTTATAAAAAAAATTAATTATAATAAATATAAATTACTTTTTTTTAGTTTTATTATAAATTTTTGATTTTTTATAAAATTTAAAAAAAAAAATAAAAAGTAGTTTTTTTAATTTATTACAATAAAATTAAAATTTTTTATTTTATTAAAAAACTCAAACTCCCAAATACAAGAATATGATTATTCAAGATTCAAAGGGGTTTTGTGTTTTTGATTAGTTCTTCATGCTTAAAAAAGAAAAAGTAGCTCATAACATCACAAGATCTCAGTATTGTTTAACTCATGGGAAATTATTAAAAATAAAGGATACATGACTTATGGTTTTAGTGGCTGAATTCTCATTTTTATTTAAATGAATGAATACGGTTTATAGTTTATGAATGTTTAGGTTTTAATTTCATACGTTTACGTTTTTAATTATTTATGTAACATTTTTAATTTATGATGTGGCGTCGATGTGTTTAGTGAGTGAGGATGTTTTCAGGTGACCGATAAAGATAACCTAAATTAACAAAGTTGCATAGTTCAGTAACCTAATTGAACAAGAAAAACTTTAGTAACTTAGGTGAACAAATTCGCAAAGTTTAGTAACTTATTTGTATAAAAACCCTTTATATAAAGATTATTTTTAAATTAATAAAAATAAAAGTCAGCTGCCAGCGTGGCTAGCAACTGGGTATCAAAGGTTAAAAATAGATCGGTCCCTAATTTGTCCGATAACGATAGTCCAGTACCCTGTTTGCACAAAAATAAAGTTTGGTAACTTAGGCGAATAAAGTTGGAAAGTTGGGTAACCTGTCTGATATAAAACCCTATAATTTATGGTCATTATTTTTGGTCATGGGTAAACAGTCAGTGACGGAACTTATAAATGGTCACCATGTGGTCACTATATTACATGTCAGGTATTTTTAATCTAAAATAGTGACGAAACATTTGGTCATTAACATGATAAACATTAGTGACGAAATTTTGGTCACTATTTCACACATTGCTAATTCTGTAAAATGATTATAAATAAGGGCAATTAAATATATACTTCCTAAAACTTGCATATTCGTATGTTTATCCAAAAATCGTAAACATGATCACACAGTACAGATAAAAAACTTGTATTATAGAGAAATATGTCAATTGCAAATATTTAACTTTCTTTGATGCAATTCTCTTTTAAACATATTATTTGATACATAAACTTTTAAACACAATATTAGTTCCTATAATATGTAAGAATGAAAAAAGAATAACTTAAATATCAAACATTTAAAAAAAATACATTAAATAATAAGAAGAAAACATCACATTATTTCAACTTGAACGGTTAATTTCAAACTTTCACATCTCTTTCATTTAGTCAAACTTTTACTTGAATATCCATTTTGTGATCTGACCCCATCTCATATTACGTCATCCACAAATAACACATTCGTCCTACTATTTCATTATATACCCATTTTTCATCCATCATAAATTCTTTGGTCCTTATCATTCAATACAAAACCGAATAACACAACCATCTCAACCCAATACTAATCACCTTCCCCATCGCATGCATAAACAAAACACTGTTATATATTGTCCATTAAAAACTTATATATATATTCAATTCTCCATTTGTAATTTTAGTGACCAAAGTCTTCGTCACTCATTTTGCAATAAAAAGCCACGCCCGCACATACCAAACGAACAATATTATTTTATATAAAAAAAGCGCGGACCCTCATCTTCAATCCGACCCGAAGTCATATCTCACTATCTCAGTATCTCCCAACCACCGATTCACCATCAAATCTACCACAACCACCGATACCTCACCATCATCTACCTCAACCTATTTGTAACCCACGCGCCACCGGTAAACCACCACGGATATCCTTCAACAACCGCCGCATACTCAACCACCTTTCTCAATCGAAAAGGTATCATTAAATCCTTCATTAGTTTGGTTTCATAATGCTTGAATTCAAATTCGATATTTATCAAATTCAGTTATGGATGTGATATTAGCACCATTGTTGACCTGAAGTTTTGTATTGTGATCATATAGTATGTTTATCATCTTGATTGGTGTGTTCATTGGTTATATAATTGCTAGTTTACTCTTTTTCATTTTCAGCATGAACACTAAGTGTTTGATAAAATGCCTCATTGAAAAGTAGGTTGGAATAGATATGGTTATAGGTGAAATTAGGTCGGAGTTTTTTAACATCGTCGTTAAGTGATTGAGGCTGGTTAGCGGTTGTGTACATTGGTTTAGTTATTCAGTTTTATAGTCGATTTTCAATTATATTATCAATCAGGTACTTATCCAAGTTATATCGGCATTTCTATATGCTTAAGCGTTTACATACTATGCTTTGTCAAGTATATAGATTCTGATGATTGATGAATAATATTATATAGTTTGCTTCACAAATAGTGATTTAGCAGCCAGCTAACTTTGTTAAACTAATTGAAAATGCTTAATTAGGTGGTGGCACATTTAGTGATACTACGTATTGTATGTGGTTATAATCTTTTTAATCTGTTACTGATAATATGAAGCATTAGATACGCCAAGAGGTTGTTTGATAAGAAAAAATAGAACATTGAAATACAAACACGAAGATATACAGAACTTTATGCACTTTGTCACTCGAGTCTTGAGATGAAAAACCAAAGAAAAGAATACTGAAAACCTTACCTTGTTCTGTAATATCTTGACAAGGCCAAAGTCTTGATCTATGTATGAAACAAAGTTAATGAAATCCAGAAACGGCTAGGGAAACGGCAGGGAAACGTTTCGAGGGCGTTTCGGGGGAGTATCCGTTCCCACCACGTTTCCAAACGGGAACGCGAGGCTAATAGGCGTTTCGGTGCAACACTGGTGGGCTTTGTAATGGGTTAATGTCGTTAGGTTTAGTCGTATAAAGTTATCATTTCCTTATGGAACTTACGAGTTGTATGTTCTAATAGTAACTTGGCCAGAAGAAATAGATGGGTCGAATTTTGCTGCATGTTCCCACCCAGGTCAAATGGGTTAGATTTTAGACTTTGGTTTACTCATGAATTGTTGTCATTTGTCGTAAGGTTTCTTAATCTTTGGTTGAATCACAACGGCTTTTTAACTTAGCTTTTATTATATGTATGACTATACTCAGGACTATATATATATAGATCTTTTACGTACTGCCTGTAAGTTAGTTTCTTCCCAAACGCCAATCTAGAAAGCTCCGCTTTTGGGTTTCTTAATTCATTTTTGCACGATATATCCGGAATCGTTAATTCATTTCAAGTGATATCCATGTTGCAGGTAGTGGGAGGAACAGATGAACACCTTCCCTCCCTTCCGGAAGCATCTGGTATTCAGCTTATATCATACTCAAAACTTTTTAGTTAGGTTGGTTTTTGTAGGTTCAAAGTCTTCTTCTCAAGTGCAACTTTATATTGATTTTTGCTTTTTGTAACTGATAATATTTTGTAGGGTCATAGTAATGTTCAAACTTTTTGCCCTCCCAAGGCTAAAGACATTGCTACCATTTGCTACTAAAAAGGACTTGTGTCAACCCAAAGCTGTTTTTACCCTTTGCCTATAATCTATGCGTTTTTTATAGGTATAATCTGTTATTGCTTAAAATACTTTTGAATTTTGATTTTGTACAATCTGTTGATACTTATTTAGGTATTTTCTCACACAAATAGTTACTACTTTCATTCGAGGTGAATATTCACAGATGTAAGCGAAGTGGGTACTGAATTTGCGGGTACTGAATTCTATATACATACTAGAATGAATCTGCAGATGTAAGCGAATAAATATAGATACAAATATAGTACCACACATGGATGTGTTGTCTGTTGGTTTCCGGTAATAGAGTTAGAAATATATGAGGACCTTTTCGGTCAAATAGACTAACGCATAGGCTGTTAGGATACTCTAAATGGATCAGGTTAGCTTGAATGTATTTTTAACTGAAGTTTTGTGTATTGGTAGTCGCTTGAACCCTGAGGTAATGATTATTCATCATTTTGCAGATAAGAAAAAGATTGATGGTGATACCGTAATAATCGAAAGCGATGACTGGAATGCCCAAATTTTATGCTTTTGTCAATCAGCGTGTGATCCTGGATTGGCTTGCGATAGTAGCGTGGTTCTTTGTATTGACTAACCAAAGTTGTATAAAGAGGTATGTGATATGCCCGTTTTTCTTCGAAGTAATATGTTGTTGTAATGCCAAAAACTACAGGTTTTAGCAACAGGGGTACAAGAATATCCAAGAGTATATTATGTAGATAGCATCATTTTTCTTTGATGTGTTTTCTAATATTGTTAAATTTTACAAGTGTTATTTGTACTTGAGCTAAAGTTATTATACATAAACTATAATGAATTTCACAAAATATAAAAACATTCGAGAAAATTTAACAGGCTGCATCAAACCAAAAAGAAAATTGCAAAGGCTCTCCATAATTTTGTCAAACAACATTATCAAAACACTTGCTTATGAAGATCTTAACGTAATTTATATTCTTCTGTAATTACACAAGGTTAATTATTTTAGTAAAAACACTTATCTTTTATATTTTATAATTACAGGTGGAGGAAATGACCCTTACAATTTAGGCGTTCAAACAACCGAAAGAATTGGAACAGGTTTGGGTATTCAAGCGATAGGGCTACGCTAAAGTTTTATTTTCCGTCATGTACTCCTTTAGTATTTCTTACGAGTTCAAGTATTGAATTTTCAGATCTCATGATATAAATGGTGTCACGGTTTCAGAGTAGCTGATGTATGGAATTAGACGAACTACGCGGTCGAGACTGTTGACGCTAAGGTACTCGATCATTTTCAAATCGCAAGACCAAATATCCGCGAAATGATATTTTGAAACATAGTGCTAATTAGTGTATGGTCAATTTCGTGGTAGTGTTGGAATGCGCCCATTGAGGTCTATCCTTTTTGGCTGTGTACGTTTGAATTGCTGCTGCTAAACTTGGTTGCCGGGTGATATTTTGGGTGCCACCCTATGAAGATCATATCAGGTTACGGTTAGCAAATAATAGACCCGGCAGTGCAAAGGTCTATCCACATTATTTGTCGATGTATCGGTTGAGTGTTACGTTCTCTATCAGTTTATATCAGGTGAGAGGCTGTTGCGTTGCTTACGGTTGCTTTAATGATGTTTCCGAACAAAGTAGCGTTCGAGCCACTCATGTTCCTCGGTCTTGACATTGGGGTAAGACACATATTATTATATAAGGGTTACATTAGTGTTGGTCTATTAGTAATATTAACGATGACTACAATTTTTATCAGCATCAGTACTTACCAGCTAATACTTGGTTATACTTTTTATTTAGTCATTGCATTATTACCATTTTTTTAATCTATTTTCCGGTACACTGCTGAGAATGGAAAATTTTAAGACACAGCCCAGCATGCGCCGTGCGGCACCTCTCAAGAACTGGAAAAAGTTCTAAACGGCAGACCTGAAAGGGAATTGAAGTTGTCTAAGGTGGTTTACGCTGCTAATTTATTTACATTCGATTCGTTTTTTTAAGTGGAGTTACGATTTATTCAGGTAAAAATGCAGGGTAGCCTTACGGATTTACTACATGTTAAGGCTTTAACGAGTATTTTTAAGAGCTTCTGAACCTGCGATATACGGGTCAGTTGGTTCCCACGACCAGAGCAGGCGGAGGTAATACTTGAGGTTCCAAAGGTAAGCTGGAACGACAGCGGCTGTTGTTACAGGTATTTATTATTCCTACTTTAGTTTTCGGTTATTTGCATAAAATAAAAACGCACTCCTTCATTTCTCCTGTTTTAGTCATTGTAGTTACTTTTGTGCACGTGGGTTATTGGAAAATGGTTACGTGTGGACGAGTCCTTATTTCCATTATTTTCACTGACGATTCCAGTCTTTCACTCAAAACTTTATATAAATTGATAAGATTACCGTCTAAAAAGTGACCCACAGAGGGCACAAGCCTTACTTTTGTGCGAGTGTCTAATAAATTATTAGGTGCTCATTTAGATTTTGTTGGTTCAATGCAAGTACATTGCTGAAACTGCCAAGAAGTACAAGATTGTTGTAATAGCAGATGAAGTATATGGCCATTTACCCGTTTGTGCCGATGGGCGTTTTTGGATCCATGATGTCTGGTCTTACACTTGGGTCATCTTGGGGTTAGTGGTGATTGCATGTACGTTATTTCCTTACCTTTTTTTTGCCTTTCTAATCGCGGTATGTGACACCGTCTGTAGGAAATGCTGACGTTCGAACAATTAGAGGAAGAGGTCAACAGTTGCAGCAAATCATAAAATCATTGCAAATGTTTTGATTTTTCAGATGCATTGTATGATTTTGAATCAAAGTGCCTCCAGGTAATACCACTTTATATGTTCGTTTCTATGTTAGTTATAATATTTCATAATGGTCTTTTAAAGCAAATAAATGTGTCATTCAATGACATGAATTGTGTAGTGATCAAACTAAGATTACTTGTTTTTTTTTTGTTTTGTTTTGTTTTTGTTTTTTTTTTTTTTTTTTTTCATAGAGCTTGCATAATATATAGCTATTTTAAAGTGATTTGTTGTATTATAGTATATTGACGAATTCGTTAAACGTTGCTTCGAACATGAAACCGCAATTTTATGAGAACCTGAAAAATGGCCGCGTATGGTTTTTAGGATTTAACTGTGATTTGAGGTGAGTTTGAGCCACAACTTTTAAAAAATGCAGGATTCGAACGACGTGTTGATTTCAGCTACACATATACAAGGACGCGCTCATCTGCTTTGCTGCTACTCTATATTTGGTCGTGCATAGGGGCGCTCAGGTATCTGAATATGTACTGATATTTTTGGGATTCGGTATATGTTTACTTAAAGATTATGGAATTTTTTAATGAAAGATAGTCTTGATTAATAAAAAGATTATGAAGAGTAATTTTAAGATAATCTTATCATTCTATATCTATTCCGTGAACGCATCATGCGCCTACAACAGCAGCGGCTGGAGAGGCAACAAGAGCGCTGCAAGTGCGGCCACGCTGACTAAGTACTGCATGGACACCAAGGGGGTTGCCTGCACGTGCAGGTTAGTGGTATGTGACAAACCCCTTATCGTCACTTTATGTTATCACATGTCGCGCCCTAACCCGTCCCATATCTGTTACCGTCACTCAATATATTCTCCATTTACTAAATTAATTAAGTGAGTGCATGTTAAATTTTTTTGAATGTGTGAAGATATATGCATTTTTACCTCCTTTTTCTTCTTTCTTTTAGGTAACTTATTGCAACTTAATGTTTACTTTCATTTTGCAGCATATCCGCTTAACATCAGTTTTGACCTACGTGCAAAGGTGAGCGGGCTTACTGAAGCTGCAAAAAATCAGCCACATAAATGCATGCCCAACAATTGTTTGTGTTCTTTGGAATAGCTCCTTTGTAATGGTTTTAACCTATTATGATATGAAAGATTTACAGCCTTCCATTAGAAATCCGATATAAAACCCGCCGCAACGCGGCGGGCTGCCCCTTCCTTGTTTGTGATGATTAGTGAAGAAATCACACGTCGGATGAATTTGATAGGTTATGAGTCGTGTTTGTATTGAATTTTAACCTCGCATTGGGGTTTTGTGAATGAAGTTAATTTGTTAAATTTGCGTTGCTACAGATAATTAGAATTTCGTTGATTTTTTTTTTGAGCAAGAATTTAGTTCATTTGTATATTGAAAATTGGTACAATTTTTTTTTTGGTTATATGCTCATTTCAGTGACCACCTTTTTGGTCTCTAAACTCAGCAAACTGTGACGACTTTTTGGTCACTAATAGTGAAAAACAGTGACGATTTTTTCGTCACTATTAGCTCTGTGACGAAATTTTTCGTCACTAACAGGGTAAAATTGTGACCACTTATCTGGTCACATATTAGTGACAATGTAAAGTTTCGTCTCTAATTGAATTTGTGACGGAGCTTTAGTGACGACTGGTGACGACCTGAATTTGGTCACTAAACAGTTTTGTGACCACATTTTACACTGTTAGTGACGAAATCACTTTGGTCACTATAGGGTTTTTTTCTTGTAGTGAAACGATTACAAAAGAAAGGCATCCCTCTCCAATTAATCAAGCAAATTAAAAGGAAAAGGACCCAAAATAAAGTACCCAAAGAAAGGCATACACTGCACGTACTGTACGTAACACTAAACACATACAGTTAGAATCGATCTGCAATTAAACAGTTTGTTGTTGTACATATGTATAGAGTCACGACACATTGTTAAATCATTCTTAACATATTTCTGATTGAACTGTAAAATATAGTATTCTGATATAAAAAATAACACTTATTTTCTCCGTATTTGAAGAATGGTGACACAAAACACATCTCGAACCATCTCTCAGACTTTCATGGAGATTTTTTTGGAAGCATTGTTCGATCTTCAATAGTTGAATGATCACTGTGTTCATCCTCCAAATGCTTCATAATGTTATTTAATTAGGTTTTCCATATAATATACTATTAGATATCTCTCTAGTTTTGCACTAGATGTGCTCCATATTTGGAGCACATGGTTGAAATTTGAAAAAATAATAATAATTTTTGAATGATGAATGTCATTGATAGATTCTCTAGATAGCACATACATAGCCATAAACTTACGACATGCTTTATTACTTGTTTCTACTTATATGATAACTATGCAACCACCTTGTACAATAACGACCTCTACCATACCTAAGTACGGGTGCCATAATTCAAGCTTATTGTTTTTTCTTAAACATACCCTGCTATGTTTAAGAAAACCTGACTAGAAAAACTATATATAGATTTATAAAGAAATAGTGTGCATTAATAAACTATATGTAGTACAAACATACAAAATGCAGACTTGAACTTACAAATATATAGTCTACGACAAAATTTTCCTAGAAAAGAAATTCTAAAACTTTTCTAAGATATATTAAACGTTGTTGAAAGTAAAGACACAAGTATCGATCATGGAGTATTGGTAGTTTTTGGAAAAGACATGTTATGCACGGGCCGTCGTTTTTTTGGGGGGGAGTAATCCCTAGCCAATACACGAAACGGGTCGAATGCTTCTTTCTTTGTCACTTTTGATGAACTAGTTGTTGCTTCTTTTCCTCCCTTGTGTGATTTACCTAGGCGAGAATCACATAAACAAGTTAAAAATGCTTGAAAAAAGTATATACTGTATGTTAATGAAACCAGTTGTTTCAATGTTTGCATGGCCGCAACACGAAAATGACAATTGAATTTTTGATATCTAGTTTAGCATGATAATGTTTGATGTGCAGCTGTTAAAGATTAAAAACCTGATAAAGCCTGATTGTTAGACAGTAAATCGTTGTCGTGGTGAAAGACTTCAACCTATCAATAAACAAACCGGTCAACCGTATGTTCAACACAAATTGTCAAAAGGTAAAACTAAACAGAAAGAAAAAAAAATGTATCCCCTTCATTTTCACGTATGGCATAAGTATAAGTTCGATTTTGGTAGAAGTTATCGGTTCTTCTACGTGTCACATTCAACGGTTTGAGGTTGTTTCCAGTTGCCGCCAAGAAACCAAAGAAAGAGCTCGTTTTTAATGAAAATAAACTCCTATCTTTCACTTGGATTGTTTCTAGAACAAAGAAAGTATCTCTTAGTTGGATTGATTGGTTCAACAATCCTTGTAATGCATGCTTTGAATTCCATTGTATGAGTATGTTCTCTTTCTCCTAGCTTCTTGCTAGGGTGTTTATAATATACTTTGCTGTTATTATATTAAAAAAATAATAATAAAAATAAAAAATGCCATTGTTGTCAAAGAACTAGGGTTTGAGAACTTGCCTTTTGATTAAGCATCAACTTTCTTGGCATTGCTTGAAAACCAAACCCCATTTCATGACCATGAGCTGCAAATTAAACATGTAAACATGAAATTTAAAATCATTAAATGTATGTCAACTAGACAGTAATCCATAACTTCTTGCTTAAATAACCTAAAATTGAAAAACTTAAATGACCTAATTTATAAAAGCAACACCATAGACTCATGAGCTAGTATATATATAAATTAACATGTACCAAAACCATGATAAGAAAGCACTTGGTGACTACTGAGAGCAAGACCATTAGTAAACAGCAAAAGTGAGAGCAGCATTATGATCACAAATTTCATTTCCATAACTTATTGCTTTGAGGAATTGAAGAGGTTAGTAGTACCAGCACACTATGATATATATACCATGAAAATGGTATCAACTTTGTGGAAACCTATGACAATCAAGTGACTTAAACAAGATTCCCTCACAGTAAGTGTGCGTACGCGCGCGCGTGAGAGAGTACACAAAACACAAAGTGTAGAGTTTCAAAAAGGAACCAGTGGAGCAATTCTTGTTTGTGCAAAACGGTGAGGTTGCAATTTACCACAAGACACTTCTTGGTAAATACAATCCTTTGTACTCGTCAATATGAACTTGAAAAACAATGCAAAGTATGTTAAAAAATTATGCAAAAATAGTAACCAAGTACGGATGCGTGATCATCCCAACACACAGTAACTTTGGCAACGCAAAAGTAAAATCGTAGGAACTAACATGTTCTTGACCTACTTCTACGTTAATTAGCATTAGCGAGTTAATATTATTAATCAAAGATTAGGGAACATCCTCATTCCTCTAGCTCCCTAGAAGCTAGCGACTAGACGTACCATCCATTGTGTGCTTCTATATCAAGTGGGAACAATAACATCTCCATCACATGTCAAATTTGTGCACTTGTACAAAGTAATTCCAAGAATGTTCATTTGGGCAATACTAATATAGAGAAGTAGAGAACGTCAAAAATGTCTAACTTTATTGTAGTAAAAAAAATGCTTTTCTAATTTTAGTCTTGTGTGACTGCTAGACTGTGCGACTCCATCATCTGAATTTTAACAAGTGTTTTGAAGATAGGTGGGGTCTTTTGCTCGACCGAAGTGACATTTTATTTAATCATGATAATTTTTGCTCAACTGATGTGATGTTTGGATGTTTTTGTTCTATATGAAAAATGTCAACCGTAGGTCCCACTTTTATATAAAACAAAAGTCATTTATCTAACATCATATGATCTAGCAAACAACATCTTGGTCGCATAAAATGTCTGTTCACTCGAGCAAAACACCCCACCTAAATTTGGGACACTGCCAAAATTCGAGTGAAGTTGCACAATCTAGCAGTTGCGCAAGACTATAATTGAAAACTTTTTGACATTTGCTCTTATATATATGATCTGTTGCTTCAAAGATACTAATATGGTTACTGCATGTGTTGCTCTTCCTAAGTGGGTACATAAATGATTCAATGAAATAACTAAATAAGCATTGAGTATATATGAGCACGAAGCTTATATATGTTGAAGCATGTGTTTGTTCTAAGTTAAGTAGTGATCGATATTTCAAAAAAAAAAAGTTTGTGTCTCAATAGTATCTAATGTTATGGTTTTAAGTCCTGCTAAAGACATACGAGATAGATTATGATATATATTGTGTGAGGCAAATAGTTGTTCTTCAAAAAAAAAAAAAGTGACCGATATCCCCTTTTAAGTATGTTAACTCTAAGATGCAATTGCGTCACTTCAATGCATTTAGTAAGACATGTTGTTACGAGCCGAATCATAACAACACACTCCAAGTAAAACCTCGACGCGATAACATGACTAGATTAGTCTAGAATTTTAGACTTAAAAATATCTAAGATATTTTACTTAAAATATCAAAGATACTTAGTACTCCCTCCGTCTCAAAATAATAGTCCACATTTCCCTTTTTGGATGTCTCAAAATAATAGTCCACTTTCCCTTTATAGTAAAAAAAGATAATTTAGTAACGGAATATTCCTTTTGAATGATTGAAAATTAAAGTGGTCATACTTTTATTAAACTGTGTGTTTCTTGTCTCGTGATAATAATTTTGAGACGGAGGAAGTAAGAATTATCTCGAGATTATCTAGAAAATATCTTAGATACTCTATTAGAAGCTTCTAGAACTTGATTAGCTTTAGCATAAATCATTGTTGCAAAAATCGACCTAAGCGGCTGATTAATCGGCGATTAATCGCTAGACGGGGATTAACCGGCAAGATTTTCACTAATCAGCCTTATTAATCGGTTTGGTCAAAAATTTGTCAATATACCGATTAATCGGATAAAAATCGGCCAAATCAGGCATAAATTGGCCAAATTGAACAAAAATCGGATAAATCAGCCAACTCGGTTACGGATAGAAATTGGTCAAATCAGGCATAAATCGTCCAAATCACGAAAAAACAGCTGATAAATCAGCCAACTCGGGTTGGATTTTTAATATATAAAATTAAAAAAATTTGAAACTATCTGTTACACATGTGTAGTCTAGTCTCCATTATAATCAATAGCAAGATACCAAAAATAAGTGTTTTATGTATTTAAAATAAGGGAAAATGACAAATATAACCATTTTACAAACATACTTCACAAAATACCCAATTTTTTTTCAAAAAGCCAAAATACCCATAAAAATCGCAAAGTTTGCGATTTTTTTTTAAAAATATCGCAAACTTTGCAAATTTTACAAGTTTCTCTCTTTTCTTTCGGTTTTCACGCTTAGCTCAAAACATAAAAGTTGTAGATATCCCTTTTCTTGTTTAGTGGCTTTTTGAATCACTCAAAAATATGTTTGTATGAGGAAGTTATGGCCAAAATACCACAACAACTAAACGAGAAAAAGTTGTTGTGGTATTTTGGCCATAACTTTCTCATACGAACTTCTTTTCGAGTGGTTCAAAAAGCCACTAAACAAGAAAAGGGATATATACAACTTTCATGTTTTGAGTTAAGCATGAAAACCGAAGAAAAATGGAGAAATTTATAAACAATCACAAAGTTTGCAATATTTTAGAAAAAATAGCAAACTTTGTGATTTTTCTTTAAAAAATCGCAAAATTTGCGATTTTTCTTTAAAAAATCACAAAATTTGCGATTTCTCTTTAAAAAATCGCAAGCTTTGCGAATTTTTTGGGTATTTTAGCTTTTTTGAAAAAAACCGAGTATTTTGTGAAGTATGTTTTTGTCATTTTCCATTAAAATAACTACCAAGTACTAACCACATTTTGTTGTTGTTGTAACATGCCTTTCATTTTCATTTAGCTTAATGGTCGTTTCGTGTTTATAATGTCCTTTTACCATATGAAAAAAAAGCCGTGTGCAAATCATTACCTAAGTTGTGATACGTACTTGTACATTATTGACTTCTATTATGAGTTATGTTTAAAAAAAGAAAAAAAAAAGAACAACCCCACAAAAATGATGTATCATATTTTGATTAGTGGTTTTTCAAATAATTTCACTCTTTTTTTTATTAACCCAATCAAAACACGTCACCTCATTTTTGTGGATATTTCTTTATGGTTCTTTTGTGGATATAGCATAACTCTTCTATTATATACTAACATCATCATTCTCAAGCACACATGATAAAGAAACGCGCGTACACCAAGGGCTTAGATCACTATGTACCCGTGAGTCATATGACGCGTTTTATAGCAAAAAATGTTGTCATCTTAGTTTTTTTCCGTATAACTCAGAACCTATAACTTAGACAAAAAACAACCTCCTTCCATCACTCAAGTTATAGGACACTCTCGGGCTCCGTGGTTTTTTTTAATTTCGTTTTCATTTTTTCAAATAAAACAACAGCTAAAGTAAAAACATTACATAATTTAAATATAATAACGCACCAATTTAATATATTTTGGGACTAATTATGTAAAAAAAAATCAAAAGACTAACAACGCAAACTTAACTAGGACTAACGGTGCAAGAAGTTAACTAACAAGGACTAAAAGTTAAAATACTAAATCTTATGATATTGAAAGTAAAAAAAAAATCATTTTCTTCATCATATTGTGTGACTCCACCTGCAACCAAAAACAAAACACAAACACAAAAACGAAAACACGCACAAACACATCAGACAAACATAAAATAGTTAGAAGATTATAAGAAAAAAAATGTCATATAACTTGACCATAAGGCCGTGCCATAGGATTATAACACGCTCTATGACTCAGCGTACCGAATGCTCTTACAAGTTTATTAAAATTTAAAAAGTTAGTAAACTCACTTTTATGACTTAGGAGCTTATAAACTTGAGTTTATGAACATAATTAATAAGCTATAAGCTCAAGTCGACAAACACATAAGCACAAATACAACTTCATCTGCCCTTAAAGCTTTCAATAAGCTCATAAGCCCATTATATAAGCTAAATTAAACACCCCTATGATTGTAACATCAACATTAATACAAGAGTGCTCGGTATGGGTGTGTTATAGGCATGTTATAGCTCATATGGCACGCCAATAACATGCCGTAGAGTCGTAGAGTACCGTGACCTCTCACCATACCATGGCAATGTGTTATAGGCTCTTTTTTATACTTATTTTAAATATAAAATAGATAAAAACTTTGGGTCATAGGAACTATAACTTGAGTTATAAGGAGAGATTTTCCTTTGTCAATTTTTTTTTAAGAATGTTATTAGCATTAAGCTGATGTGACGGGTGTTTTTAACGTGCCCATAACACACATGATACGTCGCACTCAAACATTGCTACATCAATACGACAATACCACTTGTTATTCATATGCCGCGAGTAAGTGAGAGTTGCTTATGAATATCCTATATGTTAAGCATCGGCATTTTTTCATGAACTATTGTTAATGCATAATCAGTTAAGAACCTGATTTCTCATTCTCTTGCATTCCAATAAAGGGGTGTTTGGCAACCCTTTGAAAATGTGTTTTATTTAATTATCACGTTTTTAAAACGTGAATAATCAAGTTTTGGTGTTTGGTTGCAAACGTGATTATCATTGAATTTGCCTTCAAAACATAGTTTTGAAATTGGAGGTAGGGACTTACATTTTGCAAACGTCATTTGTGCAAACGTGATTTTTCCCCAAACACCCCCTAAGTATCTATATCTATATCTATACTACTTATAATGCACGAAGTCACCTCACTCTTAATTTTAAGACTTACAAGAAATTAAGCATGGTTTACAACACTTTAATGCACCCAATTTTAAGAATTACAACAAAGTAAGCATATTGTACAACAAAATAAAGCGTGGTGTCATTTTAAGACCAAAATTCTATCAAACAACATTAATGCTATTAAAAATACCCCTTCACCAAAAATTACAACCATTTAAGCACAATGTACAATAGCTGCAACTAGTTTTCAGATTTACAACAAAATAAGCATAGTGTACAACAAAATAAACATGATGTAATTTTCAGACTTACAAAATTAATGCTATTAAAGTGGTCAATGTTATTAATGACTATAATGACTACTACTTACAAGAAAAAAACATAATGTACAAGACTTTAATGCACATAATTTTCAGACGTACAAGACAAGAAGCCTAGTGTAGGACAAAACACCACATTAATGCTATTTAATGTAGTCAATTATTTAACTGGTCAATAAATACAATTAATACAGTTATTAAAAGACCCCTTACATAAGAAATACAAATTATCAAGCATATTGTACAACCAAATTAAACACAATTCCTGCATTAAATTTCACTACTACAAATAATAAAGCACATTATACAAATATTCAAGGCCGAACGGTCAACGGGCCATATGTGCTTGAGCCCGAACGGGCGCGGACGAAACGGGCTCGAGCCCTAGCAGACAAGGGCCAACGGGTTCGAGCCCGAACGGGCACGGGCTATACGAAATTCTTGATATCCGTAAATTTATTGTTAAAAAGAACATAATAAACTAAAATACATTATTCATCGAAAATTTTTATTTCATGGTACCCGCCGCTGCAACGCCCGGGTACTCTGCTATAAATACAGTTCAAAGCCCAATAAATACCCTTTAAGAGTTTTAAGAGAGTAACAGCCCATTAGAAAAAGACCAATATTAAGCCCAATAATCCCTCTTATTTTTTGAAGAAAATAATCCCTTACTGACTATAAAAAGTAAAATAAAAATGATAAATGTTCTTAGTAGATGTTCCTAGTTATATTCTCATTAGAATGATGATAAGCGTTAAAATCACTGAGAGAGGTAAAAAATAAATAAATAGCGGATTACACTTGTCAATATTTATGTGTAGTAGGATTAGAAAGTTGTACTAATAATTTATAGGAGGATGTAGTAATAATGTATAGCTTATGTTTATACTTTGTAAAGAAAATATACATAGCTTAACTACTTAGTACTTGAGCACATGTTAATTTCAACAATCCTATCCAAACCTAATTTTTAAATGTCAAACTGGACTAGGATCCAACTACTTAGGACATGTTAGAACCAAATTAATTAAGCATTAAGCCAATTTTGAAGGACCAACCTAGCGCCATAGGGTGATTACTTTCTATGCATCTCTAACTTTTACAGCTCTCCTACTAGTGCTATGAAAAACTAGAACGGACCCCTACCAAACCAGCTTTTAATTGAATAGTATAGTTCTGGTTCGGTTTCAATCGGGACCATGAACAGAACCAAAACTTTGAACTTGATTAATGCTATTGATTCAATTATCAGTACTTGCTTAAAGTTCGCCGTAACAAGAAAGAAAGTTTGGACTGCAGAGGATCAAGAACAATTCAGTTTACAGGTTTAAGGTCTTGTCACGATTTCTGTACACTTCTAATAGGGACAATCGAGAGAATCAAAAAATCCAATACAAAAAAATCAAGATCACAGATAAACTAAATGAAACCAAAACTGTAAAAAAAAAGACCTTTCCACCTAGACGGAAGATTCTGACTGAACTTAAGAAAACAGCACAATATGCCTTGAAACCACACTATTGATATGGCTTGTGTATATATCTACTCAAACTAGTGTAGAATTTTGATTTGTGTACACAGAACTAAGAACCTATTAAAAAAGAACGAAGACCCTTAAAATCCACAGCAGCTAAACGCCTGTCTCCATCCCTGACGCTTTTGTGACTGTCTCTTGTCCACTTTCGCCATTCTTACAGGACTACTATTCCACTCATTTTGCAATCTGCAAACACAAATGAGCATTAGTAAACCTTCTATAAAGCTTATGTAGCATAAGTAAACCTTCTATACAGCTTATGTAGCATTATTAAACCTTCAAAATGGCAATCAAATATTTGTTATTTACATGGGAAACGCAAAGGATCTGACACTTGTGTTGCTGCCATCTGATCGATGAGATATGCTACCAGCAGATGATACAGGTCCAGAGGATGTAATTAGTCCAGATACAGGACCTGCCATTGAGAAACTTGACTCGCCACCACCACGTTGCAACTGGTTCGCGGACACTGTGATGTTATCTGAAGATATGTCGTGATGGTTAGGTGTACTTTGTGTGTCTAACAGAAGTTCATGAGGACCATTAAGGGCTGTTGGTTTCACATTGTTAGAATCTGAAGCAGCGTTCTCTTCCATTTTTCCCGAAATCGGTGCCTAAACAGAACCTTAGAAAAGTAAAGATATTGACAAGTAAACCTAATGGGACGAAAAACCTTAAATATAGACATTTTAACAAATCTATAACAGGGACATAATAACAAACTATAATCGACAAAAACTACCCATGTGTATCATGAAATGGATATCAAGACCTTTGATAGAGACATTGTAACTAAATGAATCATGCAACAACTATTAGGAAATACGAACCTCAGAAAGCCGTTGATCAATGTCATTTATGGATTTACTAGTCTGCATCGACGTATCTGGACCACAATTTTCACTGATCTGGACAATTTTTGATTCAACAACCAACTTCAACTCATCAGAGGCACATCCTGACAGTAAATAAGCATTCTTGCAGAAATCTTCCAATGGTGAAGAAACTAACTTGTCATCCTCACCAATGTCATCATGTTCATCGCCTTTAACAGTTTCAATATTTTTCCCATGAGATAGTCCCTCGTCTACACATATATCCTTAACAACATTGAAACCACTCTCTTCGTATATCAATTCAGGAAATTCGCATTCTGTAACTTTTTTATCAATGTATTCTGATGGAACATCAGAAGGTGCTAAAGACTTCCCAAACTTTTCATCTTCAAGATTGGTCGAGAAGCTGACTTCATCATTGCTCCATAAGTTGACTTTCTCGTTCTCCTCATCGGACAAGAACGGGTTTACGTATCTTTCAGGACTTTCTTTCATGGTTAACGTCACTTCTTCTGTGTCAAGTAGCAATGTTGTCAGATAGGCAAAATCAAGTCGATTAAAATAACTAAAGTAAACTAAATTTGAAGTGTTCTATGTCTGCTAAAACTCAAATGGAAGACGTAATAAGAAGTGACACAATACTTATTTTATATATGAAACAACAACGTAGACCATATCTATTTGCTCAAAAACAAACTATATATATACAAAACGGATTCATATACAACTATATTACCAAACCATTATAATAAAGATTAAGTCACCGGTTCTATATATAATTACAATATCTTTCGACTTAATTTTCCGTAAGTAAGCCAAATGTAAACAAAACCAAAAACGTTGTTCAACAACTAATAAACTAACCAATCTGCAACAGATTCCCTAACTTACCATAATAAAAAAAACTAAACAACCAGGTTAAGCTAAAGACTAAATATAAACAATTAAACTATTCTTTGAGCACTTGCACAAGCATAGAATATATCCAAAAACAAACCGCAAAAATAGTATATGCTTATATACTTTTATCTTAAAACCTTGTTTTTGTGTGTGTCTTACTTCATACTATTTCAATGACATCACCAATTAACTTCACCATATTTGCGTCTGGGTTTGCATTTTCAAAACAGATTATGCATATGCAAATCAACGTTTTAGAAGAGCATTGTTGAACCTACTTTTCAAAAACTGTGTTTGCCTATAAGAAAACCCACATAATCACCTTATTCAAATGGTTTGCCAAGAACCCGATCCCAAGCACCCTCTAATAAATCCTACAACACCAATAAACACTAAAAATTAGCAAACGGATCCCAACAAATTAACACATGCCTAATCATATATAACACAATCCTCACTCCAACGCAAATCTTTTAAATAATAATAAAAAAAAAACTTCTAACCAATCAAATTGCTCAATTTTGCTTACATGTCAAAACCGAGCAAAACCAACTAATAACCAAAAAAAAAAAAAAAAAAAAAAATCACATACAACTAAAACTGATGTGGTGTTTGTTTCGGTTTATATAGCGGGCTTATGGCTTATGTGGTTTCGGCTTATGTTTCGTAACCTCACTTTTTGTGACTTATTTTGAAACTTTTCGTCTTTTCGACTTATATAAGCTTATTAAGTTATTATCATGTCATAATAAGCTTATTTTAAAGTTTCAAAATAAGCAAAAAAGTGAGGTTATGAAACAAAAGCAGAAAACCATGTAAGCAATAAGCCCGCTGTATAAGCCGAAACAAACACCCGATAAATAAGTTGCATAAAAATGTAACTAGAACAAAACAATAAGTCAACTATATAACACCTAAATTTGACAAAATTTATATCAACATTAAATAAAAAAATGATTATTAAAACAGAAACAGAGTAAAATAAGGATCACTCACCTACAAATATTCTCCAAAGATAATCAAAATCATCACATACATACAGTTCTTTTTATATAAGACTGAGGTTTGTGTGTGAGTTGAGATAAGTGATGGTGAAATAACAGAGTGTTTTTGTCGTATGTGATGAGCAAAGGAGACAGGTGGACAAAAAAAGTGGTCAGAAAAAGCTTTGTCGCGGTCGGAAAAGTTGCCGGAAAAGTGAAAATAAAGACAGCTAAAAGAGTTTTATAGTTGGGGTTTAAAGATAGTCATAGGCTGTTAACAACTCGTGAAATATCACATATGTCATTATTAATTGGGTTTTCCTTTTTTATTTTCTATTTTTTTACAAAAGAGCATACTTCTTTTGAACAAAAGGACATACTAGCTAACAGGGTATTGGTGCATGATTTTTGACTAGGTTTTAATATTTATAATAGTTTCGTTTACCTATGGTTTATCTTATACATTCACAGGCAGTGCACTTAGTCGTGTATGCAGTATTCGGTAAAGCTGAGGTCATCCCAAAAACTATGTGTATAGATTCTAACTTAAGTCTAATGTCACGTTTTAAAAGGGATTTTGATTGATTGATTAATAAACTAATAAACAAAAATGAAATGCTGAAATTAAATAGATATGCAGTAGGGAGAAAGTAAAAGCTTTTCGTCTATCAACGTTGGTATATTCTACTTCTTTCTTGAAACTCCCCTTCTTCTTCGTTACGTTTATTAGCTCACCGCCGACTAACAGCCTCTGTATGTATTTTAATAGTTATAGTTGCATTCATTTTGTGTTGTACTTGCGCTTATGTTTTGCATATTTAAATTTTCGCTTTTGCGTTTTCCGTGCTTAACTATATGGTTCTTACGTATACGTTGCTATGTTGTGCCCGGTTTCAATATACGCGCATTTTAAAGTAGTCAAATAACCTATTTTTTATGTTTTTGGGTCTTTTTTATGCGGGATACCATTGACGTACAGAGTTTGATTGTTAGGTGTGCTCGATATGGTTGTGTACTTATTCTAATTATACAATGACATAGAAAAATAGATGAACAAGCGCTAAATATATGAATAAAAAATAGCTTAAATGCATGCAAAAGTACAAAAACTAATATAAATACCACGAAACCGAAACAAAAATGTTCCCAAAAAGTCATATAACAAATTGGCTATGTCGAAACTTGCAGGGCTAACTTCTTGTTCTTTTTAAAATAGATAGATAAAGGTGTATCGAGGTTCGAGGGCTGAAAATGACGATGGATTAATAGAGGCCCAAACCTGTTATTAAACAAAAGAGGCCCAAACTGTTTCGGTTATAAAGATCCAAATTGATCTATATTCAATTCACCTGCCATCAATAATTTACTCCTGTCTTCAAAACCCTAGAGGTAAAAACTTATCAACTTGACGGTATTTTTTCTTTATTTTTCATGCTTCTTTTCCAATTTATAGAGTGGAAAAGTATGTTATTGGTTATTTTGTTATATGTTTCTTCTTTAAACACGTTGACACAAGGAACTTATTTTTACCATATACATAATATGACGCACGAGATAACTAACCCAAGTGTTTAACACACACAAACTGACATTCTTATAATCTTATGTAACTGAGAGAAAATATTGGTCAAATTATCCTGCTAATGAATTGCATGAATTAATAAAACTAGCAGGGTACCCACGTAATGTGGCGACGGATACCTTAATTATGACTATATTTTCTGACAATGTGATATTATGCGGCCATAATTTATGGCAATGTGATGCTATGCGATCATATTAAGACTCATTTTTTTGGTTTCTTAGTCGAGTAAATTATCGGTTGAGGGAATGTCAATTTTCGAGCCGACCAACCCACTTCGACCCTCATGCTGCAATGGTGGCAACTCGGTCGGTGCAACGGTGACGAACCGGCTGGTAGCCTAATGGCTTCATTTTTTAGTGCTTTACTTAGTAGCTTAATTAGATTGTACATTGTGATAAAATGATTGTATATTTTGGTGAATGGATGAATTAATACTCCCTCTGTCCCCAAAATTTAAGTCTATTTTGACTTTTTATATCAAACCTTGATCATAAATATTTGTGTTTGTATTATATAATATTTGATAAAACTTATACCAATAATTTAAAATACAATCCATTCATATATTTTGCATCAAGTATTATATAATACAAAAAATATATTTAAGGTCAAAGTTGTATTCAAAAAGTTCAAATAGACTTAAATTTTGGGACGGAGGTAGTAGTGTTTTTTGGAAGTGTATATTGTGGTTAAATAGTTGTATTTTTAGGTGAAAGGTTAATTTTAATAGTGTATTAATTGTATTAGATGAGTAGTGTTTTTTTAAAATTGAGTGTGCTTTAAGTACTTGTAAATAATGTTTATAAAGTAGTATTTGCTTAAAAAATTATTTTTGATGGTATAATGGAATTCTTTGTTAACATTTATAAATATGAAAAGCACAACAATCAACACCTAATTATATGAAAAACATAAAAATCACTAAGGCTTCTTCTCAGCACATTTGCATGTCTTTCTCCCCATTCATAGATGAAAGAGTATGCTAATTCTACATTAATATTGTTTTCAACCATTAAATAATGAACTCAATCCATTCAACTTTTTAAGAACATTTGCTTGTAAACTGTAGTTAGTTAACTGTACCTGTAATTAAACTCTATTGTATTATACATTGCAGGTTTGTTGGTGTGTTAAACTTTGAGGAAGTAGTCAAGAGATCATGGAAGTTGAAAACACGAGCACAGATAGAATCAGCACCCTTACTCAAGACATAATTGAAAATATTCTAACTCTTTTGCCAATCCGAGATGCAATTAGAACAAGTATTTTATCAAGCACATGGAGGTTTTATTGGACAAATATGCCTAAACTTGTATTTGATGACAAGTTGTTTAAATTACCATCTTATAACAATTACATGATAACATATAAGTTTTCTATGGCCATCTTCCATGTTCTGCTACAACACACGGGTTTCATACTAGAATTCCATCTTAGTATTGGTTGTTGATGCAAAAGTTGGACGTTCCTTGCTTGGAGCTCCGGATTCTACACCAATTGAGGATTGTTGCTTGGAACCTGCGCACTAAAAACAAAAGACACCGTTAGGCTTACCGTGGGATTGTTTCCCACGATTATCCTCCGGCGTGAGAGTAAGTAATCGGTTTTAGGGTTTAAGGAGAGTTAGGGTTTGTAAAATCGTACCTTAAACGAGGGGTGTGATCCCCTTTATATACGCACGGAATCCTTGTTGGTTCCGTGTTCCTCAACCTTCGGCGTATCCCGCCTTAATCGGTTGAGAATGATTATCTCCTTGATTAGAAGATATCCCACATCCATTCCGTAAATAGATGCGTATTTGGGCCCCCGAGGGCCTAAACGCTTGTCAGCGTAGCCCACATCGTGTTGGACTTTATTAATATTGGGCTTTGGGTCGGGTTCATAACCCGGATGTAGAGTATACGTCATCATGTCCCCCCAGTCTAGTATGCGCAGTGCGGAGCTGCGGATGCTAGACTAATAACCATAGGTAAAAAAATGTACCAAGCGTATCAAATAAGCCAAAGTAAATTTGCTTTGGATACATTGTATCCGGACGTAAATAATAGAAAATGAGCGCCTCGGAAATCGGGGGAAAGTTACTGCCTGTGTGTCCCATCAAACAATCTCAACCACACAGTAATAAGTAGTGGAATCCACGTGTCAACCATCGGGTGGAGGAAGAAGGTTATATAACACCGATACTTCATTTTCACCGTCTTCACACAAAGTAAAAATAATCCGCCATTAACAAAGCTATCCATTTATCCAAGCTTTCTTACTGAAATACCGCCAAGGTAACCACGCCCGCGCGTTTGTGTTTGATTAAAATAACACCATGGTGAAAGAATTATCTGATTTTACATCTGACATAACGGAAGAAGAACTTCAACAGTTCGCATCAGATTACTATATACCCAGCGCAGTACATCCGGAAGTTCCGGCTGCGAATGCATCAATATTGGATTTCCCCGATGGGAAAATTGGTGTATATACGCGATTTTTCGAATTCGCAAATCAGCGCATCCCCATATCACTATTTTTAAGTGATGTATTAAATTATTACCGCATTCACCTGTCCCAGCTGCACTGCATAGGTGCGGCAAAATTAATCAATTTCGAGGTGAATTGCCATTTATTGGCCATAAATCCGACCATCCATTTATTCCGGGCATTTTACCACACCACATGGTCAAATGGGTGGGTTTCATTCGCGAAACGCCCCGGATCCCTCCAGTGCTACACAGATAAGTTAGACGCACTCCGAAACTGGAGGGAAACATTCTTCTGGATTGACAATACCTGTTTTCCATCCCAATTCGATTTTTACGCTAAGGGGACATTGCCAAAGGATGAGCGCCCCCTCCCTGGATCATATAATGTAGAGGATGCGGAAACCATAAATGCTAACCGCATCCCTATAAGCTCCTACCCCGAGGAATTCTTGGTGCATATAGGCCTGAGTCATAATTATTTCGGCAGCCCAGAGGAAGTACCTATTTTCTTGGATGCCGATGATCAGGGTGGGTGCTCATTCTTTCGCACTCCGTTGAATTACATGTCTGTAAGTTATGGACTTGATATATTTCGTATTGTTATAAACTATGTGTGTGTTTGTTGTGGTGCGCAGAAATGGATCTGTTCAGCGTGGTGCACTTGGCAAAACCAACAGAGGTAAAGGTGGGTACCCGAGCTCTGAAAGAGGGAGAGGAACCCGTGTTAGCTGCGGTAGTTGGTCGTACCGTAGCGATGGATCTAGGCGAGGCGGGTGAAAGTTCATCCGTAGCGCTCCAGGCAACTCCTGTCCAAAGCATGCCAAGTGGAATAGCACAAACACCACCCGTGCAACCAACGCCCATAACGGCAGAGCACGTGGAAGAGACAGAGGAGGCCGAAGAAAGCCCGGAATTGGAGCGAAAGAGGAAACGTACCGGCGATGGCGCTGCCACATCCCGGAAGAAACGCCCAGTCATTTTTAGTGTGGAGTCATCATCCAGTGATGTGGCGTCGCGCCCCCCATCACCTGTCACCGCCATTCCCGCGTAAGTAACCACGAAAGTGTATCTATCAAAATTTTTGCAAGATAGCTCTGAATAACTTGTGATTATCTCATCTTGTGTGTAGGATTGAGCAATCTGCAGAGTCGCCCCCCACACAAGTCCAATGTGCACAGAATCATCTGGGCTAAAGGACCAAAGCGCGGAGCCTAATACCGCGGAGGAAGTACCTACGGGTCTGCTTATTGACGACCTGGTTTCACTTGCAACTCAGATAAAAGTGAAGTATTCGGGTGAGGCTAGCCAAAATGCCGAGAAAGACAAACGTATTGCCTCTCTGGAGGCTCAACTAGCTATTGCGAGGGATGAGGCAAAGACTCTTGGGACGCATGCTACAAAACTAGCCGAGGAAAAGATGGCACTGATGTGTCAAATTAACCAAGAGCGCGCAGAGGCTGCAAGCTATAAGTCTACCTGTCTATGGGCTATAAAATACTTGGAAAATAGCAAAAATGCATTGACCACTCAGCTTGAAGACTTTGGTACTACGGTGAAAAATGCATTGGAGACACAGGAGGAGAAGTTGCGTAAACTCAGCATAGAATACGACGAGGAATTATATCCGCAGCTTCTCTCCACCATAGCTGAGCGCAGATGGCTCATAAGCCATGGGCTCCGCTTAGCAGCATTGAGTGTCTTGGAGTCTCAAGAAGTGCGTGACTCCTTTGGGGATGTGGTGAAATGCGCACTGGAGCGTGGAAAGTCCGAGGCCATTGAAAAGCTGCAAGAGGCTGATCTGCTAAAGGTACCTGTGGAGCAGGTACCGAATTATGATGTAAAGGCGTATGATAACTTAGTCGCGGCTATGGAAAAAATGAAGGACTTGGAACTCCCCAAGATCACTGAGTTGGAACGTGATCAGGACTATCCAATAAACGTGATATTTGCAGGTCTGACCTTAGCTCGGCATCTGGGTGGAGAGGCTGTTGCGCAGCCCGACTATTATCTGAGGCCCGATGCATCCCAACTGCAGGTACCTGTTTTTGCGCGCCCCAGAGACATCCTGAATCCGTTTGTTATTGACAGGGAAGTCCCCTTGAAACAAGTATTGGAGGCGCATGCAGCAAGACTTGCTGAAAGGAAGGGTATTAAGGGCAAGGCCGTAATGTGTGGTGTGGGCGCGGCGCACCTCCCAAGGTCGGACGGAGTGCCAGTGAGTGTGGCCACCGTAGCACGTCGAGATGCTAAGTTGTTACAGGAGCTAAATAGGATTGGGGAAAATACTAACCGCGTGGGTAGTTCTTCCTTGAAACGAAGTCATAGCTTTTAGTTTACTATCTAGTGATGTCTGTAAGAAATAATGCGTAATAGGTTTCCTTTTGTGATGTACACCTTTGTCATATTTTCCTCTGCGTAAAAGAAATATACATTGTGTTTATCTAGGATGTACGCCTTTATACTGTGTATCTTTGCGTAAAAGAAGTATGCGTTGTTATTTGTATAGGCAAGTGTGAAGAATACAAGGACGCCATAATCATGTATGAAGATCCAAAAATGTTAAGTATAATCATGTATATTATTGGTATGCAGCGTACTGTAAATACCAGAGTGAGGAATCAAGTGTCTTGGTTCCCGATTTGTTAAACGTGCACATGTGCATAGCTGCGCATCCATCGTAGGGTGCGCACCGAGCTTATTCCAACGTCTTGTGAACAAGGTGTTTAACAAGGATACGTAATCCGTTGTCGATGGGTTTGCAACCCTCTTACTCGACAAGTTGTTTATTAGGTTAACTTATCCTTTTGACCGTCGTGGGTGTATATATTGCATGCACGCCATGTAGGCAAAAATATGAAAAAAGAAAAATGTTAAGACATATGGTATATGGAAGTAACAAATTAAATGGTGTTACGGAGTTAGCTAGAAACCGCAACGTTTTATTAATACTTGCAAGTGTTTATGAAAAAGAAAAAACATGATACTAAGAAAAGTAAAAAAAAAAAAACATAGTTATCTATTGAGTACTTTAGTGAAATGCCTCAGCATCTGTGCGCTTGGCCATAGCCCATCCTATAGGTAGCATCTTTTGAGATTGCAGATGTTCCATGTGCGCGGCAGTTCACGACCATCCACGCCCCGTAGCTTGTACGCGCCGGTTCCTAGTGCTTCAGTGACCTCATAGGGTCCTTCCCACTTCGGTCCAAGCTTACCCATGTCTTCTGCGTGGCTCGCATCATTAGCGCGATAGACGAAGTCACCTGGCCTGAAGGAGACACCTCTTACCTTAGCGTCATAATATCCCTTCATTCTTGATTTCGATTTTTCTTCACGTATAGCAGCGCGCTCACGTTTTTCTTCTAGTAGATCCAGGTCAAGGCGCCGGTCTTCGTCATTAGTTGCTACATTAATCTCGGCAGTGCGGATAGTTGGCATACCAATTTCCGCTGGTATAACGGCGTCGGTCCCGTAGACTAGAGAGAAGGGGGTGTCTCCTGTACTGGTTTTGATCGAAGTGCGATGCGCCCACAAGACATGTGATAGTTCTTCTACCCACCTCCCTTTGTGCTTTTCCAGGCGTGCCTTAATTCCTTCGCCTAAGCTTCGATTTGCTCGCTCCACTAGGCCATTGGTTTGTGGGTGTTTAACAGACGCAAAGTGCTGTGTGATGCGTAGCTTTTCACACCAGTCCCTAAAAGGGTTGTCACAAAACTGTTTACCATTATCTGAGATGATTTCTCCTGGAAGGCCAAAACGGCATACAATGTTATCCCACACGAAGCGCTTCACCTGGTTGTCAGTGATGGTGACCACCGCCTTTGCTTTAATCCACTTGGTGAAGTAGTCTACAGCGACTATGAGGAATTTTAATCCCCCCGCTGCGACGGGGAAAGGACCAGCGATGTCAATACCCCATTTGTAGAATGGCCAGGGTGATGTTATTGGCGTTAGCTCGTGCTGTGGCTGGCGTGGGACAGGTCTATGCACTTGGCAATCAGAACACTTCCGTATTAAATCCCGCGCGTCCCGGTGCATGGTGGGCCAGTAGTATCCTGATCGCATGGCGCGTGCTACAACGGATCGTGGTCCTGAATGCATACTGCATGAACCTTCATGGATTTTGCGCAGCACATAATTTGCCTGTAAAGGGCCCACACAGCGGAGCCATGGTTGCAAGAAGGAGCGTCGGTACAAGATGTTGTCTCGGACTTCAAATCGCTGCGCCATGCGCCATATCCTGCGAGCTTCTTTCTGCTCCTGGGGTAACATTCCCTTATTCAGAAAGTCCATTATTGGTGTCATCCATGTAGGGCCGTCTTCCTCTATGATTGTGGAGACTTCCATCTCTGAGATATACTTGCTTTTCAAAGTTTCTACCAGAACCTGCTTTGATAGGTGCGCAAAACTCGTCGAGGCAATCTTGCTCAGGGCATCTGCCTTGCGGTTTTCTCCTCTAGGGACCTGTTTGATAGTGAACCTGTCAAAACCTTTGATTAGTATCTTGGTTTTGGCCAGATATTGGATCATGTTGTCCTCCTTAGCTACGTATTCGCCCAACACGTGGTTAGCTACGAGCCGAGAGTCCACATTTGCTTCTAGGTTCTGCACACCCATTCGAGCTGCGATGCGTAGTCCAGCAAGTAGAGCTTCATACTCTGCTTCGTTGTTTGTCGCTGTAAATTCAAAGCGCAGTGCATAGGTGAATTCCATACCTTCTGGATT
Organism: Chrysanthemum seticuspe; assembly: GCA_019973895.1. Lineage (NCBI taxonomy): Eukaryota > Viridiplantae > Streptophyta > Magnoliopsida > Asterales > Asteraceae > Chrysanthemum > Chrysanthemum seticuspe. Next base: position 283,325,960 of record BPTQ01000009.1, read on the forward strand.
GGTAAGGATAAGGCCAGCTCCTGAACCATCAATGCAAGAGGATCCATCTGTAAACAAGATCCATGGATCATGCTGTTTCATCTTATTTGGTATGGGTGCCTCATTGGTGTCTGGCTTCTCAATTATGAAATCTGCCAGAATCTGTCCCTTAATTGCTGTACGTGGTCGGTATGAGATATTGTGTTCCCCCAGCAATACACTCCACTTCTGGAGTCGACCTGATGCATCTGGTTTAGAGATGACCTGTTTAATTGGTTGATCGGTAATGACTGCTATCGGGTGCGCCTGGAAATACCTGCGTAGCCGTTTAGCAGCAAACACCAATGCCAGAACCAATTTTTCCATGGCCGTATAGTTCACCTCTGTCTTCTTTAGCGCTTTGCTTATAAAGTAGATAGGAGTTTGCACTGAATCCCTATCTGTTAGTAGTACCGCACTGACTGCTCCATCCGTTGCGGACAAATACATGATCAGTTCTTCTCCTGGTCGGGGTGCAACGAGTGTTGGGAGCGTTGCCAGATGTTGTTTAAGCTGAGTGAAGGCTTCCTCTGCCTCCGTCGTCCACTTAAAATCGCCTTTCTTTATGCACTTCTTGAGTGTTTTAAAAAGTGGTAACGATTTCTCTGCTGACTTGGATAGGAACCTGTTCAGGCCAGCCAACTTCCCGTTAAGAGATTGAACTTCCTTCAACGTGCGTGGTGAAGGAAGTTCGATGACTGATTTTGTCTTTTCTGGACATGGTTTTATGCCGTTAGGTTCAATCAGGTATCCCAGGAACATGCCCTCAGTAGCGCCAAATGTGCACTTTTTTGGATTCAGCTTCATGTTTATCTCTCGTAGAGTTTTGAACGTCTCCTCAATGTCGCGTATTAGCTCATCTTCAGTATGGCTCTTGATGACTAGATCATCGACATAGACTTCAATGTTGCGGCCCACCTGTTTTTTGAAAGCGTTGTCAACCAACCGCTGATAGGTGGCCCCCGCATTTTTTAAACCGAAGGGCATTTTGGTGTAACAGTAAACACCTTGGCCTGTGTGGAAGGCCGTCTTTTCTTCATCCTCTTTAGCCATCTGAATCTGATGGTACCCCTTGTACGCATCTAGAAAACACTTCAGTGGATACCCGCATAGAGACTCTATTTTCCAGTCTATTTCTGGTAATGGGTAACAGTCCTGTGGGCACGCTTTGTTAAGATCCGTAAAGTCAACACACATTCGCCAGCTACCGTCGCCCTTTTTGACCATTACTGGATTTGAAAGCCAGTCGTGGTAATAGACTTCGCGCATAATCCCCGCATCTACCAGCTTGTGTACTTCAGCCAGGATTGCTTGCGCACGCTCTGGGGCTTGGCCCCGTTTCTTCTGGCGCACAGGCGAGTATCCTTGTCGGATTCGCAGGTTATGCTCTGTGATTGAGCGCGGTACTCCAGTCATGTGTTTTGGCTCCCATGCAAAAATGTCTAAGTTCTTTTGCAGGAGCGCACATACAGCTGATTTGCCAGTATCTGATAGTGATCCTCCAATGGCAATTTCCTGCTCTGGGTATTCTGGGTGGATTGCTACTTTCAGATGTGGAATTCTGGTAGTCCGCTGTGCTGGGGTTGGTGCGGTCTCGCATGCAATCGCGTTGCATTCTCGTTGTGGTATAGTAGCATTGTAAAGAGTAACAATACCACCTTCCACTGGGAACTTAAGCATCCCATGAGCTGTTGACGGCACTGCGCGCATAGCTGAAATTCCTGGTCTCCCAATAATGCCATTATATGGCGAGGGAGATTTAATCACCATAAATTCCATCCATGCCGTAGCGGAGTGTTCTGCGTTTCCAATGCTGACAGGTAATCTTATTTGTCCCATAGGCCATATCTTCTCCCCTGTAAAACCGGTCAACGCTGTTCCAACTGGGGTTAACTGGTTGCGTATTTCGGGACGCAGTCGCTTAAAGCAGTGCTCGTACATGATGTCAGCGGAGGCTCCACCATCGACATACATGCGGTGGATATCGTGACCCCCCGCGCTTATCTCTATAGTAAGTGGTTCTACCACCGCGTTGTTCGCGGTTAAGGTGGGGAATGAAATTTCTTTTCCCCGCGAAAAATCCTGACTTACCTTCTGCTTTGTGACCCGCTGCCATGATTGTATCATGTAAATGGTGTCGGGCTTATCTTTAGGCGTTTCTTTCTTATTGCTACTCTTTTGCTTGTCCTTCCCTTCCTTGATATTTTTGACCAGATGGTCCAATCTACCCTCTTTGACCATTTTGTCAATGAGTTGACGCAATTGGACACATTCGTTAGTAGTGTGTCCCTTCTGCGCGTGGTAATCACAGCATCCACTGCCGACACGCCTCTCCTCTGGAGTGCGCATTTGTGGTGGTCTTGGGAAGTTAGCACCCTCTGTTGCAAGTATTTCCTTCGGTGTTTTGGTAAGCGGGGTATATTTGTCATTGTCGCGTCCATTCCCTTGGTTGCGATAGTTCCTGTTACGGTTGTTATTCCGGTCTGTGGATTGTCTCCCAGGTTGTTCCTGTGACCGGTAATTGGAGTAGCTTCTCTTGCTATCCGCTGCGGCGGCTTCTCCTTGTACGAAGGACCGTGTACGCTTCATAACCTCATCGAAGGATTGGGGAATCCTGTCATTTAACCTTTTAATAAGTTCAGGGTTGTTGATTCCATTCATGAACCCTGAGATTTTAAGTACTTCGGGACATGCTTTGACTTGCATGCACTCATCCTTGAAGCGCTCCATGAAAGCGTTTGTGGACTCCCCTTGGCGCTGTTTGACTCTAGCAAGTTCAATGGGGTTTTTAGCGCACTTTTTTCGTTGAGTAAAATTTAGGCGGAATGCCTTCCTCAACTCTTCAAAGCCATTGATGCTTCTACGTGGAAGCTTGTTGAACCAGTTCCGCGCATTCCCCACAAGTGTGGAATTGAACATGTGGCACCATACAGGTTGTGGCCAATTTTCAATGGTTGCTGCTGATTCAAAAATTTTTAGATGATCATCAGGATCACCTGCTCCATCATAGGTTTTAACATTAGTAGGCATGCGCCTCTTTTTGTTCTCCGAAAAATCACTGATACGTCTAGTGAACGCATCTACCTTCTGACGGCGCCATGGGAGAGACATATCCTCCTCTTCTTGGTCACGGTTTTTTCTTCTGGATTTCCAATGTCCAGTCTCACTGTCCTCACTGTCTGAGGAATTACTAGAGGATAGTTCCTCTCCCCTTCGGCGTTTACGCCGGTTATCCTCAGAATTCGTGCTTGGGGGGCTCTCACTTGGGGAATATCGCTCCCCCAATCTATCTTGTACTCTGCGGCCACCGAGTCTAGTATGGACACTGGTGCGCTTCTCATCTTCCTCACTTTCAGTCCTGGGCTGTGAGTCAGGCGTATTATCTTCCTCAACTCTCCTCCCAATTCTATTGAACACTGGGGGTCGGCGATTGCCCTTCCCGCGTCTCTCCTTATGACGACGCGTTGGAGATATCTCAAACTCTGGGCCAAAGTCTAGTCGAGCATGCATGCTTCGACTTGGTCTTTTCTTTGCTTCCTCTTGCATGAGGACAGCTAGGGCTTCGTAATTTTGAGAGACAAAATTACTTGGCTCTAACTCTGGAACGACTCCCTCTAGAACAGGGGTATCTGTTTCTGTCAACACGCCCCTGTTCCTGTCGGGTGCGTCGGGTGCTTTTGTGAAGTTAGCTTCTAGCACTGATTGGAGTGGAGTAAAAGGAGTGCGCGGCGGGTCTCTGGTGCTGGTGGTAGTCGTTGTTGTCTGGGTTGTCCCCGAGAGTGGTTCCACCAGAGGGAAGGCCGAATCCTGGCCTGATCCCTGATTCTTAGCAGCGCTGGTTGTTCCAGAGTTCTGCTTGGGGGTTACCCCGCTGTGCACCTTCTTTCCAGTAAAATCTGCTTGTGATCGCTTCGTCATCCTAGTTCTTGGTTCTTAGTGAATGGTCCCACGGATGGCGCCACTTGTTGATGCAAAAGTTGGACGTTCCTTGCTTGGAGCTCCGGATTCTACACCAATTGAGGATTGTTGCTTGGAACCTGCGCACTAAAAACAAAAGACACCGTTAGGCTTACCGTGGGATTGTTTCCCACGATTATCCTCCGGCGTGAGAGTAAGTAATCGGTTTTAGGGTTTAAGGAGAGTTAGGGTTTGTAAAATCGTACCTTAAACGAGGGGTGTGATCCCCTTTATATACGCACGAAATCCTTGTTGGTTCCGTGTTCCTCAACCTTCGGCGTATCCCGCCTTAATCGGTTGAGAATGATTATCTCCTTGATTAGAAGATATCCCACATCCATTCCGTAAATAGATGCGTATTTGGGCCCCCGAGGGCCTAAACGCTTGTCAGCGTAGCCCACATCGTGTTGGACTTTATTAATATTGGGCTTTGGGTCGGGTTCATAACCCGGATGTAGAGTATACGTCATCATTGGTAAACATGATATGGGTTTTGAGTTGGACCAGATATTACGTCATCTTTTACGGAGCAATAAAGTGAATACTTTGGTCTTAGAGTGTTCAAGCAACTACTACTACAAGCTACCCTCTTCGTTCTTTTCATTACAAGGATTAGAACACCTACAACTCAATAATTGTGTCTTTGAATCTCCATTAAATCTCAACAGGTTTAGTAAGTTGAAGAGCGTGTGTTTTTACAATGTTGAGATTACTTCTAAAACACTTCAACGTTTCCTCTCAAGTTGCCCACTACTTACAGATTTGATTTTGGTAAGGTTTTCATAATCATTTATATGACTCTTTTTATTACAGATATTATAATTTTTTTCTTATAGCAGACTGGATACACAGAAGTCGTTGAAGGAGGAAACAAGTTTACATTTGTTGAGCTTTTAGAATGTGTGCCTTTGATTAAGAAACTGGATATCCAAAATGTGAATTATGTGGAGGTAGTATCTAAATTAAAAATCATATCCTATGTAATTCTAATATGCTATCGTGTTTTCTAATCAGGTCTTTTGGTATCCTGTTAAAGTACTTGTCTGTAGGTGGTATGCCACATGTGCTTCCAACCTCACCAATCCACCTCAAATATCTTTATTTAGAAGCGTACATTAATGTACGAGATCAAGTTTCTGCTGCCCTTTGTTTGATGAGGAACTCCCCAAATTTAGAGGAAATTACTCTTGCGGTAATACTATTACACATGTCGATTGTTCTTTATAACTTTTTATTGAAATTTTTACATGTTTTGTGGTTAGATGAATTGGAAGCCGGATGCTCCAGAAATTATCATCGACTTTCCTGATTTCCAAGACAACTTGGGTTTCAGCTTCAATCATCTTCAGGAGTTTACGATGAAATATTTCTGTAACAAACGTCTTGAGTGTGAAATTATAAAACTCATCATGGCTAAGTCACCAATGCTAAAGACAGCAAATATAGAGCTCCATGAGGATGTTTCTGTTGAGGGAGAACTCAAGATACTTAGAAAATGTATACAAGTTCCATTCCCACGTGCATCAGCTTCAGCAATAACAATCATAAAACGCCCCCAACCTTCCTCATGAAAGTTGTTATTTTGGCTTCTTTAGATGTGTATTTTTGGATTTGATCCTGATGACCTACTTGTATTGATGGGTGCAATCAGCTTCCAGGTGTTGAACCCAAATCAAGTGATCAACTCATCAGTATGTACGGATGTGGTTTCTTATGTGATTTCAAATTGAGAATAACTAATGTCTTGCACTATTGGTCAGGTGAAAGAAAGATGAATGACAGATGTTGTGCTTAATTATAAGTGTAATATAATATTTGATTTTGCGTTCATGCGACGTTTTCCGGCGGGCGTCTGGGCTAGCTAACGTATTTACGCAAGATATAACAATTATTTTGCGTATCTTGCGTTGCGGTGGGGCGTGTGAGCATACGAGTAAGGCTCATCGCAGTGGAACGGAAAACATCGGTCGGTTGAATGGGTCGACCGACTTTGAAGTCGGTCATGCCCAATGTGAAGCTTTGGTCGAATATCGGTGGTCGAACAAAAAAAAAACAACAATTGGTCTAATTTATGACCGATAATTTGCACACAAAAAATATGTCCATTTGATATATATATATATATATATATATATATATATATATATATATATATATATATATATATATATATATATGGGGATAGCTTAGCTATAATTTTTGTAGCCAATTGGCTACAATCCTTCATAAAAAATACACTATCAATGATTCAGGGACCCACAGAAAAGAATCGGGACCCACATTTTTAGCACAAAAATGTAGCTAATTGGCTACAATTAATTGTAGTTAATATATTCCATATATATATATATATATATATATATATATATATATATATATATATATATATATATATATATATATATATATATATATATATATATATATATTTTAAAAAGAAAAAACAAGAAACAAACAACCTTGGTCAACGATTGTGACAACTTGGTCGTGTCTGATCATCGAAAAAAAAGGCTTATGTGGCAAAGGATGACCCGAGTCACGATTGTGTCCAGTCTAATAGTGCTAGTAATAATGATTATTTGTTACTCCCTCCGTACCAAATTATAAGTCCAGTTTGACTTATTGACTCAAACTTTGACCTTAAATATTTTCGTTTGTATTATATAACAGTTGATGAAAATTATACCAAATGAAAATACATTTAAAACACAATCCATTTATATATTTTGCATCAAGCATTATATAATACAAACAAAAATATTTAAGGTCAAAATTTGAGTCAAAAAGTCAAACTGGACTTATAATTTGGGACGGAGATAGTATTTCCGTTATAGCTTAAAGATGTGATATGCGCATCACACAGTAGATGATATAATATAGGGCACACGACACTTTGACTTGACACGCCTATTTAGTCATTTGTAGACAAATAATAATGTTTACGATATTATATTAAGATAATATATTGCGTCAACGTTCATTTATTACAACAACTCTCTTTATTTTGTGTGCACCAAAATACAACATAACCTAACATATCTTCATTCTACCATAACCAACACAAAAGTCACCTGCACTTGCTACTTTTCTTTGCCATAAGTGAATCACTTAAAAACTAAGAAAACAACAAAAATCAACCAACTGATAACCAAAGCACTCTTCATTCTTGTAGCTTAAGCACTTTTTTGGTTTACTTGTCCTTGTAGCTCATTTAATGATCGTAAAAGACCCGGAATGATTTGCACAGATCTTGGACACATAGGAGGATCATACCAATCAATAATACCACAAATTTGCACCCTATTAACAGTTGTCGATAATTAGGTAATGGTGCTACTTTAGTTGCTTTTGACGAACTAAGATAAATAAGAAACTTACCCTTTTAGAACAACAATAAAATCGTCTACTTGGGTTGATTGCAGTCCATGATGTACTGATGGTGGATTGCGATCCACAGTTAAGGCATCTCACCATTGTTAGTGTGTGTTTATGTGTGGATTTTCTTGTCTACAAAGTGATACGAGTTATGACAAAAGGGAGTCAAAGGGTTATAAATAAGTCAAGACGACTACCCCTTACATGTTAGTATGTATTTGGTATTACAGGTTTATGTAACATGCTAGTATCATATTACGTTTTGTAACATGTTCTCTAATTGCAATGACTAAAACTTACATAATAAACAATACCATATGAAACTTACACAATAAGCAATACCATATGAAACTTGCACAATACAAAACACAAGAAGCAATACCATAAATATGTGCTTTCATAACTATTCCATGGACTTAAGCCCTTCCATGTACAAAATAGGGCTTTCATGGGGCTTATAAGTGCAACACTTGATGAGTTTGTTACATCCATAACACATCCATACTAGTTCCTAAATTACTATGAACACATCCATGAGTTTGTCCTTACATGAACAAAAGATGGGCTACAACATAAACATTCTAGTTAGTGTTTTTTTGCACAAAATACATAACCCCAAAATATGTGAAGTAAACTAGTTTGATGCAACTACTCCAAGACCATTTCATTTTCTTTGCTTGAACCAGTACCTCTAACAGGTTTGGATAGTTGTTGTAGAATCCTTTGGCTTCTTACGCTTGATGGAATAAATGGTGCTTGTCTTCTAGGTTCTTCAATTCTAGCTGCTGATATTGTGTGAACCTGTGAACATCAAGAAACACCATTCGTGAGGTCGAGGTTGATCAAAGAAAGATTTAAACATGATCAATTCTAGAGAGAGAAACTAAAGAAAAATATGAAGAAAAAGTGTTTTATTAATATGAAAAATAAAGAATGAACAACACAAATTTCCCACACCCCTCGTGGAGAGTCATGAGGGGTATTTATGGCTATATACAACACTAGTTTTCCCCATTTAGAATATTAGTCCATGTCTGTGCAACTATATTACGTATTTAGTCAAATACTCGTGTAAGACGTTATCTTCACAAAATAACAAAGCTAACAATCTCCATCAAAGATATCGTCACACGTGAATGGTTAGAATGAGACCTATAACTAAATAAACAAAGTAAATAACAATGATAAACAATGTTGATGAAGTGCAGAGTCTCTGCCGATGTCACTGTAGTCTTGATACTGAGGATGACTTGGAGTTCTCTCTTCCAAAGATCTCGGCTTTCATCTTTGACACTGACTGCTATGATCTTTTTCAGCTCTGAACTCCTTATTCTTCATCCTTGAAGGTCCTTCTGAATACTTCGGCATCGATCTTTAGCACTAATGGCTTTAATACTTGGAGCTATGAAATTCTTGTGCTGTAGTAATATAGTTAGGCTATTACTCCCTTCTAACTAGTGAGCCTTTTCTTTAATTTGCTCCCTCCAAACTGATCACCTTTCATAAATTCTCTTTAATCTTCAAATACGTAGCGGAGAAAGTAGACTATAGACTCTAGCACAATGGTTGTATATTCGGGGAGCACCATATCAAAATGACTCACATATATTGAATCCAAGTTGTTTAAAAGCCCCGATGTACACCTTATTAGTCCCTCTTCGGTTTCAGATTAAGCACAATTCCCTCAATCAACTAAATCACGAAAGATGAAACAATAATACCCGGCTAACCTACAAAAAAAATCAATGTTTGACCCGATAAATCTTCGTCTACTATTTCTACCTCCCGATGATTTCGAGTTATTAGAATCATCATAATGTTGTATACATGCTATAACATCAACTTGAATACACTACCTCTCACAATACAATTCCCCATGAGTTTATGTTGATGTATGAGTCTCTTTACAATCTCATATCTTTTCTTCAACCTATAAGCGACCTCAAAATCCAATCAGCTAGTAAACGACCACGTATGGAGATAACCCAATATAACAAATATGAAGATGAAGTAAAATCCCAACTTTTTGAGTTCATGCTTGTACGAAAGATAAATGTAACTTAGAGCCTATACTGAACACTACAACGTAACTCCTTAAAGTATGAGGTGCACAATGAAAAAACGCTCAGACAAGTTTATCTTGAGATATACAACCAACCTGTAGCCACCTGGAAAATTACACTATTTTAAATCTTCATATTTATGAACTAGACTGTTTATCAAATTTATTTGATCTAAATTGAGCATTTTAGCATGTACATTTCATCTTTTCTTGCATAAAAATTATGCATATCCAAGTAGTCTTATCTAACCATGCCTGATCTTTACTGATTTCTAAATCAGTCTCACAAGAAAGATTTTCTTGTCTTATGAGTCCGCACGCGTACCAAAATAAAATAAAAGAAAACGCGAGAAATTAAGCGAACTAATAAAAATAAAAAATTTCGTCATTGTGTCAGTTTATTTATAACGTGTCCGGAAATATAAATAATACAACCTTCTGTTTAAAGTTATACATTCACAAGCTAACAACGAAGTACCAAAATACACCTATTACCTAAATAATACACCTCTAATAACTAATAACTTACAAAAATAAAATAATAAAAACCCACCTCCTTATCTACTTTTGCTTCTGTCTTCTCTGCATCCCCACGCCCCCACAAACCTGCTACCCACCTCACCTCCATTTTCGCCTCCCTCCTTGATCCTCTGCACACGCTGCCTGCTCCCACTCCAAAAATAGCTACACCTCCAAACCCCTTTTCAAATATCACTACTAACTTCAATCCAAGAGTAGTTCTCCTTTGGCTTATCCCATGAAGAAGTCGACAAAACCTTGTCCCCCTTGGACCACCACTGAAGACGAAGACAGAGGAAGACCATGTGAAGACCTGAACTCGTTACCCAAAGAAGACCCTTACTCCCTCCCCACTTCGAAGGACAAGCAACCACTTCCTCTTTTACCTCTATTTAAACCATGGGTCTCAAGAGTTTATCTCACACCCAAAAATCAAAAACTAAAAAGAGTGCTTGAAGTGTTTTACTAGTTCCTGTGGATTCAACTTGGCGGGTTCATCCTCTTGTTGTTTTTCTCTTCCAATCGACTCGTGTTTATAAGGTTTCCATGTTTTTCCTTAACTTAGTTTTTATGTTGATTCGTTTGTATTGTTGATTTTGATTGATATTAAGCTAAAAAGTGGTGAAACCCTTGTCGCCATAAATATCTTAATGGATTGATTTACTTGTCTCTTGTTGATTGATTTTCTACATAAAAACTGGAAAACCATCTTTCTGCTTTTGATTTATATTGTGGTAAAAGGATATGGGTATTGGTTAAAATAATGAGTTAGTGTCACATGAAATGGTAAAAGAAATATGTACCTATATATTGGAATGCATTGGCTTGGTAAATCGAAGTGTTTAGGATTGAGTTGCTTGTGGCGTTTTCTTTTCTTTCTCACCTTGTCGAAACTTGAAGTGTCATTCCCATCTTAGCGACTCTTTGTTATTGGTAAGGTTACCCCTTGTTTCGAGTTGTTAAAATGTTTTGATTGAGTATGTGGTCGAAAACCCACTGTGGTCGAACCACAGTGGTATGTCTTCATGGTTTTGATGAGTAGAATAAAATGTCACCCCTGCTCTTTTTCTTTTGACCTGCTGTCGAGACATCATTTTGATGTGGGTCTAATAAAATGGTTAAAACAAGATTTCAAACTATTATGTTTTAGAGTTAAATGGGTTAAAGACCCTAGGTGAACGTGTGTGTCATGTTTGAGTCTCGTTGTCGGAACGATAGTTGATTTCCATGGCCTTCGTCACCACAAAAAGCGCCCCTTAAAAACTACTTCTTGTTACCCTTACAAAATAAAATGTAAAATGTTGTGCTTTCCTTTCCGTTTTGATGTTAGTCTAACGTACCAAGTTCCACGTCTCACTTCCTTGTTAAATTTAACACGAGGAGTTAAGTACTAAATCTTTCCCCTGTTTGAGTCGTCGTTATGGCATTACGAAAACATCCATCAAACTCTTGAACCTGTTACTATTGTGGCTTCATAAGAAACGAACGTCCATGCGTAGTATATTCATTCCGTACAAATTGCTATATGTCCAAAAACTTCGGTTACAATGCAACGTCTAATGCCAAGATTGCGTCAAAAATATGTACTTCCTTTTTCTTGCACACATAGGTGCGTTTGGTGTTATCAGTTGGGCCACGAAACCAAAACCTGATTTGATCCCTCTCTCTTGGGCCTGAATCCATGTCAAGAACTTTGGGCTAAAGCCACTTAATATATGCGCACATGTACTGATTTCACCAAAACAAATATGTATGTGATTTCATTTCTTTTTAACATAAGTCTACAAAGTTAGGATCAAACAAATAGAAATTTCATAACGTTAAGTATAACAAAAATCGTCATTTTAAACATGCTAAGATTACTTGTCTTTTCGATCCTTTTCACGCCTCGTTCACAACTCGCTCGTCTAACCGTGTTGACATAATTACTTCCAATATTATTTTCACGATATCTCCTTTAATAAGCATATGACATAAACAACTAACGAAATACGATTAACTCTTAATTCATACTAAACGAGATTTATTTTAAAACAATAATAATTTCCTACACCTCGTCACCAAATATATTTTAGACATATGAACGAGTCATACATATATTTTTTTTAAAGACATTTATAACATATAAAACGGAAAGTTATGTTATTTTTACCATTATAATAAAACTATTACTTTTCTTATATATATATTTTAAGCGACGTCTTTATAATTTAAATATATTTATTATTCGTTTGCGATATCTTCCGTGCGTCATCTTCCAATTACGACGAACCCAAGACTCACTCGTTTTCTTTATACTTTTATGTATATCTAAGCATTTACATGAGCCAAAGTTAATCATGTTCAATAATAAACGATACACATAAATAACCTAAACTTTTGGTGTATATAAACGTTATCAATTCAAAATACAAACGTATAATTAAAGTATTGGTATACGAACTATAGGTCGCGTGACGGTACCCGGTGCATCATTTACTTGACTCTTTTACTACTCGGATACTACTTTGCTAAGGTGAGTTCATAGCCTCGCCTTTACTTACTTCTTTCAAATCCCGCGAGGGAGATGCATGCTATAAACTAGAACACAAGTCTTTTCTTAAACTGTATGCTTGCCTGATTATTATTATTATAGCCTAAGTTGCCTGCCATAAGCCCCTTACATCATGAACCATTAATCACTTACGAGTGAACGCGAATATTGTGGATAGTACTATGGGAATTAACGACCCCGACTCGGTTATCGGAAATAACCGGGGTATATTTGGTTAACTATGGAATTGGCAATTCCATCTGAGGGCGATATTATTACTTACACCAGTAATTAGGTGTATGCAGTTAGTTTGGTGTCATGAGCTTAGTGCATAATAACAATCTCTGTTTTCCATGGTGATTGTATTCGAAGCAATTATCATCTCTTACTTGTGTTCAACCATTTATTTAAACCTATGAATATCACTCAACTTTTGTTGATCTTTTTAAGCATGTTCATCTCAGGTACTAATTAGAATATCATGAAGGCGTGGAGTAGACGTCATGGGACGCTTGAAGTGGTGTTGTTTTCAATTAAAGTTATCATTTCGTAAACGTTTAAACTATCTTTTATGTAATTTCAAAACATGTGGTATTTCCTTTTGTGTTCCCAAAACACTGAGTTTTATGAAATGGTAACAACTTTTATTAAAAACGTCTCTTTAGAGTCGTTTTCTATAACTCATGACTATGATCCTCTAAGTAATACCCCAAATAGTCTTCCGCTGTCACATTGTGATTTTGGGAGTGTTACAGATTGGCATCAGAGCCTAGGTTATAGAGAACCAACTTGTATTTTTAAAACAAATTGGACTATAACCACGTTTTCAAATGGACCGTTTTACACCACCACTTCACGTCCTCCGCGCCTACTTCGTTCCGATTGCACGTATGAGATTCGCTTGGCGGATAATACATGACTAGTAAAACTTTGCATGATAAAAACTTATAATGCTAGCTTTCATTTAGTTAGGCATTTAGATTTGCGTGGCAGATTATGCGCGACTAACTAAATCTTATTTACTGCATGGCATTATTTACTTATAAGTGTATATTTTCTTTTGGGTTGTTACAGTACCATGTCGTCTGCTACTCACCCTATCGACCTGACCTCCGACATTGAGATTGAGGACGCTATGTCCTCTGCCTCTACTCCTTTGGCACCGGCTATCATTTCACATGTGTCTTCTGAGACTGAGCCCTTCGAGGAGGGTGAAGTCGTTGTCACCTCACCTACCTTGACCATACCCGAGCATCTGCCCGTTTTTGGTCCCCCCACTTATGACAGATACCTGGAGTCACAGCAGTGGCTATCACCTTCTGACATTGTATCACAGACACCCTCACCCGCTGATTCCGTGTCTTCTACTTCTCGCCCATCACCACTACCGGTTCGCCGAAGGCGAAGACGAGCTAGGGTTCTCAAACCCTACGAGCCTGCGCCATTCGGTCAGCCATTCCGTTACCGTGAGGATGGTGCTACTTTTATACATACCGCTCGGAAACGAGTGAGGGCACCCATTTTGTTCCACCCTCTGACATACCATCATCGTCTGCTTTCCCACCTTCAGCTGCACCTGCACCACCACTCATACCTGTTTCACCACTACCACCACCTACCACATTCATTTATCAGACCACCACTGTACCGGCTTCGTCCCCATCCCGTGCATCATCACCCTTGGTGATGCATACGGAGCCTGTGATATCTCTTGGGGAGAGAGTCTGTTTCTCACCCGCACATTCAGACCCATATCACTAGGTTGTGTTTGGTACCTCTGAGCCGGGAGTCCATAGGAGGGTCGATGCTAGACGTTGGTCCTACATGATGCCGCTCATTAGTCGATGGAGGTCGGAGGAGGGTGCACCTAGCGCTATGGAGCTTGGGGAGCATCTGTTTGCTGCTGCTGAGACTCTCCCTGTCACGGGAGAACCCCTTCATCATACCATTCCATTGATAGCTGCCCGAGTGCTGCGAGCTGAGGATCAGCTTGAGGATGTTGTTGCATTTGTTGATGAGGTTCCGTTGGTTCGTATCGAGAACATTGAGGATGAGGTTGGAGATCTCCTTAACGGGAGGATCACGATGGAGAGAGCACTTGATAGGGTTAGTGCTCAGTCTGAGAGAGCGAGTGGAGCAGTGACAGTATTGGAGAGGAGGATGGAGTCAGATAGATTAGGACTGCTGGACAGAGCTGAGATGTTGGAGGGAGTGGTGCGACGACAGTCTGAGAGGATGATGATCATGGAGACTCGTGCTACTGCTCTTGAGCAGAGATTAGAGGCACGAGATAGAGTGGTGGATGATCTGGCAGAGCTAGTCCGTGATCTACAGCGCCGAGTGAGGGGCACACCCGACAGCCTCTAGATCGGTGGTTCATCTACTTAGTTTTCTAGTACTTTAGCCTGCCGCATGTTGCACTAATAAAGGCTTTGTAATCGCATGTTTTGTAAACTATAGAACAAGCTATTTATGTGACATTGTATGGTTATCGTATCACCATGTATGGATGATAGACCTATGGCATTATCGTTATTTTTCTTGATGTTCTTATGTATGATGATCTTTCTTATTTATTGGTTTGTGTGAATCGAAGTGATCATTTATATATATTCTCTTGTGTGGTTCTAACCCGTTGTGATTCTTTCTTATGATGATTATACTCTATTGATATAATGTGAAGATCTTGACTATTATGAAACCATATTTATAATAATTCACAATTATGTTGAATGATTCTGAAATCTGAGTGTATGTCTTTAGAAAAATGGCAAGAACAAGAGCTACCTCTCCCCCTACTCCAACTCCTGAGATGACCCCTGATGCAATTCGGAGAATGGTTACCAATGAGATTGGTGCTGCTTTTGCTGCAAGACCTGCTGAGGCAGCTCGAGCAAATGAAGCCCCAAATCAAGCCAACTGGAATGAAGCTGTGGTGAATCGCAAATGTGGATACAAGGAGTTCATGAACTGCAAACCTACTTTCTTCAAAGGAACTGAAGGCGCTGTTGGCCTTATTCATTGGTTTGAAAGATCTGAAACTGTGTTTCTTCTAAGTGATTGCTCCGAAGATTGCAAGGTGAAATTTGCTACTGGTACTCTGCTGGAAGATGCATTGTCTTGGTGGAAGGCTCATGCCCAACCTATTGGCATGGAAGAAGCCTACAAAACCACTTGGACTGAACTAAAGCAATTGATGATGAAGCAATATTTTCCAAGGACCGAGATCAAGAAACTTGAAGATGAGTTCTATCATCTGACTACTAAGGGCAATGATCTCAAAACCTACTTCAAGCGCTTCCAAGAATTGAAAGCTCTATGCCCTTCCATGGTTGCTGATAATGTCAAATTGCTGGAAAACCTCATTGGGGGATTACCCCGAAGCATTGAGGGCAATGTTACTGCATCTAAGCCCAAGACCGTGGAAGAAGTGATCACAATTTCCTACCAACTCATGGATCAAGTCTTGAAACATGGATCCGTGCAAGGCAATAATGACAACAAAAGGAAATTTGATGACCGTCGAGGCAACACTTCCAACAACTACCATCATAACAACTCCTTCCACCACAACAATAACCGTAACAACAACAACCAAGGCCGCAACAATCACAATCAACACCGCAACAACAATCCCAACCCATATCACCAAAACCGAAACAACCACCATAATCAACAAAACCGTAGGCAAGAGGTTGTGCGGGCTTATGCTGCTACCCCCGCCACTGGAAGAGGCTATGCTGGACCACACCCTTTGTGCACTCGATGCAACCTGCATCATGTGGGACGTTGTACTATCAAGTGTGGAAAGTGTAACAAGGTGGGCCATACCCACAAGGATTGCCGAAGCCCTGCTACTGGTAGTAACCTTCAACCCATTGGGATAACTTGTTTTGGATGTGGAGAAGCTGGACATGTCAAGAGTAGATGCCCAAAGCTGTACGAGAACAACAACAACAACAACAACAACAACCCTGCTAGAGCAAGAGCTTATGTGCTAGGAGATGGAGATGCACAAGAGAACCCGGATGTCGTTACAGGTACGTTTTCACTCAACCATCATTTAGCTAAAGTGTTATTTGATTCTGGAGCCGACAAAAGCTTTGTGTCTTCTAAGTTTGCACCTTTATTAAAAGTCACCCTGATGAGTGTCTAAATACTCATCATTTTTGTACAAAATAAACTGCAAAATCATCTGAAAACGCTCAGAAACACATCAAAATGATCAAAATATCACAAATCAGTGTTTTATGTGTTTTGAATGCAAAAATATCAAAATCAGATGAAAAGCATATCAAATTTTCAAAAATTGCAGTTTCAGTCCCCCAAGTTTCAAAAATTGTCAAAAATAGTCCCTGAGTCAAAATTTCAAAAGAAAAGTCACCAAAGGTCCTTTTAAAATCATAAGTTGTCAAATTTAGTCCTTTGGTGAAAAATGTGAAAAAGTTTGAGAAAATTACAAATTGGTCCTTCAAGTTTCAAAATTGGCAGAATTGGTCCCTGGAAAATGTGAAAATGTCAACTTTGGTCCTTGTAATATTAACACTTGTCAATTTCAGTCCCTGAAACATCTTTGCAGAATTGGCAGAACAGGTCCCTACAGTTTCAGAAATTACAATTGAGACCCTATGTTGTTTAGAACCTTTCCTACACTTTGGCCCCTTGTCACTAACCCATTTTGACCCTGCCAATGCTTTTTGGACCCTGCCTTTTGACCCCTTGTTATTAATAATCCAGTCAAATGAAGCTTTGACTATCCATTTCCCTCTCTCCCTCACGGGTACACCCAAAACACCATCATCAAACCTGTAACCTCCCTGATCACACTCCATCCACTCCATCATCACCTACACCCCCCCCTCCAAACACAAGAAGCCAAGGTCCATTTAATGCCCTTAACCCAATCCCACTCAATCTCACAAACGGTTAAAAAAAGGTTTTGGCGCCAAAACACTTTAAACGGCTAGGATCAAGTTGAGCCATCCAAGGGCCTCAAGTGTTGCTGGGATATGTCCAAATAAGTGAGAGAAGAAGACTTGGGTGTATAAAAGACCAAGAGAAGCAATGAGAGAGGAGTTAGCTTTTATTTCTTTAGCAATGTATGTCGTTTCATGTTTTTTTAGTCTAAAATAGATTTGCAGTTGTAATTTAAAGCTCCATTGTACTCAAGTAAACCTTTTCAATGTATTTTAACTTGATTTAAGTGATAATTTCAGTTTATGTTCAATTTCCATCATTATTGTTAACTGTTGAAATTTTAAAATTCAAACTCAGTTGTTAAGACTTTTAGCAGCTCAAGTTAATCCCAAATAAGCTTATATAAGCTCACATTTGAAGTTTCATTCACTTTCAAACTTTGGTCAACAAAAGTCAACACGGGTGAAAATTGAAGCAGAAGGGAAATGGGTTGATGCAGACATGAGAATGGGTTGCTTTGGATTGATTTGGGTTGGTTTGTATTAGGTAGTGGTCCTTTGTTTCACATAGCAAGCCATTGTGGCTAGGCAACATTGTAAGTGATTTATAAGTTTCTTAGCATAATCAATTTCTGTGGTTTAAATCAATTAAAACCTGTTCAAACAGTAGTATTTAGATTGGTTGAAGCTAATTTGATCATAAAATAAGTTGGTTTTGTGTTTGGATTTGTTTCAATTTGATTATCAGTCCATACAGGGGTGTTTGGTTTGTTCAGTAAAACTGAGTTTAAGGCTACTTTGATCTAAGCTTTTTGTTGCAATTGTCTCTAATAACACCAGTGATATTATTTCAACAAGAGTTTGCACCAGTTTTTCTACAAAAGTCAAAATGAGCTCAAATCTAATTCTGTTTGCTTAGTTGATGGAATCAGTTAACTCAAATCACATCAAATGGGTTGAAAACTTGATAAGCTTACCTGATAAAGTTGCATTATATCACATTTCATCATAATCAGTCTTACATTTGCTTTTAAAATTCACCAAAGTCAACTTTCTCATCTGTTTTTGAAAGTCAATCATGTCAAAAACCAGGTCTGATCTAATTATGCAGAACTTGCAGAGTGTGCATAGGTTTCAATAAGGGTTGTTCAGGTCTGATTTTTGGTCCATTGGTAGTTTGTCAGGTGGTCTTCAAGACCCCAATTCTGTTTTACCTTTAAGCTTTTCTGATAAGCTTATAAATAAGCTCAAACACTGCACCTGTTCTGCTTACTGTTCTGTTCAGCAGTCCTCATGTTTTAGCCACTTTTTGTTTGATCCGTAACTTCTTCATTACTTGCCCTATTTAGCTGAAAATTGGTACATATGGTCTCTGGTTGGTGATCTATAGAACCACACTCTTAGTTTTAACCTTGGCTTATTTGATTAGCAGTTGCAACTGCTTAAACTTAGGGACAGTTTTCTTGTTTTGGCTTATAGATCAGTTTGCATAATCTAGGTATAATGCTTATTTAGGTGTTAGGGATAGTTGCTTTTGGTTGCCTTAGAGTAGTTACAGTATAGCTTAGCTTTTGTATCAGTTTGGTTTACTATAGTGCTTTTTAGCTTGTTTCAAAGTGCTTATTCCTTCTCCATTTACATAGCAGCCTTAGATTCTTCCACATAAGCCCTAGTTTTTATATTTTTCTCTGCTTTAGAATAATATTTTAAATTTTCCCTGAAATTTTCATAATTTTTAGTCACCATTTACTATTTTTCTTAATAAAAATCAGTTTTTATCAATTTTAATTAGTTTTAATTGCAATTAATTGAGAAAAAGTTCCAAAAAATAATTTTTCAATTTTAATAGATTAAGATAAATATAAAAAGCATAAAAAATATTTTTCCTTATTTTTCTCCTTTCATTTGGTATTTTTCATAATTTTAATTAGATTTAAATAGTTTTTAATTCATAGAAAATAGGAAATTAATCAGAAAAATACAAAAATAGTTTTGAAAATTCTAGTTTGTTATTTTAGACTTTTCTAAGTCTTAATTTTATTTTTCTAGCCTTATTTCCTAATTTCTTGCATTTTAGGTTATTATTAAATAGTTAAAATTAGTTTTTAATTAATAGTAATTAATTAAATAGTTGTAAAAATAATTTTCTTTTTCTAAAAAGTTTCTTTTATCATTAGGTTTATAAAAATATCATTTTCATATTTTTAGGGTTAATATTGTGTAAGTTTCACGTTTTTTTCATTGTACGTCGCATAGTTTTTAAATTCAGTTTTATAAAAACATAAAAACAAAAACATCATTTTAAATATAGTGATAGCGTTTATTTAATAGATTTTATCTTTTTAACTTTCTTTAATTTGCATTTAAGCCGTTTTAATTTGTTGGCTTTTCTGTAGTTATAATATCATTCAGAATCCTTTTTCCGTTCAAATTCCTCGATCACTAAACGTTTGATAATTCATCGCATAGCTCGCTGGGACATAACGACCCGGGGAGACCTTATACTCTCCTGGACTTCATTGCATTTGTGTCTCAACTGTTTTAAGTCTGTTACGGCTGGTCATTCACAAGTGACCAGTTTGTGTGATTAGACTTGACGGTTTTGCGCAGATCAAAATTTTTGGCGCCGCTGCCGGGGAGCTGTGCTGATTATCTTCCGTCTAGCAGATTAGTGATTTGAATATTCACTCTTTGTTCATACCATCCATCCTTATATATTTATATTTTCTTATAAAAAATCCAAAAACCCAAAAATATTTTCCTTTTCAAAATTTATTTTCCCTTTTATGTTTTCTATTTATAAAACCCCAAAAATATTCTTCTCATTCCTCTTATTCGTTGATTCTATTTCTCTTACCCTCTTTTGCCGTTTAATTCTATTCTTCGTATCCTCTCAACCATTTGATTCTCCTCTTATCCCTCTATATGTTTAATTCTAATGGCGGACATGCGTACGATGTTCGAAATGCTCCAAGTACCCACCGAGGGTTACGAAGATGCTGTTGTTGTACCGGAGATTCTTTCAGAAAATTTCGAGATACAAACCGGTTTAATTCAACTAATTATGTCAAATCCATTCTATGGTTTTGAGAAGGACGATCCCTATGCTCACATCCGATGGTTTGATAGATTAATTTCAACCATAAAATATAGGGATGTTCCTCATGACACAATTAAGTTGATGCTATTCTCATTTTCTCTCAAGGGGGCAGCTCAGAATTGGCTCGAAAAAGAACCCCCTCGATCGATCACTGCTTGGGAAGATCTCGTTTCAAAATTTGTAAATCGTTTCTTTCCTTATTCTAAGACGGAAAATCTTAAGAACGAGATTACAAACTTCCAGCAGCGCTTTGATGAAAGTTTTGGTGAGGCATGGGAAAGATTCAAAGATCTCCTATGGAAATGCCCACATCATGGTTTCTCGGAATTACTCCAGATCGATATATTCTACAATGCTTTAATGCAAACCGATCAAGATTCACTTAATGCAGCCGCCGGTGGCAATATCTTGTATCGTACCCCAAGGGATATATTGACGATCATCGAGAACAAATCGAAGTTCCGACTACGAGAAACAAACCGATTGAGATGGCTGAGCTTACCAATGATATTCGATGCATGAAGCAAAAATCAGAGCCCGTTGTTACCATTACCGAAAGATGTGATATTTGTGGTGGTCCCCATCCTTTTTACGATTGTCAAGCCACCGATGACGAGGTTTATAATGCTACATCAACCTAATATCACAAGACTTTAGTTTTCGATGATGATGAGGATTCCATTCAAATGAAAGAATATTATGCGAGTTTGTCGGCTACAACCAATCCTGTTTCTGAGCCTTTCATTTCCGACTCTTCCCCTTCACTCACACCGGTTGAGAGAAGTGACGTCGTTTTAGAAGAGTTCGATGATCATATTTCAACAAACATTGTTGAACCCGTTGACTCTCTCATAATGGGGGACGAGCCTCTTAGCACTATTCCAGAAATGGAATCGTCTAGTGTTGAGAGCCTTGTCCCAATCCCAAGTGAGTCCGAGGTTATCTCCGGTAATATGTGTGATAAGCCTCTTGATGATGATTCTTACCCTCCTCTTGACATTCCAAATGATCATGTTGATATGTTCTCCGATTCTGACAACGATTGTACTTCGTTTGACGATTCTTTATCTTATGGAGACATTGATTATGTCGAGGACTTACCTTCTGAGCTAGTTAGCTTAGAGGATGCGAGAGATTCTGATGATCTGGAAATTGAGGACGAGATGCTTCGTGAAAAATTATTCAATATAAATCTCCTCGTTTCTAAGATCGAATCATTCTGTGCTAAGTCAGCTTCATCTCCTATCCCCGTTGTGGATAGTGACTTGGAAAAGCCCGAACCAATTCCTGAACTTAAGGCTTTTTCCAATGATTCTTTTCCGGAATTTGAAGTATTCCGCTTTGATGACGATTATACTAAAAAGGAGAGTAGTGGCAATCCCACTTTTCATCTTTCTCTTCCTGAGTATGATTCGTTTCTCTTTGATCTAGATCCTGAGGAGTTCTCCGGTGAACTCTCTCATATCATATCTCCTCCGGAGTATGATCATTTCTATTTTGATCTTGATCTTGACCGGGGGGAGACATGCTCTATCATAAGAGTTTTCTCATTGAGGACACTACCCCGTCTCTTCCTCCCGAGGTTTTTGTTAAAAATCACCCTATGAGCTTAAATGATCAAATTCAAATTAAAGATGATGAAGAATGGATCCTTATTGTTATCAAAATCTTCATTCCATTCCTCACATATACTGTGATTTCTTCTCTTCTTCACTCCTTCGGGAATGAAGACACTATCTTTGACCCCGGCATTTTCATTTATCATTTTTGAGCCGGTTCTATGTATATCTCATCGGTGTGGAACTTTCACGTGCTTCAAATGTTTGTCCAAACATCTTGAATGAAAGTCCGATGGAGACTGTTTCTTCCATTTTGCTTCCCCATGAACCAATTAATTCGGGGTCGAGTCAAGCTAGCGACTCGGTAATCAAAAACAGTAGCTTAACATGGGTTTTCACCCATGTGTACCACCCTAGTGTGGGGGAGTTGCCCCACATGTTATATATATATAAGTTCAAAAAAAAAAAAAAAAAAAAAAAAAAAAAAATCTTTCTAAATAATGGCCGTAGTATTTCTCTTTTATGTTCTCAGTTTCGGCATAACCGCCGGTACTTTGAATATTGAGGGCAATATTCATTTCTAAGTGTGGGGGGAATTCTCACGAATTTTATCATATATTATCTACCCAATTCCCCCGTTTTTGGCCAAAATTTTTTTTTGGAGTAAGTGTTTTTCACTTACTCAGATTGGTTATCAGTCCGCCATGTCTGTAAGACTAAAGGATTGGCTAATCCAGGAGCAAATGGCTCTTGGTAAAGATATATCAAATCCGTTTACGGCTTACAATTTGCCCAAAATTGTATGGTATTCAGCTCACCATATCCTAAAAAGTGAAGAGTTGGCTAGCCCGCAAGATTATGGCTTGTGGTAAAGGCAGTGGAAAAACCATAATTGGTAATCGACTCACCAAAGATAATATTGATAATTTATCTAAGAGTTGGCTAGTCCAGAAGGGTACGGCTTCTGGTTAAGACAAATCAAATCCGTTGGAAGCTGGTGGTTTGCTCAAAATCACATGGTTATCGGTGTACCATGGTTCTTACTTGAACTGAAACATTTGGCTACTCCAGAAGTAATGGCTTTTGGTAAAGAGATTAAAATCCATTATGTTTTCTCAAATCATTGCTAGGGACTAGCAATATCTCAGTGTGGGGGATTGATGAGTGTCTAAATACTCATCATTTTTGTACAAAATAAACTGCAAAATCATCTGAAAACGCTCAGAAACACATCAAAATGATCAAAATATCACAAATCAGTGTTTTATGTGTTTTGAATGCAAAAATATCAAAATCAGATGAAAAACATATCAAATTTTCAAAAATTGCAGTTTCAGTCCCCCAAGTTTCAAAAATTGTCAAAAATAGTCCCTGAGTCAAAATTTCAAAAGAAAAGTCACCAAAGGTCCTTTTAAAATCATAAGTTGTCAAATTTAGTCCTTTGGTGAAAAATGTGAAAAAGTTTGAGAAAATTACAAATTGGTCATTCAAGTTTCAAAATTGGCAGAATTGGTCCCTGGAAAATGTGAAAATGTCAACTTTGGTCCTTGTAATATTAACACTTGTCAATTTCAGTCCCTGAAACATCTTTGCATAATTGGCAGAACAGGTCCCTACAGTTTCAGAAATTACAATTGAGACCCTATGTTGTTTAGAACCTTTCCTACACTTTGGCCCCCCCTTGTCACTAACCCATTTTGACCCTGCCAATGCTTTTTGGACCCTGCCTTTTGACCCCCTGTTATTAATAATCCAGTCAAATGAAGCTTTGACTATCCATTTCCCTCTCTCCCTCACGGGTACACCCAAAACACCATCATCAAACCTGTAACCTCCCTGATCACACTCCATCCACTCCATCATCACCTACACCCCCCCTCCAAACACAAGAAGCCAAGGTCCATTTAATGCCCTTAACCCAATCCCACTCAATCTCACAAACGGTTAAAAAAAGGTTTTGGCGCCAAAACACTTTAAACGGCTAGGATCAAGTTGAGCCATCCAAGGGCCTCAAGTGTTGCTGGGATATGTCCAAATAAGTGAGAGAAGAAGACTTGGGTGTATAAAAGACCAAGAGAAGCAATGAGAGAGGAGTTAGCTTTTATTTCTTTAGCAATGTATGTCGTTTCATGTTTTTTTAGTCTAAAATAGATTTGCAGTTGTAATTTAAAGCTCCATTGTACTCAAGTAAACCTTTTCAATGTATTTTAACTTGATTTAAGTGATAATTTCAGTTTATGTTTAATTTCCATCATTATTGTTAACTGTTGAAATTTTAAAATTCAAACTCAGTTGTTAAGACTTTTAGCAGCTCAAGTTAATCCCAAATAAGCTTATATAAGCTCATAATATCTTTCCATAAGCTCACATTTGAAGTTTCATTCACTTTCAAACTTTGGTCAACAAAAGTCAACACGGGTGAAAATTGAAGCAGAAGGGAAATGGGTTGATGCAGACATGAGAATGGGTTGCTTTGGATTGATTTGGGTTGGTTTGTATTAGGTAGTGGTCCTTTGTTTCACATAGCAAGCCATTGTGGCTAGGCAACATTGTAAGTGATTTATAAGTTTCTTAGCATAATCAATTTCTGTGGTTTAAATCAATTAAAACCTGTTCAAACAGTAGTATTTAGATTGGTTGAAGCTAATTTGATCATAAAATAAGTTGGTTTTGTGTTTGGATTTGTTTCAATTTGATTATCAGTCCATACAGGGGTGTTTGGTTTGTTCAGTAAAACTGAGTTTAAGGCTACTTTGATCTAAGCTTTTTGTTGCAATTGTCTCTAATAACACCAGTGATATTATTTCAACAAGAGTTTGCACCAGTTTTTCTACAAAAGTCAAAATGAGCTCAAATCTAATTCTGTTTGCTTAGTTGATGGAATCAGTTAACTCAAATCACATCAAATGGGTTGAAAACTTGATAAGCTTACCTGATAAAGTTGCATTATATCACATTTCATCATAATCAGTCTTACATTTGCTTTTAAAATTCACCAAAGTCAACTTTCTCATCTGTTTTTGAAAGTCAATCATGTCAAAAACCAGGTCTGATCTAATTATGCAGAACTTGCAAAGTGTGCATAGGTTTCAATAAGGGTTGTTCAGGTCTGATTTTTGGTCCATTGGTAGTTTGTCAGGTGGTCTTCAAGACCCCAATTCTGTTTTACCTTTAAGCTTTTCTGATAAGCTTATAAATAAGCTCAAACACTGCACCTGTTCTGCTTACTGTTTTGTTCAGCAGTCCTCATGTTTTAGCCACTTTTTGTTTGATCCGTAACTTCTTCATTACTTGCCCTATTTAGCTGAAAATTGGTACATATGGTCTCTGGTTGGTGATCTATAGAACCACACTCTTAGTTTTAACCTTGGCTTATTTGATTAGCAGTTGCAACTGCTTAAACTTAGGGACAGTTTTCTTGTTTTGGCTTATAGATCAGTTTGCATAATCTAGGTATAATGCTTATTTAGGTGTTAGGGATAGTTGCTTTTGGTTGCCTTAGAGTAGTTACAGTATAGCTTAGCTTTTGTATCAGTTTGGTTTACTATAGTGCTTTTTAGCTTGTTTCAAAGTGCTTATTCCTTCTCCATTTACATAGCAGCCTTAGATTCTTCCACATAAGCCCTAGTTTTTATATTTTTCTCTGCTTTAGAATAATATTTTAAATTTTCCCTGAAATTTTCATAATTTTTAGTCACCATTTACTATTTTTCTTAATAAAAATCAGTTTTTATCAATTTTAATTAGCTTTAATTGCAATTAATTGAGAAAAAGTTCCAAAAAATAATTTTTCAATTTTAATAGATTAAGATAAATATAAAAAGCATAAAAAATATTTTTCCTTATTTTTCTCCTTTCATTTGGTATTTTTCATAATTTTAATTAGATTTAAATAGTTTTTAATTCATAGAAAATAGGAAATTAATCAGAAAAATACAAAAATAGTTTTGAAAATTCTAGTTTGTTATTTTAGACTTTTCTAAGTCTTAATTTTATTTTTCTAGCCTTATTTCCTAATTTCTTGCATTTTAGGTTATTATTAAATAGTTAAAATTAGTTTTTAATTAATAGTAATTAATTAAATAGTTGTAAAAATAATTTTCTTTTTCTAAAAAGTTTCTTTTATCATTAGGTTTATAAAAATATCATTTTCATATTTTTAGGGTTAATATTGTGTAAGTTTCACGTTTTTTTCATTGTACGTCGCATAGTTTTTAAATTCAGTTTTATAAAAACATAAAAACAAAAACATCATTTTAAATATAGTGATAGCGTTTATTTAATAGATTTTATCTTTTTAACTTTCTTTAATTTGCATTTAAGCCGTTTTAATTTGTTGGCTTTTCTGTAGTTATAATATCATTCAGAATCCTTTTTCCGTTCAAATTCCTCGATCACTAAACGTTTGATAATTCATCGCATAGCTCGCTGGGACATAACGACCCGGGGAGACCTTATACTCTCCTGGACTTCATTGCATTTGTGTCTCAACTGTTTTAAGTCTGTTACGGCTGGTCATTCACAAGTGACCAGTTTGTGTGATTAGACTTGACGGTTTTGCGCAGATCACACCCCAACTGCCCTAGATACCACTTATGAAGTAGAGCTAGCCGATGGAAAAATCGTAGGAACTAACACTATCCTTCGAGGTTGCAACCTATCCTTATCAAATCACCCGTTCGATATAGACCTTATGCCTATCCAACTTGGTAGCTTCGATGCTGTCATTGGCATGGATTGGCTATCCAAGAATCGTGCAAGAATCATCTGTGACGAGAAAGTCGTTCACATTCCTCTCGATGATGAAACTCTGATCATTCGGGGTGCTCGTAGTAAGACCCGATTGAATATCATCTCGTGCGTTAAAACTGCAAAGTACATAGAAAAAGGATGCCACATTTTTCTAGCACAAGTAACGGAGAAGAAGGAAGCGGATGAGAAACAACTAAAAGACGTCCCCGTGGCTAGGGATTTTCCCGAAGTATTTCCTGAAGACTTGCCTGGTCTTCCTCCGATTCGGCAAGTAGAATTTCAAATCGAGCTAGTGCCGGGAGCGGCACCCGTGGCACGAGCACCTTATAGATTGGCACCTTCCGAACTACAAGAATTGTCTGACCAACTTCAAGAACTGTCCGAAAAAAGATTCATTCGACCGAGTTCTTCGCCTTGGGGAGCTCCGGTCTTATTTGTCAAGAAAAAGGACTGATCTTTCCGTATGTGTATTGATTACCGAGAGTTGAACAAACTAACGGTGAAAAATCGCTATCCATTGCCTAGGATTGATGATCTGTTTGACCAACTGCAAGGGTCAAGCGTCTATTCAAAGATTGATCTGAGATCTGGTTATCATCAACTAAGAGTTAGAGAGGAGGATATTCCAAAAACTGCTTTTCGAACACGTTATGGCCACTATGAGTTCCAAGTGATGCCATTTGGTTTGACAAATGCACCGGCATTGTTTATGGACCTGATGAACCGAGCGTATAAACCCTACTTGGACAAATTTGTGATTGTGTTCATTGACGAAATTCTCATCTATTCCCGCAATAAGGAAGAGCATGCGGAACACTTGAAAGCCATCCTAGAGCTGCTCAAGAAAGAAGAACTGTATGCTAAGTTTTCCAAGTGCGACTTCTGGATTCAAAAAGTTCAATTCCTTGGTCACGTGATAGATAGTAATGGCCTTCATGTTGATCCTTCAAAAATCGAAGCTGTCAAGGATTGGTCATCCCCTACTACCCCTACCGAGATACGCCAATTTTTAGGTCTTGCGGGTTATTATCGAAGATTTATCGAAGGATTTTTGAAAATCGCTAAACCTCTAACGGAGCTAACCCAGAAAAAGAAGAATTTTGACTGGGGTGAAGAACAAGAGTTAGCCTTTCAACTCTTGAAACAAAAGCTTTGTGAAGCTCCTATCTTAGCCTTACCCGATGGAGTAGAAGATTTTGTGGTCTACTGTGATGCATCACACCTAGGGTTAGGTGCGGTATTGATGCAAAGAAACAAGGTGATCGCTTATGCTTCGCGACAACTTAAAACTCACGAGAAGAACTACACTACCCATGACTTGGAATTGGGAGCCGTGGTTTTCGCTCTCAAAATGTGGAGACATTACCTATATGGAACCAATTGTACGGTGTTTACCGACCATAAAAGTCTCCAACACATTCTCGATCAAAAGGAGTTAAACATGCGACAACGCCGATGGCTAGAATTGCTTAGTGATTACGACTGTGAAATCCGTTATCACCCGGGAAAAGCAAATGTCGTAGCTGATGCTCTTAGCCGAAAGGATCGACCTAAACCTCTTCGAGTAAGATCATTGGGAATGACAATTAAGTCACCCCTTCCATCAAAAATCCTTGAAGCTCAAGCTGAAGCTCTCAAACCTGAAAACCGTCCCAACGAGAGAATCTTTGGAATGCCGGAAAACGAGAACGGCTTTGTGCAAAGATCGGATGGAACCTTATGTTTTGGCAATAGAAGTTGGATACCACTTTATGGAGGAATACGGGAACTCATCATGCATGAGTCTCACAAGTCTAAATATTCTATTCACCCGGGATCCGACAAAATGTACCAAGATCTCAAGGAGCTTTATTGGTGGCCAAACATGAAAGCTGAAATTGCAACGTACGTTGGGAAATGTCTCACCTGTTCTCGAGTCAAAGCCGAATGTCAAAAGCCTTCCGGATTGTTAACTCAACCTGAACTCCCAGTTTGGAAGTGGGAGAGAATCACTATGGACTTCATAACCAAACTACCAAAGACCGCTAGAGGTTACGACACCATTTGGGTCATCATCGATCGCCTTACCAAATCCGCTCATTTCTTACCCATCAAGGAAAATGATGAAATGGAAACCCTTGCTCAACTATACCTGAAGGAAATTGTATCCCGTCATGGAGTACCAATTTCCATCATTTCTGATCGTGACAGTCGTTTTACTTCACACTTCTGGAAATCTCTTCAAAAGGCCTTAGGTACTCGTTTGGATATGAGTACCGCATATCATCCCCAAATCGATGGCCAAAGCGAAAGGACTATCCAAACCTTGGAAGACAAGCTTCGAGCTTGCGTGATCGACTTTGGAAAAGGTTGGGATAAACACTTGTCGTTGGCGGAATTCTCCTACAACAATAGTTACCACGCGAGCATCAAGGCAGCTCCATTCGAGGCACTTTATGGCCGAAAGTGTCGATCACCCGTTTGTTGGGCTGAGATTGGAGATGCCCAACTCACTGGACCTGAACTTGTCCAAGAAACAACCGAGAAGATTGTGCAAATTCGTCAACGACTTCAAGCTGCTAGAGATCGACAAAAGAGTTACGCCGATGTTAGAAGGAAGCCCATGGAATTTCAAGTCGGTGATCGAGTTATGTTGAAAGTGTCACCTTGGAAAGGAAAGGTTCGATTTGGAAAACGAGGAAAGCTACATCCCCGATACGTTGGCCCGTTCAAGATTCTCGAAAGAATCGGCCCGGTTGCTTACAAGCTTGACCTCCCGGAAGAACTTAGTAGAGTGCACCCTACCTTTCATGTTTCAAATCTGAAGAAATGCCTGTCGGATGAATCTCTTGTTGTTTCACTAAAAGAGATTAAGCTCGATGACAAGCTCAACTTTGTCGAAGAACCAATTGAAATCATGGATAGGGAAGTCAAGCAACTTAAGCAAAGTCGCATCCCTATCCTCAAGATTAGATGGAACTCCAAGAGAGGACCGGAGTACACGTGGGAGCGCGAAGACACCATGCGTGTTAAGTACCCACATCTGTTCACAAATCCAACTCCGACAATCACCGTAAACTAGAATTCCGTGACGGAATCCTCTTAAGGGGTAGGTACTGTAGCCACTTGGAAAATTTCACTATTTTAAATCTTCATATTTATGAACTAGACTGTTTATCAAATTTATTTGATCTAAATTGAGCATTTTAGCATGTACATTTCATCTTTTCTTGCATAAAAATTATGCATATCCAAGTAGTCTTATCTAACCATGCCTGATCTTTACTGATTTCTAAATCAGTCTCACAAGAAAGATTTTCTTGTCTTATGAGTCCGCACGCGTACCAAAATAAAATAAAATAAAACGCGAGAAATTAAGCGAACTAATAAAAATAAAAATTTTCGTCATTGTGTCAGTTTATTTATAACGTGTCCGGAAATATAAATAATACAACCTTCCGTTTAAAGTTAAACATTCACAAGCTAACAACGAAGTACCAAAATACACCTATTACCTAAATAATACACCTCTAATAATTAATAACTTACAAAAATAAAATAATAAAAACCCACCTCCTTATCTACTTTTGCTTCTGTCTTCTCTTCATCCCCATGCCCCCACAAACCTGCTACCCACCTCACCTCCATTTTCGCCTCCCTCCTTGATCCTCTGCACACGCTGCCTGCTCCCTCTCCAAAAATAGCTACACCTCCAAACCCCTTTTCAAATATCACTACTAACTTCAATCCAAGAGTAGTTCTCCTTTGGCTTATCCCATGAAGAAGTTGACAAAACCTTGTCCCCCTTGGACCACCACTGAAGACGAAGACAGAGGAAGACCATGTGAAGACCTGAAATCGTTACCCAAAGAAGACCCTTACTCCCTCCCCACTTCGAAGGACAAGCAACCACTTCCTCTTTTACCTCTATTTAAACCATGGGTCTCAAGAGTTTATCTCACACCCAAAAATCAAAAACTAAAAAGAGTGCTTGAAGTGTTTTACTAGTTCCTGTGGATTCAACTTGGCGGGTTCATCCTCTTGTCGTTTTTCTCTTCCAATCGACTCGTGTTTATAAGGTTTCCATGTTTTTCCTTAACTTAGTTTTTATGTTGATTCGTTTGTATTGTTGATTTTGATTGATATTAAGCTAAAAAGTGGTGAAACCCTTGTCGACATAAATATCTTAATGAATTGATTTACTTGTCTCTTGTTGATTGATTTTCTACATAAAAACTGGAAAACCATCTTTCTGCTTTTGATTTATATTGTGGTCAAAGGATATGGGTATTGGTTAAAATAACGAGTTAGTGTCACATGAAATGGTAAAAGAAATATGTACCTATATATTGGAATGCATTGGCTCGGTAAATCGAAGTGTTTAGGATTGAGTTGCTTGTGGCGTTTTCTTTTCTTTCTCACCTTGTCGAAACTTGAAGTGTCATTCCCATCTTAGCGACTCTTTGTTATTGGTAAGGTTACCCCTTGTTTCGAGTTGTTAAAATGTTTTGATTGAGTATGTGGTCGAAAACCCACTGTGGTCGAACCACAGTGGTATGTCTTCATGGTTTTGATGAGTAGAATAAAATGTCACCCCTGCTCTTTTCCTTTTGACCTGCTGTCGAGACATCATTTTGATGTGGGTCTAATAAAATGGTTAAAACAAGATTTCAAACTATTATGTTTTAGAGTTAAATGGGTTAAAGACCCTAGGTGAACGTGTGTGTCATGTTTGAGTCTCGTTGTCGGAATGATAGTTGATTTCCATGGCCTTCGTCACCACAAAAACCGCCCCTCAAAAACTACTTCTTGTTACCCTTACAAAATAAAATGTAAAATGTTGTGCTTTCCTTTCCGTTTTGATGTTAGTCTAACGTACCAAGTTCCACGTCTCACTTCCTTGTTAAACTTAACACAAGGAGTTAAGTACTAAATCTTTCCCCTGTTTGAGTCGTCGTTATGGCATTACGAAAACATCCATCAAACTCTTGAACCTGTTACTAGTGTGGCCTCATAAGAAACGAACGTCCATGCGTAGTATATTCATTCCGTACCAATTGCTATATGTCCAAAAACTTCGGTTACAATGCAACGTCTAATGCCAAGATTGCGTCAAAAATATGTACTTCCTTTTTCTTGCACACATAGGTGCGTTTGGTGTTATCAGTTGGGCCACGAAACCACAACCTGATTTGATCCCTCTCTCTTGGGCCTGAATCCATGTCAAGAACTTTGGGCTAAAGCCACTTAATATATGCGCACATGTACTGATTTCACCAAAACAAATATGTATGTGATTTCATTTCTTTTTAACATAAGTCTACAAAGTTAGGATCAAACAAATAGAAATTTCATAACGTTAAGTATAACAAAAATCGTCATTTTAAACATGCTACGATTACTTGTCTTTTCGATCCTTTTCACGCCTCGTTCACAACTCGCTCGTCTAACCGTGTTGACATAATTACTTCCAATATTATTTTCACGATATCTCCTTTAATAAGCATATGACATAAACAACTAACGAAATACGATTAACTCTTAATTCATACTAAACGAGATTTATTTTAAAACAATAATAATTTCCTACACCTCGTCACCAAATATATTTTAGACATATGAACGAGTCATACATATATTTTTTTAAAGACATTTATAACATATAAAACGGAAAGTTATGTTATTTTTACCATTATAATAAAACTATTACTTTTCTTATATATATATTTTAAGCGACGTCTTTATAATTTAAATATATTTATTATTCGTTTGCGATATCTTCCGTGCGTCATCTTCCAATTACGACGAACCCAAAACTCACTCGTTTTCTTTATACTTTTATGTATATCTAAGCACTTACATGAGCCAAAGTTAATCATGTTCAATAATAAACGATACACATAAATAACCTAAACTTTTGGTGTATATAAACGTTATCAATTCAAAATACAAACGTATTATTTAAAGTATTGGTATACGAATTATAGGTCGCGTGACGGTACCCGGTGCATCATTTACTTGACTCTTTTACAACTCGGATACTACTTTGCTAAGGTGAGTTCATAGTCTCGCCTTTACTTACTTCTTTCAAACCCCGCGAGGGAGATGCATGCTATAAACTAGAACACAAGTCTTTTCTTAAACTGTATGATTGCCTGATTATTATTATTATAGCCTAAGTTGCTTGCCATAAGCCCCTTACATCATGAACCATTAATCACTTACGAGTGAACGCGAATATTGTGGATAGTACTATGGGAATTAACGACCCCGACTCGGTTATCGGAAATAACCGGGGCGCACTATATTTGGTTAACTATGGAATTGGCAATTCCATCTGAGGGCGATATTATTACTTACACCAGTAATTAGGTGTATGCAGTTAGTTTGGTGTCATGAGCTTAGTGCATAATAATAATCTCTGTTTTCCATGGTGATTGTATTCGAAGCAATTATCATCTCTTACTTGTGTTCAACCATTTATTTAAACCTATGAATATCACTCAACTTTAAGTGATCTTTTTAAGCATGTTCATCTCAGGTACTAATTAGAATATCATGAAGGCGTGGAGTGGACGTCATGGGACGCTTGAAGTGGTGTTGTTTTCAATTAAAGTTATCATTTCGTAAACGTTTAAACTATCTTTTATGTAATTTCAAAACATGTGGTATTTCCTTTTGTGTTCCCAAAACACTGAGTTTTATGAAATGGTAACAACTTTTATTAAAAACGTCTCTTTAGAGTCGTTTTCTATAACTCATGACTATGATCCTCTAAGTAATACCCCAAATAGTCTTCCGCTGTCACATTGTGATTTTGGGGGTGTTACACAACCAACCAACCAACTTGAATCAAAGATAAATAAGTACACCCGAGAAATGTCACTTCAATCTCAAATAAGCAATATCGTACAACAACTTTGTAGTCACAAAAAAAACTGATACTAGCCGTTGTTATTTGATGTGAATCTTGACAAGGATCATTTCACGAGATTGATGTGCGATGAATGTTTGCTTATAATGGTTTTCAGTTCAAGGGTTAAGTTTTTAGCGGTGATAAAAGTGAAACGATTTGGTGTTAGGTATATGGATTTCGGTTTGAGGCATTCGGTTCCTAGATCTTTTGGTTTTTGAGACTTTCGGTTCCTAATTCAACCATACCGAATTCGAAAAAATGAAACGCCCATACTAAGATTTTTTCTTCTTCTTTTTTTTAAAACATAACTTGATTCAAAGTAACCTGGCATTACTTTTCATATATACTTTTATTTTTATATTATGTTTTAAACCTAGAAAGTATTTTATTATGAAACTAGACTCAATTACCCTTCTAGCGATATGTGACACGACACCCATGGAAGTTCGATTCATTTTCTACGCCATTTAAAAAACGGCAAGGTTTCTGATGCATTTAGCCACTGGACAAATGCCTCTGACCTGCATATTCGCTTTCATTTCGACCCATTTTTCTAGAGAATGAATTCTACTACTTCAATGGTACATCAAAACTTCCAGAAAGCTTTAACATAACATGTATTATTCGCTTAGACCCATACAAAAGCCCAAACGGTTCAAAATGGGTAGATTTAGCGCTAAGCCAAACGCCCCTTTATTCTTGAAAGCATATCGTATAATAGATATTAAACAACATAATTATGAGTTTACACAAAGCATACACAAAAAGCCTTGTCCCTAGGGCGTTTCTTGGTATAAGAGAGAGTTTTAAGAAATGATTTACCATTCAAGCGCCACCAATAGCTAATCCGATGCATGCATGCACTAAAAATTGATATCACCTACATCAAAACATGAAATGAAACTACATAAGCATAAAGCTTAGTGAGAACATAGTATAATCTTGAATCATGATGTAAGAACATGCATAGTAGTTTCTTCTTATACTAAAACCTTAAGCTGAACGAGAAGTGCTAATTAAGTACGTTTACTTCGTATACTTACACATAACCATCGTGTTACATTAGGCATGCATAATCAGATAATCATGGGTGCCATCTTGCACGTATACTTCTTGTAGAATATCATATTTCCTTTATAAGCATACGTACCACTCGTACACTAATTTCTCCTTACGAGTATTCTATCTGTCTAAATGAATACATGATGTACATTTATTTGGCCACGTCACTTACGAGTACTGTATCAATCTATATGATAATTCGGGTCACTTGATACATGTTGTACATGCAGTTGGCCACTTTATTAATATAATGCTGAGTATACAAAAATAGACCTCACGAGTCATTATATATCGTGACTCGTACAGTATAAACTCATAAATCAAATAAATTATGAACTTATATAATATGACAATACGCGCCATCATAACACGTGCTTAGATAAGTAACACGAACCTACGTAACATAAAGTCATAGTATGAGTTATATACTTGCTTTCATTACCGTAATATAAACATGAATGACATGAATATAAAACCTAGCTTACGAGAACATAAAAAGCCCGAATTTATTGTTAAACTACGTTACTCACCTTGGTAAAGCTTATAAACTACCGCGAGCTCCCGTAAACGTCCCCAGATAACCTTCATAACCTAGGAACATGTAAATAACACATATGTTACTTAGAATAAGGCTTGGCTTGTGATAACGCTACACGCGTCGTTCGGGGTCAAGGAAACTTCCTTTTCTTCGAGCAAGTTTTATAACACCCTAGGCAGTGAACCTAATCGTTGTAGTGTAGTAATTAGGGTAAGCCACGTGTATTGATATCGTTCTCTAGGGGAATAGGAATGCTAGTGAGAAGTTACTACGCTAAGGTTGAGGTTGAGGAAGATTATTTTTTGTATTTTTATATTTTATGAAATTGAAAGGTACGAATCTCGGGTATTGGATTTGGGGGGTTGGTATTTCTACCGATTACTCTACTATTATCTAATTATCTAAACTAAGGTTGTGGGAGTCTATGTCTAATTTATGTGTACTCGTATGATAGTTTAAAGATGTGTTTACTTAGGTTTTACTACTCCTTAATTATCTCCTATTGATGGTTGAGTTGTCACGTCCTTATTCTTAGCTGCGTTGTGTGTCTAAAGTTGTAGGGTATGCGTTTCTCCCTAACTCTTTGAACTTACCAAAGGGTCTCGTCTACAAAACCCACTAGGGATGATAAACTCTTACTCTAAGGCACTCTTCGGATGGTTTAGCCTACGACTACTCAGGTAATCATATTCTAAGGTTCACAAAGATGAATCAAGCATTAAGTACACAACGAATGACCTATTGCACTACTAGATCATTAATCAACTAAGATAAGAAACAACCAATCAATATTCAATAATTAAGTTTCATACTTCCTAAGCAAACACACAAATAAATTAGCCGGACATGGAGAACATGCAAGCATACACACAAATAATCAAAGACATAATTGAATTGATGAAGTAAATACTTATCTTGATGTAAAATAGGGTTTAGAACCCTACAATACTGTACAAGACACCTTAGGTTCGGTTTTAGGTTTTCACTCCAAAAAGACTCTCCTCAAAACTGAAAAATTCGGATTCTATATGCGACGGCGTCACCTTATGTTTCGTGACGCCGTCCTGTCGCCGTCATTAGGGTTTCGTCTTGGCCACGTTAACCTTGTGACGGCGTCACCTTATGCCTGTGACGCCGTCCTCTTTAGCTTCTGACGCCGTCTGGGTCACATCTAGGCCGTCTGAGTTGCGACGGTCTACTCCTTTAAAGCCCGACGCCGTCTCTTGAAAATACGAGTTTTGTCTTCTGACCCATCACAAAATCCTACGACGGCGTCGCAGTTAAGCAGTGACGCCGTCGCCTTCTATTTTCAGCAGCTTTGAGTGTCTCGATTTTGACTTTGGCCATTTTCTTCGTATATTCGCGCCTTTTAGTCCAAATAAGTGCCATTCCAGCATTTTGCCTTCAAGAGACCTAAAAAGTGAAAAGGAACGATATTAAGCAATAACGGATACAAAAGTGATTAAATAAGGGCTAAAACGACCCCTCAAAATGGTACCTTTTAAAACCTTATCAAATATCCCTACACTTGGTATTTGCTTGTCCTCAAGCAAATGTGCTTTTAGCCAATTAATTTATAAGTTAGGGGTCATGAAGCATTGATTCAAAACGGTCCACAACACATATAAGCCCCGCAAAAGTCATAACAAGCACGGAATTACCATACTAGCACCTCACATGGGGTGTTTGGATACTCACATCTCTCTCGGGTGTATATATGAAATATAACAAATAGGAAATGGAAGATAAACACTCATTAACCGGTCCTAGTACATAGATTACCATAGGCTTGAGAATAGATCAAATCTCCATCGCTTTGGCGTAAGCACCTAGGAAAGACTATCAAAGAGGTCTTTTAAAGGGTTGTAATGTTAGGCTTACGGTAGGGAAATAAGGGTTTGGTGGGATAGGCTATTTAGTGGTGGCAAGTCAAAAATCTCTATGTTACAAGCATACGAAGAATGGCGTTGCTAAGCCAAGACTCGACACTCTAAAACTCTAGGCAACGGAAATAAACAAACATAAATTTAAAGGATAGATGTAGGATGGTAGCCCGTTTTTTTTTTTTTTTTTTTTTTTTTTTTTTTTTTTTTTACTCTATATTTTTTTTTTTTTTTTTTCGTACACTTTTACTCTACCATCCTCTACGGTAACATCAAAATGATAGGTATTTATAGGCACATCCCTACACTTGAGTTTTTATTACTCTAACACTAATTTGACCCGAATTGAAAAGATCAAAACACTTGGGGTACATTATTATGCAAACAAAGGGAATTTGAATTTAACGTTCCCTTCCCGTTATTTCACAAACTTTAACTTTTCCCATGAATCCCAATCGTCCCAAAACTGTATACAAGGGATATGACTCGACTTAGCAACTCATGCAAGCAACCAGATAATTGAACTAAGGGTTTTGGGTGATAACAATAATGCACTAAAAGTGAGTGCATATAGGGTAGGCTAAGGCGATTTGGGTGTATATTTGGGGGTGGGGTGTAAACAATGCTCTTCATTGATATTCCGGAAAAACCGAAACATCACGAGAACCGCGAAAAGGATAGGCTCTGAGGGGTTAACTAGGGGTATCGTGTACTAAAGATGAGTACAACGCAAAGGGTGTGGGGGAATTACTCAACCGATGTGGAAGAAGTAATTATATTACGGGTATCAAACAAGGGTTTATCCTAATGCCTCTTATCATTTAGTTATTCCTAACTACACAAGTGTAGCCTCACTTGCGATCTCGAAATGCATCACAAAACAAGTTCTAGAATCTAATATACTACCGGTTCACACTCTAAGCATTGAAGATGAATGCTTTAATTCCTACTAATCTAAGGATGATCCTCACATTTTGGGTGGAATTTAAGTGGTAAAGGGTTTTTGTGCTAGTCATGCAACTTCCTATCTATGAGACGCTTTTGTTAAGACTAA
The DNA here is from genome assembly GCA_019973895.1 of Chrysanthemum seticuspe. Lineage (NCBI taxonomy): Eukaryota > Viridiplantae > Streptophyta > Magnoliopsida > Asterales > Asteraceae > Chrysanthemum > Chrysanthemum seticuspe. The sequence goes on from BPTQ01000009.1 coordinate 283,364,183, forward strand.
TGGCCCACTCCTATATGTCATGAAAAAAATTTAAATTTGGTGCCAAAATTACCCTAACCGACATTTTCTCATGGTTTATTACACAATCACAATTAGACAAAGCAAATAGTCAAGGATAAGCATAGTTTCAAAGTTCCCGTCTTATTTTCCCTCCCTACACTTAAACTGAACATTGTCCCCAATGTTCCCCGAAAGTATCAAAGTTATGATAATGGAAGGTAATTAAAAACGAAAGAAACTAATACTCCCCTGATTAGCTCGGTAGGATCCGTGTAAAGTGGTGGTTAAATCCTTTTCAAGAAGAATTATTGCGTGAAAAGCTCCTTCCAATCTTATGTAACTTCTTCTTGACAAACTAAACCTGCACACTTGAAGAAAACAAACGAAACCTTCGCGTAAAATCGGCGGTAATAATATATATAAGACTCGATTTAAACTAGGATATAATGCTTGTGGAATGGATGTTTACAGAATTTCTAAGAAAATTAAGACCTGGAAAATTCCAAAAATTTATAAGTAGCTCAGAAAACGAGAAAAAGTAATCCGATGTTTTTACTCCTTCCTGACGCCGTCAGGTTGCAATCCTGACGCCGTCAGGTTATCCTGACAAAAACTGGTCTGCGATTTTCTGGAAAAAATTCTGGAAAATTTACATCTTTAGAATCTGGAAAAATTTCTGCAAAAACATCCATTATGACTCGATACAAGCATTTGACTCGAACAAACAAACATATATATCTTTTAGTTAATTGTTATTCTCATGTTTTTGTTTCTTTTGAAAACGTGTGTAATCCTCGCTACACTTATCCCCTATGTAAAATACCTTTATATGCAATTAAGACGAGGTTAAAAACAAAATAAAGCATTTTTACAAATTTAAACATGAGGATAAACAATTAATAAAAGATATATGACACTAACAAGCAAACAATTAAGCATGGGTTGCCTCCCACGAAGCGCTTTTCTTTATTTAAGAGTCTTGTAGCTAGACTCGAAGTCGTGCTCCTACGTTTTTGCATCACCGCCCTCTTCACCCTTTGTTTTCCCCTCATCGAAAGGGTGTAGACGATGTATGTTCACCGTGGATTCCTTGCCAATGCTGTCAATTATGGTGACGGTTTTATCTTTTAAATTGGTCTCCTTAACTGTGAAAGGCCCAAACCATCTTGGTTTGTTTCTTCCTCGTACTGCCCTTATCCGAGATCTATACAAGAGCACTTTTTCTCCCTTTAGAAATTCCTTAGGGTTCTTTTGTGCCTTAGGTATCGAGGTGGGATTGCTTCCCAACTTTTTATCGGGTTTCCACAACGTCGCATACAATCCTTGAACCATAAAGTCTCTAAGCCCTTTTTCCCAGTCATTCATCTTCTTCTTAACATTGTTGCCCGAGGCTTTTCGATTTCCACCCGTAATCATTTCCATGATCTTAAGAGGGTATCATGGGATGATGGGTATCCTAGCGTACCCCTTCCCGCTTTTGAGTATCATGATGCCCTCTCCGCATTTAATGGTTGCCTTGGCGGTGGCCAGGAACGGTGTCCCAAGAATGAGGGGTACGTTTTTATCTTCTTCAACATCAGTGATCACGAAATCCACCGGATAAACGATGTTAGCCACCTCAATTAGAACATCTATAGCGATTCCTACAGGGTGGACATGAGTATGATTAGCTAAGGAAAGTCTAAGGTCGGTCTTGGCTGGTTTCTCCTTAGTTAACTTATTATAGATTGACAACGGCATTATGTTCACATAGGTCCCTTGATCGGCCAAGGCATTTATATTATCCATGTCACCGATGTTAACTGGTATCACGAAATTCCCTGTGGTGTCTCGTTTTCTTGTTAACGGTTTTTTTATAACCAACTCATACAGAGGTTCCATAGGTAAGGCGTCATATTCTTCTTCGGTCATTTTTCCTTCAAGAGCTTCCCTAAGAACTTCATTGTACCTAAAGTTGTTTACTTGGTTTGCAATGGTTTTCTTGTTAATCTCGTGCTTAAGGTAGTATTCAATGGTCTCAGGTTCATCATTAGGCACAGACTCCTCCTTCGTGCTCTCCTCAGTTTTCCACATCTCAACCCTTGCATTCTCAGGCATAATGGAAACTGCGTTCACAAATGAAGTGGGAGGGCAATCGTTGCTTCTTACGAGCACCTTTTCGGGAACCTTTGTTTTGGTAAATTCAATTACCAAATTCATCATTTCTTTCATTTTTGCTTGCATTTCCTCTCTCTGCCTATAAACCTCCTCTTCAAATCTGGCTAATCTCTCCGTATGAGCTGCCATGTACTCCCTCATTTGATCCTTGAAGCTTGGTGAAAGTGGTATTGGGGAAGTAGAACGAAAGTGCCTTTCGGAACTTGGGTTTTGCTCACGACTTGGGGACTCCGAAGAAGGTGTGGGGCGGTTGGTGGAGTTGGCGGATTTGACGGCCTCTCGAGGAATTTGTACGGGGGCTCTTTTCTGCCTTTCCATAAGATAATCAATTCCTCTCTCAATGGCACTCAATTGCTCCTCGAGTGTGTCGGAGGATTCAGAAGGAGTGGATATGGCATTAACCACATTAATCGGAGTTTCGGGAGATTCATTCCAATCTTCGTAGCTTTGATCGGCAAGCTCCTCTATAATATCTCATGATTTCTCTGCGTTAAAGTCGCTGAGCCTTCCACCGGCGGCTCGATCAATGGATCGTCGAGTGATGAAATCGGTATGATCATAGAAGATTTGGATTTGAAGCCAAAGATCAATGCCATGGTGGGGAAGTCTACGGAGTAGTTCCTTAAACCGAGTCCACGCTTTGTAAAGAGACTCACCTTGGAGTTGCTGAAACGTCAAGATGTCTCGCCTAAGTTTGGTGGTTCTCCCCGGTGGGAAAAAGTGAGCAAGGAAGCGAGATGTAAGATCATCCCAACTTGAGATGGAGTCGGCGGGAAGTCGCTCAAGCCAATTACTAGCTTGGTCCCGTAGAGAGAACTGGAAGAGACGCAGGCGCGTGGTCTCCCGAGTAGTAGCATCAAGGTCGATGGAATCGACAATTTTGAGGAAATCCCTCAGATGCTGATTTGGATCTTCGGAACGAAGTCCATGAAATGCACATCCGTTTTGCACCAACCGGATGGTGTCGGATCGCAGGGCCGTAGTTTGGGCTTGGTCGGGAAGCTCAATGGTGTTCCTATAGCCTAGGTGGCTTGGTCTTGAGTATTCACCAAGAGTACGGGCTCTTGGCGGGTCATTTGGTGGTGGGTTGATGAGTGGTGGTTGGTTATCATCCTCCATGATGAAAAGTGATGGGGTTACGAACAAAGGTCACGAAGAAGGGGGATAGACTAAGAGAAAGCTAAAAAATGAGAAAAATTTTACTTGATAGGAATCAAGCAAAGAACCTAAACGAGGTGGACTACTAACTAGCTATTCTATTCCCCGGCAGCGGCGCCAAAAACTTGATAACGCTACACGCGTCGTTCGGGGTCAAGGAAACTTCCTTTTCTTCGAGCAAGTTTTATAACACCCTAGGCAGTGAACCTAATCGTTGTAGTGTAGTAATTAGGGTAAGCCACGGGTATTGATATCGTTCTCTAGGGGAATAGGAATGCTAGTGAGAAGTTACTACGCTAAGGTTGAGGTTGAGGTTGAGGAAGATTATTTTTTGTATTTTTATATTTTATGAAATTGAAAGGTACGAATCTCGGGTATTGGATTTGGGGGGTTGGTATTTCTACCGATTACTCTACTATTATCTAATTATCTAAACTAAGGTTGTGGGAGTCTATGTCTAATTTATGTGTACTCGTATGATAGTTTAAAGATGTGTTTACTTAGGTTTTACTACTCCTTAATTATCTCCTATTGATGGTTGAGTTGTCACGTCCTTATTCTTAGCTGCGTTGTGTGTCTAAAGTTGTAGGGTATGCGTTTCTCCCTAACTCTTTGAACTTACCAAAGGGTCTCGTCTACAAAACCCACTAGGGATGATAAACTCTTACTCTAAGGCACTCTTCGGATGGTTTAGCCTACGACTACTCAGGTAATCATATTCTAAGGTTCACAAAGATGAATCAAGCATTAAGTACACAACGAATGACCTATTGCACTACTAGATCATTAATCAACTAAGATAAGAAACAACCAATCAATATTCAATAATTAAGTTTCATACTTCCTAAGCAAACACACAAATAAATTAGCCGGACATGGAGAACATGCAAGCATACACACAAATAATCAAATACATAATTGAATTGATGAAGTAAATACTTATCTTGATGTAAAATAGGGTTTAGAACCCTACAATACTGTACAAGACACCTTAGGTTCGGTTTTAGGTTTTCACTCCAAAAAGACTCTCCTCAAAACTGAAAAATTCGGATTCTATATATAAGATTACATATGCGACGGCGTCACCTTATGTTTCGTGACGCCGTCCTGTCGCCGTCATTAGGGTTTCGTCTTGGCCACGTTAACCTTGCGACGGCGTCACCTTATGCCTGTGACGCCGTCCTCTTCAGCTTCTGACGCCGTCTGGGTCACATCTAGGCCGTCTGAGTTGCGACGGTCTACTCCTTTAAAGCCCGACGCTGTCTCTTGAAAATACGAGTTTTGTGTTCTGACCCGTCACAAAATCCTACGACGGCGTCGCAGTTAAACAGTGACGCCGTCGCCTTCTATTTTCAGCAGCTTTGAGTGTCTCGATTTTGACTTTGGCCATTTTCTTCGTATATTCGCGCCTTTTCGTCCAAATAAGTGCCATTCCAGCATTTTGCCTTCAAGAGACCTAAAAAGTGAAAAGGAACGATATTAAGCAATAACGGATACAAAAGTGATTAAATAAGGGCTAAAACGACCCCTCAAAATGGTACCTTTTAAAACCTTATCAGCTTGTCATAAAAAAAAACATTAGGAATAAATTAGGCCATGAGGGGGTGTTTGGTTCCATGGCTCATGATTCACCAAAACATACTTTTCGAAATTTAACACCATAAAATGGTGTTATGGTGTAACACCCTGCCTTATAGACCACAATATTGTTTGCTTTGCTCGTAGGCTCACGACTTTGCTTTTGTGGCCCTCGTGTGAATACTTTCCGGCAGGTCACCCAAGCCAGTAATACTCTCACACGAGAACCGTATGGGTGATTAACCGTTAGACCACAAAACGAGTTGTTGTCGTATAAGATGAATGTTAACTTATGTCCCAGCATTACTCCAAGTAACGACCGATGTGGGATTTTCCTAGGGTGTTACATTCACCCCCTTAAGGGAATCCCGTCCCGGGATTCAAGTTGGGTAACAACCCTGTCTAAGGGACTCATCGTCCTTGAATGACGATGAGGTTTGCCTTACATCCCGAATGGCTTGGAGTGGCTCTAATACCACTTGTAACACCCCCACCTTATAGAACACAATATTGTTCACTTTGCCCGTAGGCTCACGGCTTTTCTTTTGTGGCCCTCGTATGAAGACTACTCGGCAGGTCACCCAAGCCAATACTACTTTCACACGAGCATGCTTAACCGTATGGTTGATTAATCGTTAGACCACAAAACACGTTGTTGTCGTATAAGGTGAATGTTAACTTATGTCCCAGCATCACTCAAAGTCACAGCCGATGTGGGATTTGCCTAGGGTGTTGCATATGGCATCATAACAAGATACCCAACACTTATCTAACCACTTACACATGATTAACATGTATTCTTAGTGATTTTAGGAAATCACAACTTAACATACTCTTGTAAAATTCTATTAAATCCCCAAATATTTTTAAGCTTACTTCATCATTAGGCAACCTTATCACACAAATTAAAGAATCTGGAGATAATTTTACCTTGAATCAATTTGTGGAAACTCAAGCTTATGCGTTTTTGGACATCAATACACCATTTCATTAGCTTAATCTTTCTTGAATTCATAATATAATCAGAACCCTAGATTGTTCTTGTAGTTTGTGTGCCTGATGTGAGAGTGAGGAGGGAAAAAAAGATGTCGAAGTTATAATGATTTCCATAAAAGAGTTAAGTTTTATATCATTTTGTGTAAGTTTCATCATTTGAAAAAAAATAGTCCCTGCTAGGAAAACTATTACCTAGATAGTCCTTATTTGACTAACTAATGTATATAAGGATAATCAACTGAGAAGCTTTAGAATATAATGATAAATCATTATTGTGAAAATCGGGGTGTTACAGAAAAACCCATACCAAATTCGGAAAAACCCTAAGAATACCGAATTCGGAAAATCTTAAGAATACATTCGGAGACCTTTGCATCCGTTGCTTTGATCCGACTTTTATAAAAACAAAATTTTAGTTTTACGGTAAGTTTTATCAAAAAAAATTCTAAAATGTGTATATGCTGATTCTCAAGAAACTCTTGCTATTTAATAATATTTTTTGAACATTGTAATGTAGTACGCATTTTTAAACTCTATTGATTTAATGATATCGTTTTCGAACGATTTTTATGGGTTGGCCGAACCAGTAGTGACTCCGGTTCCCGGTTGAAGCAGTTGGTCATGTCCGTTTTTTAAAACCATATGTTTATGTGTTTTATTAATTTGTACAATATGTATAATAACAAGTATTTTTTAAATTAGGGGTGTTTTAAAAATAACATTTATCAGGTATTTATTGTTATAGACGTTTTTTTTCTTATATTAAATTACTTTATATTTTTTTTAACACATGTCAACAAAAAGTGTTTTAAAGTGTTGCAACAAATGCTATTATATATGTATTTATTAAAATTTACCATTATAAGCAAGTATTGAAACTTAATTTTTTAAGAATTTTTTCTAAGAATGTTCCAAATGATTTATAATATAGTAAACAATACAAATATATGGATTTAGATATTGAAGAAAGAAACAAGTGGATAGTGGGCTGTAAATTAATGACGATTGTAACTAATGGAGGCCCAAACCTGTTCGTTTAAAAGGATCCAAAACGAGACTGCATGGCATTAATAAAAGCAAATCCACCAATTCCCCTGCGATTTCCGACTACAAAACCTTAGAGGTAAAAACTGATCAAGATGCCAGTAATTTTGCTTTCTGTTTTAGTATGGAGCTGAGTAGAAAACTATGCTATCGGTTATATGTTTTCTAATTTACTTGCATGAACAGATATGGATTTCACATGATTCGTTCTTAACGCCTAATGTAAAAGCAAGCAGAAAAAACTATTCGAGAGATCCGAGATTTAGTTTTGTGTTACGATCTTTCTCGCTTACTAGCTTGTTTATACTGCATCTTCATCATAGATAAAAACAGGCCAAAATTTCCTGAGATTTCTTTTTTAGAATGGCAAATAATTTTTTTATTTTTTATTATTATTTTTTATTTTTTAGAATTGCAAATAACTATCTCACAATATACAACCACAAACTATCTCACATAACAAGTGGTACCATTGGGACACAAGCCCTTTGGTAAAATTTCGCGAGATTGTTAGGCTTCCCGAATTCTTTCAGTGACTAGCTTTTGATTGCAACGTGGTTTTCAACTTTCAATTAATAACCTCCATTAATAGCTAGCATTACTAGTTCTAACTATAATTAGTTATACGGTTTTAACTTCTAAGTATAAACAAATTCTATGTTTTTGCATATATATACATTGCAGGCTTGTGGAGTATCAAACATTGAGAAGTAGTACTCAAGGGATCATGGAAATCCAAAAGCCAAGAACAGATAGAGTCAGCACCCTTCCTAAAAAAATAATTGAAAATATTCTAACTCTTATGCCAATCCGAGATGCAATTAGAACGAGTATTTTATCAAGGAAATGGAGGTTTTGTTGGACAAGTATGCCTAAAATTGTATTTAATGACAAGTTGGATGAAGTGCCATCTAACAAGGAACATTCTGAGAGATATAAGCTTTCTAGAGCCATCTTCCATGTTTTGTTACAACACACCGGTTCCATACTGGAATTCAGTCTTAATGTTGGTGAACTTGATATGCGTTTTGAGTTGCACCAGATACTATGCTATCTTTCACGAAGCAATAAAGTGAAGGATCTGGTCTTGGAAAATTCAGGCAAATACAACTTCAAGCTACCATCTTCGTTCTTTTCGTTACAAGAATTAGAACTTTTAGAACTTGATAACTGTGACTTTGAACCTCCATTAAAATTCAATGGGTTTAGTAGGTTGTGGAGCGTGTATTTTTGGGATGTTGAGATTACTTCTAAAACACTTAAAAGTTTTCTCTCCAGTTGCCCACTACTTAGAGATGTGACTTTGGTAAGTTTCATATAATCGCCTATGGGACTCTTTTTATTAGAGATGTTTTTATAATTCTTTTTTTAAAAGCAGGGCGGAGATGGATACAGAGAAGACACTGCAGGAGGAAACAAGTTTACATTTGCTGAGCTTTTAGAATGTGTGCCTTTGATTAGGCTACTGGATGTCCAATATGATTATATGCAGGTAGTATGTAAAGATTATATCATATCTTATGTAATGCTATTGTGTCTTCAATTCTAATCATGGTTTTTGTATCCTTTCAAAGTACTTGTGTGCAGGTGGTATGACACATAAGCTTCCAACTTCACAGGTCCACCTTAAATATCTTTATTTAGATGTGTATATTGACATACAAGATGACGTTTCATCTGCCCTTTGTTTAATGAGGAACTCCCCAAATTTAGAGGAAATTATTCTTACGGTAAATGATGCTATTACATATGCTAATTGCGGTAGTTTTAGTGAAACTGTGAATGGTATTCTATTTAAGAATCAAGGACAGACCGCTTGAAACTTCTACAATGTGAAACCTATAAAACTACCAATTCAGACTCGATACACACTATCATGACTAAACCATAACATATATATGCCAATTGTTCTTTCTAGTTTTATTGACACTTTGTCATGTTTTGTGGTTAGATGCTTGAGAAGTCGGATGCTCCACAACTTTCCAAGAACTTGCCAGATTTTCAAGACTACTCGGCTTTCAAGTTTAATCATCTTGAGGATGTTAAGATTCAAAATTTCTCTAACTTCCCTCTTGAGTGTGAAATTATAAAACTCATCATGGCTAATTCACCAATGCTAAAGACAGCACGTATAGTGCTTCAAGAGGAGCTTTCTGTGAAGGAAGAACTCAAGATACTTAGAGAACATATACGGATGCCATTTCCACGTGCATCACCTTCAGCAATAACAATCATGGGCCGCCCTGAACCTTCCTCGTGAAATCTGTTATTTTGGTGTCTTTAGATCCACATGTCTTGTGTTGATGGGTTGATCAGCTTCCAGGTACTGAACGCCTGAACCTAATCAACTCCATGATTTCTACCTAATTGTGTATTTGTATTAATGGCTTAAACTTGTACCTAGATGTCTTGGCTGCTTAAGAATGTTGATACTTATGGAACTACGAATTGACTTTTTTTTTTTTTTTTTTTTTTTCACATATTTTACCTCGCATGACTCCAAACATACTTTAACCTACAACCTTTAGGTTGATGGGCCACTCACCGCTATAAAAAATGGTGTAATTATACACACTTGTGTTAAAAATAGAAGTACACGCATAGGATAGCGTGGCAATAGTTGGCGTCACAAAATGCACGACATTTTAATGCGTGGAGAAAACTATTTTCATGAAAAAGTGGAATATTAGATCAAAAAGTGCACGCTTTTTGAGGTGCAAATTTTGAAAACTACAAGCTTTAACTAGTGTTCTTTAATCATGAACACAATGCAAACTTTTACACGCTTTTAAGTGTCACTATTTTCATCATTTTACATTTTTTAAAAAAAAAATAACAAATCTGTAGCATCATAATTCATGAACCTGTAGCAATTTCATAGCACCATCAAATCTGTAGCAATTTCATAGCAACATTAAATCTGTAGCATCATAGCAATTTTATACTAGGCTAACCTCAGATACTCAAATAATACTTCCATAGCAATTTCTAAGTATGTTTACAAAATATAATTGAAAATTAGCTTCTTCGATCTTTCGTCTTCAAGTATTCAACAATTACTGGAATCCATTGCAAGCTTTGATCTTTCGTCCTCAACAAGCTCCTAAATAATGAGAAAGAAAACCAAAAATTACAGAGGATTAATGATTTAGGATTTGGGAACATCTCAAAACAGATTAGAATCAAAATGGGTCACACGAGTCGGCTGATTACGAGGTTGGGTTGAGTTGAGCGGCTTTTATACTGGTGCATAGTAAATTAATAACATCACATCGAATGAGGCCATTTAGAACACTTTCCTTCACATTTAACACATGGTAGTCCAAATATAGGTTAACTAGAATTCTACTAAACAAGACAATCATATCATATATTCAAATAATGAATGCAAAAGGGACTGTATCTTGTAACACATCAGAACCTTTTAATGAAAGGGGCATTTACATATATATCCTTGCAAAATTCAAAAATTACATGATGCATTAAAAGCATTGTACTTTATGCATCAAAAACTGGTAAAAAGGATATATATGTAATTTTTGAAATTTACAAGGATATACATGAAATTATGCCTTAATGAAAAGGGACAAAAGAATGTGAGCATAGATGGACTGTATTTTCTAATAGAAGAGGCCAAATACATAGAAAATTTCATACAGATCTTGACAAATTAATAGCTGTATATTTTTATCTGAAATCATTCTATCATGTAGAACATGGACACATGACGGAAAAAGCAACACTCAAATCTAAATTAAGACAATATACCTACAGTGACTGGTCTATTAAGACAATGCAAATGACTAAAGTGATTGGTCAAAATCCTTGAATAAACAGCTTCGCTAGGCACAATCCTCTTACACAATATACCTACAGTGATCAAGTTCTAACCCTTAGAGACAAATATTCAGTCCTAAATTCTTTTGAACCTTTTCTTATTAACTTCTTTATGTAAATATAATTATAGTGCTACCTGTAAATATAATACATACCTGAGTAGTGATCCATGACGGGTGAGTAGTGACCCATGATGGGTGAGTAGTGATCCATGAGTGGTGATGCGCCCTAATAGGCTGAAAAAACATATTATACTTCAAATAAGGGACTGAAAAAAAAGTTACTTCAATAAACGAAAGTTGCTAAACACTACGCTATGCTATGATGTGGCTCAAACATTGGAATATATATCAAGTTACCCAATTGGGCACAATTCACATGTAGGTTATGCGTTGCTCTTAAATAAAGAACATAAATATGAAGCCCCGTGTAATTAAGATTTATATACAAGAATTCCTTGAGACTCTGACCTTAAGGCTCTGCACATCCATAACTCAGTATAACCATAAAGAGTATTCCTGAATCGAGAGTAAATTTGAAATTGTTTCTTGACCCAATTGACCCAAGCGTATAAATGACTAGTAGTACATGACAGTATGCATTGCAAATAATAATCTAAGTGAGATACCTTGTATTGGTTGAAATAAGAAGAATCTCTTATTTATTAATCTTGCCAACACGAACCGATACATGAGGAATACACAAACACCTGACTAACAAACTGACTTCGGACAAATCAAAATGCTGCCATATAGTAATCAGTTATGACTAATTCAAATTCGCATGATCATGAAAACATTATAGCATTTCAATATCAAAAATATCGTAATAAGCGACACACTGACGTCTTGTTCAACTTACAGTATAAGATCTTGGTGAGTTATATCTATATGCTTCATGCTGGTAATGCGCACATCTCTATATGGTAACACATTTTTTTAACACTATTTATTATTTTCAACAAGTGAAAACCCAAACGGCTGTTACTATAGATGTCTTATGGTACATAAGTATAAATACGGTATATAACCAACTAGCTACTAAAAACCGCATTCATCTACTAAAAATGTCTAGACCTATAAAACAAAAGAAAAAAATGAAAATGAACTCACAACTCCAGTAGGTGAATAGGGACTGATCGTTATTGAGCGTCTTCTAGTTCAGTGTCCATACGGCGCCAATAAGGCACCTGGTTCACATCATCCATTATTGGAAGATTACAAGGCATGCATTGGGTATAAGAGTCATCATCATCTCTATTTACACATATAACCAACCGAACAACAACATATACACAAAAACGAATATGTCGAACTAAACAATAGCAAGTATTAGCTAACCACGATCTCTAAGATTTTGATCGTTATTAAGCGTCTTCTAGTTCAGTGTCCATATGATGCCAACAATAAATAATGATAATGATAAGATTACAAGGCATTTACAAATGACAAACATTTTCAATTGAGTTCTACGAAGTAATAACGATTAGATACTAAATCATTTTCAATTCCTGCATTTACAAATGACAAACAAAACAGGGCTAGTAAGACATGCAAATGATATCATTTTCTCACATTAGCGCTTTTTCCGAAAAAATATATGTCAAAATTTTTAAAATTTCTCACAGCAAGCTCCATTTAAACACTCGAAATTGAACAACTTATTAAAACAATACATACTTACCAATAATTTTCTTAAACAACTAACTATTTCAAAATGAACATCTAACAATTATTCACAAATTAAACAAAAATACAAAATCGATTTTGATAATTATACCTTTGATAATCGTAGTCAAATCCTTCAAATTGGTACTAAAATCAAAACGCTAGCTGGTGCAATTGAACGGAAGAACCCTAGCTGGTGCGATTTGAAACCCTATAGATTCGTTGATTATATCACTAAAATCGAAACCCTAGGTGGTGCGATTGAAACGATGACGGATTTAACCATCAATTTGAAACCCTAGGTGGTGCAATTAGAACGATGAACGATTTAACTATACTTTTTTATTACGAAAAGATCTATTATAATGCATGTAAAATTAAGATAAGGAGCTCCAATTATGGGAAGACATGTGTCACTTCTTAACAAACTCCAAGCTTAACTTCTAACAAACTCCAAGCCTAACTCCTAACCACCAAAAATTAAGATAACGAGCTCCAATTATAAAAAATGACATGTGTCACTTATCAACTAAAAATTCATCTTTATTTTCAAATTAAAATATTTTTTTATCTACTTATTTATATTATAATCTAATTTCACCATATTTTTTAAAATTTTATGCTCTTTAATTCAACATCCATTTTAATATATTTTTATGAGTTTTTAGTTTTTATATTTTTAGTGGGTTTATTTTATTTTAATTCAAATTTTTACAACTTTAACATTTATTTCATTTATTCCAATCATATTATAGTCATCGGGTACCCGCCGCCGCATTGCGCGGGTACCCTTCTAGTGTGGTTGGAAAAGGGCATACTCCCACCACATTTTGTTTTTATTAATACACCAAAATTTGTGAATTTGTGCATTACAGTATTATACGGTACAAACTGTGATGCACAAATTATGGTGCATTAATCAAAAATGTGGTGTAAGAGCACAAGGTGTCACGATGAGCCATACCCTCTTTATCAGTGTCACCTTAGCGCCACATCAACATCCCACTTCTCCACAATTAACCACAACAAGCCCCCTTACTTATAACAAACCTCAACCTCTTCATTTAGAGCCTACCACTACCACTTTATTTTTTTTTATTCAATTTTCATTTCCAAATAAACTAAATTCATTTCATTCAAAATAAAAATACAATACATAACACAATAATATTAAATAAAAAAAAAAAAAAAAAAAAAAAAAAAAAAAAAAAAACACGAGTAAAAAAAAATACAACACATACTAATGGATCGGATCTTCGACATCCCACTTCGGGCAATTTTTCAAAATCTCCCAAACGTGAACATACTTGAACTCCTTTCCACCAAATTGTTGCTGAAAGTTTAGTTTCGCATTTTCGAGATGAGTGTGGTCATTTTGAGCACTTCGACGCTGCAACTGTTTGTAAATTGCGTTGAATTTTTTTGCAATCGACGTTAATCCTCGTCCATTTACCCGTGATTGAATTTTTTGTACGATGGTCATCGGTAGTCTGATTATTGAACGTCTGCATAACGTCGTTCCAAAAAATATTTTCGGAACGGTTATTTTCCATATCTATAGCTTGCGAAATTTCTATCCAAACTTGCGCAAGCAACATTTCTTCAGACTTGTTCCACTTCGGAATTTGAGACATTTGCGGTTTTTTTTTTTTTGAATTGATGTAGATGTGAAAAAATGGTGGTTATAAATTGTTATTTATAGGGGTGGTTTTCAAATTCAAATTCAAATTCTAAAATTCAGATTCAAAATTCAAATTCAAATTTAAAATTCAAATTCAAAACCGTATACTTTTGAGCGGGCTAATTCAAATTCAAATAGGAGCGGGCTAATTCAAATTCAAATAGGAGCGGGGTACTTTAAAATTCAAATTCAAATTTTAAATTCAAACGGTATAGTTTTGAGCGGGATTATATGAGCCTATATATATACTACCCTACCAGTCACAAATTACACACACAACTCACACAATTCACACACAAAAATGTCTCGCAAGATTTTTCTCAGCAATTCCCAAGTCCAGAAAAGCTACCGGAAACAAGCTTTTCAACTTCATCACAGTTTCCTCCAACAAGCTTTCCACCTGAACTTGAAGTTTACTCAACACCACCGGAAAATGTCTTTCTGGTGGGTTTTGAAAACATCCCATACCTCCCAATTGTTCCAACTTCACATGTGAACAGTCCACAGGTGGATTTTCAAAACCACCCCAGCGGGTTAAGTGAGGCTTCCCTCCGGCAACTAGAACAAGATGAAGAAAACGGTAGGGAGATTATGGAAGAGCAGGCACGTGAAGAAGCTGCTCGCCGTGAGCAAGAAGCACGGGAAGCTCAGTACCTCCAAGACAACTACTTCGACATAATGGAGCGTCGGCTCTTTATTGGGGAGTTTAATTCTCCTTCAAGTTCTGAGGGTTGGGTCTCAGATGATTCATTTTTTTAAGTTTTAGTAGTTTTATTATGTATTTCATGTTTTTATGTTGTTTTTTATTAGGGAGATTATGTAGTTTTTTTTATGTTTAAGCGTATTATGTATTTCATGTTTTTAGTTAATTGTTCAAGTTTCAGTTTAAGGTTTTTATCATTATGCGTTTATGTTTGCATTTTTTTCCACCACGAACATTTCAATCTATGCAAAAAACACTTGACCTTATTAAGATTCAAAACATGAAATATCACAAATATCAATTTATATAAAAAGAAAGAGAAAAAAAAAAGAAAAAAGAAAAAAGAAAAGAAAAAAAGTACAGGTTTCAACCTCGTCGGGCAGACGACGGGCTTCCCACGGCGACGGACGGCGACGGAGGCCGGTGCCACGGCGAAGGACGGCGAGCTTCCAGCTCGGACGACGGCGAAGCAAGGCGAATGGACACCTTCCGCTCTAAGTATCAATTCTCGTTTGAAAAAAACAGAAGAGGAGATATAAAGTCGGGGAATGACACGTATTAAGAAAAAGTACACGCTTTCTATTGCCTAACTTTATTGTATTTTTTATTTTTATATAAAGAATTTTGTCCACGCTTTTCTTGGTGACTTATGGTATTTTATATGCACGCTTAGAAGAGTGTAGGTCTTCTTTGAGCTTGTGCACACTTTTAAGCGTCGCCTAATACACGTATAATTGTGACTATTTTATGCATGCTCATTTTCATGTAAGAGGACAACTTAAAACTCCACTCTTTCTAAAACGTGGAAAAATAAGCGTGTAAATTCTAACGATTTGTCGTAGTGCACATACCGTTGGGCTAAGAGACCTTTAGTAACTGCGAATCGAGGATAAACAATTGTCTGAAAACTTTTGTATTTTCTTTTGTTAAATATGAGTAAACTCAAATACTATTGGCTGGGTGAGTGTGAAAGATGAATGAGGAAAGTCAATGAAAATTGTTGTTCATTAAAAGTGTGATATAATTTTGCATTCATGCCACAGGAGAGGTGCAACCGGTTTTCGGGCTTAATTTACAACCGTACACACAAATTGGGGTTTAAATTAAATGGGCTTGTGATGTGATTGAAATTAAGAGTGTTCATCAGTTCGGTTATTATACGTGACAAACTGAGATATATTATCCAGGATATAACTCGAAGATTAAACTAGCAAAACAATCAGGAATACAATGAAAGAAGAATGCATTTGAAATTGATTCAAAAATGTAACTGAATGATTACAATTTTGTTATGAAATACAAGAGGAGAGAATTTGATTTACAAAGAAGATGATAAAAAAGGAAATGATAATCGGACATTTAAAAGGAACGGTTTGGCGTCAAAAACTGTTAAGTCTGTTGTGGAAGACTCACGTGCACCTCACATGTTGTTGATGCCAGTAACACTAAATCTCCTTCTTTAGCTTGTATAAAGAACTAGTTATATTAGATAAACCTAACACAACTAAGAATAGAAAATGTCCTGAATGTATTAAAGATTATGCGGAATTTAATCTTTAATTTTTAGAAGTGTTATCAATGAAACAATAAACACAAAATTCAACAAACAAGCCTCAGTATTATTAAGAATAATAATATGAACACTCTAACAGTATTAAGGTTATAAAGACCTTGAAGCGAATCAACTTTGTGTTTCTGTATATCTCTGTGTATCTTAATGTATCTAACTCTATGCCCTAGGACTTCCTTATATACACCAAGGAGTCCTAACCGGCTTACAATGCTTTCCTAAGTATATCAAATCTTTTCTATACTTATCTAATACAAAGCTTGATCACAAAGTTATCTTATACATAAGCAGTACTAAAAACATCTAATAGTACTAACTTAAGCCTAACAGTTGTAACATAGACTCCAGAAGCAGTAAATCCATCAGCAGTTGTAACTTTGTTCTAGCAGTAGTACCTTTGCTCTGGCAGTCTTAACCATTATACCAACAATAGTAAAACACTTAGAATATTTTTCTTGAAGTTCATGAGCAGCAGTGTCTTTATCTGAGCAGCTGTATCAACAACATAAGCAGCAGTAATCACAGATAGCAGTATGAAGAGTTTGAATCCCAACAATCCTCCCCTAAACTTAATATCCTTCTTCAAAATCATCAAGTATCATTCAAAGTTTAATTGTCACTAAGAGGATGCTTCCAAACACTTCTTCACCTCTTAAGTTGTTGTATGATGAACCAGAGAAGCTCATAACTCATTTCACTATCTTGTTCTATTTGAAGCTTTTCCTTCAGCATCAATTGAATTGTAGACTGATAAAGGGGATACTTTTTCTCCACCAACATGTAGATAATGCCATATTGCATCATTAAGGCATGAACTCCACAAGAATCATATAACTTCCAGCTCAATACCTTATAGCATTTCTGTATCTTCCATATTTCATCTTCAACATGTGGTTCAAATATTGTCTTCAAATCTCCCCAAAGGACATAGTCATAGTCTGAACAAGGTTGCTTCAAAGGCCTTGTTGACCCATACTTTGCTTTAACAAGTTTCCATAGAGTTCCAAAATCCTCTCTGTCAATACTCTTATGAATTTGACCAAAGAAGTTAAATAACTGAGACTTTCCATTTGCTCTGATGATCTCCCAAGTTATTTTCTTCTTGCCCTCTGCATATATCTTCCAGGCAACAATTCTTGGACTTAGTAGCCAAAGGTATAGCATCAATTGGTACTTCTTCTTCAGGAATCACTACCAAATATTGTTTAAGTTTAATTGTATCTCTAGCTTCATCTACCTTTTGCTTCTTCTGAGTCTCTTGTTCTAATTCTGCTCCTACTCTCTTATCAACTTCCAACTTCTCTGTTACTTGATCAATGGCTTCAAATGTGTTTACTCTTTTGAATGCTTTGTTAAGAATTTATTGGATTTGTTCAAAGCTCTTATGTGACAACTTGGTGAGCTTACATCCATCCTTGTTCTTATCTTCCTTTGTTAAGCCATTTTTGGAGGTTTACTTCTTTTCTCTTCTGCTCTCTTTTTTGCAAAGTGTTTCTTTCTCACTTCCAAGAGTTCCATAAATAGTTTTTTCTTTTTTATCCATGGACAAGTCTTCTTGTTCTTCAGCTTTCATTCTCTGAGACAATTCCCAATCTGCTTCAGATTTTGCTTGAATGTCATCCCATGTACTGATCAGGGCAATATTGGCTTCTTCATCTCTTTGATCAGTAGCTCCCTTGCAGCTTCTTCATCAAGCCTAAGTTGATCTTTCTTCTGGATCTTCACTGGCTCTTCCAATATACATTTTCCCTTGTCATGTGCAGATACTGTTGTTGTAGTTGTTGTTGACATACTTGGCTCTTTGATCACAACTCCTCTCTCCTTTGGTTTTGTTTTCTTTAAAGATTCCATAGCTTGAGCCATTGTTATGTCATCCTCATTTGTGGCACCAGCAGTAGTAACTTGGTCACCAGCAGCACTAACTTCACTAGCAGTACTAACTTGTAAACCAACAGCAGTAACTTCAGCAGTTCTTACACGAGCATTAACTTGTTCTTGAACTGCTTCACCAACATTATTTACTCTAGCATTAACATCTTCAACAACTACATCATCAACAACTTTATCATTTTCTTATTCAACCACAATCTCTGGATCCTTAAAATCTATATCCACATTCAACAACTCCTCATCCATATCATTACTCCTCCCCTGTTTGGATGCATCC
The DNA here is from genome assembly GCA_019973895.1 of Chrysanthemum seticuspe. Lineage (NCBI taxonomy): Eukaryota > Viridiplantae > Streptophyta > Magnoliopsida > Asterales > Asteraceae > Chrysanthemum > Chrysanthemum seticuspe. Next base: position 283,382,741 of record BPTQ01000009.1, read on the forward strand.
TCACCCAAACTTTCATCTTCATCAAAGGAGATAGCTTTAGCAGATAACCTAACTTTGTACAATCTCTTGAGCTTATGTGTTCTTGACCGGTTCTTCTTCTCAAGCTTATGAACCCTCCTCTTTAAACTATCAATCTGTATCTCCTGTGAGGATGTCTTCTTTGTCAGATCAATAACCTATTTTTGTAAGTTGATACATAATGCCATCAATTCATTAAGTTTAATTATATCCTCACCACTTCGAAGTGTTTTACCTCTTGCGAGCAGTGGATCATTGGATTGTAAAGAAACAGTCTCAAACCTAGTTTGAGCAGCTGAATCCCCCATGGTTTCTTGGCACCTGGGACCACCACCTGAGCTAGTTCCTGGAGAACCAGACTCATTAGGTGTTGCCTTGGATTGGGTCTTATCTATACCATTATCCTGCTGTACTGCTAAGCTAGAAGCAGTAGTGGTAGCCCTTACCAAATTGTCACCCCTTTCCTCATGGACAGCCTCATATGCATCAGATTCTGTTGGCACACCAGACTGAGGTAACTGAGTATCCTTTCTCTTAGGATTCGTATGTTTTGTGTCTTTTTAGGTGATGTGGAGGATGATACCAAAATGTTGGGTGCGTGTTGGGGATCAATGGGTAGTGCTGAACTTTCACCCTGTTGTTGATTTAGTTCCACCATTGTTTGAAACAAGGGTGTAACCTTACCATAAAAACCTTTTCCAACCATTCTCATATTTGAGAAAATCTTTTTGGTATGAGATGGTGTAATATAAATTATTTTATTATTTGATTTTTCAGTAAAATGTTTGTTCAAAAACACTTGTATAAACCTTGGCTACATAAGAAATTTTCCAGAAAGATTATCCAAGTTTCTAACCATACTATCAAAAATTAATTTTGAAAAGTTGAATTTCTGGTTTGTGGCCAAGCAGATAATGGCAGAAGCCATAGTACTGGTAAACTCATTCCAAGCCTTATGGATTAGAAATTTCCATTGTTGGGAGAAAAGTGCTTTATAAAAAGTAAGTTTTTCAAAAGTTTTCTCATGTCCCATCAATGAAAGGTTTTCATAAATGGTAGAAGTAGCGAACACTCAACACCTGAATCATCTGCTAGAGTAAGAGCTCTTCTAACAGGTAATTCAGTGATAACTATCGCCTCACTATCTACAATTGTGTGAATTTGTACTTCCTCATTGATTGTTTTGGCCACAACAGAAAACCAAAAATGCTCAATGCAGGAAATATATATGGTAGGATTAATAGTGAGTGCATACCTAATAGGGTGTCGATTCAAGAAACCAATGATTTATTCAAATCCTTCACTTTCATTGGGTTTTTGAAAAAATGCGACCATGTTGTGAGAATCAACAAACTTTAAGTTCAACATTGTTGTTGGGTTTTGAGATTAAGCGACTTAGTTGATTTAGGGTTTGTTATCAGAAATTATGTGTGAAGAATGAAATTAATTTGAAGGATTTAAACCCTCAATTGAAGTATTTATGAAAACGATCCTGAACAACCTAGCGGTAGTAACCCAGCAGTAGTAACTTAGCCTAGCAGCAGTAACTTTGAGTTACCATCATTAAGTCCAATTCCTTGTCAAACAACTTGTGTATCACCAAACTAACACTTTTCTTAGCTTATCCTGCAAAATATTAGTCCAAAATCCAAGAAAAACACAAGCCATAACAATGTGCATAATGATCAACATATGGTTGATACTTAGCAGTAGTAAGTATAACCAACAGCAGTAAGTCTTAGACTAATAGCAGGAACTTTTAATGGCAGTAGAAACTCTTAATGACTTGAATAACAACACTAATCCATACAAACCTTTACCAAAAGATAAAGAGATAAAAAAAACTTTAAGGATTTAACATTCCCATACTAGCAATCAAAAATTGAGATCTACTTACATTAAAATCTTTTGTAAGCAATTCTGCAACATTCTTGTCAGTATGGATTTTGACCATTTGAATCAATTTCTTATCATTTGAATCTCTGATAAAATGATGTCTGATCTCCATATGCTTTATTTTTTAAGAAAAACATTATTTTTAATACTGCAAATAGTACTGTTATTTTCAATAAAGATTTTGGTTTCCATAAAATTGTACCTATAATCAAGTAGTTGATTCTGAATCCAAAGCACTTGTCCACATCAACTTAAACAACCACATATTCAGCTTCTGTTGTGGAATTTGCAACCACAATCTGTTTCTTGCACTGCTATGATATCAATATATACCCAAGGAACTCACAACCTCCTGTTGTAGACTTCCTATCCAAGTTTGCTCAAGCATAGTCACTATTAGTGTATGCCACCAAATCAAAAAGAGAATCTTTTGGATACCAAAAGCCCAATTTTGGTTGACCTGTTAAGTACCTAAAAATCCTTTTCACATCATAAAGATGTGAAACCTTAGGATTGACTTGGTATCTAACACATGCACACACTTCAAACATAATGTCAGGTCTTGAAGATGTGAGCTACATCAATGAACCAATCATTGATCTATACATATGAACATCTGCTTCTTCACCATCTTCATCCTTGAGCAGAGGCTTCTGACTTTTCATTGGTTTGCTTGTTGTCTTAACTTTTGAAAACCTAAATTTCTTTAAAATTTCAACAAGATATTTATCTTGACTGATAAATATACCATCCTTCTTCTGCTTTACTTGTAATCCCCAAGAGGAATGTAAGTTCTCCCATAGAACTCATCTAAAATTTCTCATGCATCAGCTTCTCAAAAGCAATGCATAGCTCCTTCTTTGTTGAACCAAAGATGATATCATCCATCAGGGCCGTCCCGTGGATTTTTAAGGCCCTGTGCCATACGTATTTGTGGGGCCCCTCAAACATAATACGAATACATGTATATAACATTCATTAATACTACACAAAATGTTATATGGATCAATGGTCTTTCATACTATAATAAATAGCCATCATTATTAATCCATTAAATCTAGTTTGTGCAAATTTAAACAGCAAACTTTTGATTCTATGATTTGATACTATTTCAGATAGAATTACATAAACATCAATTTCCACATTCGAGCATAAGGTACAACAATTCTTTATTAGCAATGAAAAAGTAAAACGTAAACAAATAACAAGATTCAATAAGTAAAGAAAGCTACTCATAGTAGTTTAATAAATAGTACCTGTTACTTTTTGATGCAAGAAGGCAAGGATAGGTTTAATGATGATTTTATTTTTAACAATTTAAAATCTAATGAACTAATAACCAACTATAGTTATGTTAATCAAATGGGACTATATAGGCTAACATTTTTCGTCTTTACTTTCCACCAAAAAGAATCAACAATGTTAATTAGGCTTGGTATTCAACCTTTGGGCTGTTGGGGTACCATAGTGTTAACAGAGTGGAAAATTTTGAGGCCCCATCCTGATAATGGGCCCTGTGCAGTTGGGCAGCCTGTACAGGCCCATATCCGGCCCTATCATCCATATAAACTTGGACCAGCAAAATATCACCTTTGTGCCTTCTGATGAATAAGGTCTTGTCAATCTCCCCTATTTGAAATCCATTGTCCAACAGATATGTTGACAAGGTTTCATACCAGGCTCTAGGAGCTTGATGTAATTCGTAAAGTGCCTTTTCAACTTTGTACACTCTATTTGGAAAGTCTGGATCTTCAAATCCTGTTGGTTGGAAAACATACACCTTTTCTTCAATCTTTCCATAGATAAAAGCACTTTTAACATCCATATGATACACCACAAACTCTTTATATGAAGCATAAGCTAGAAATACTTTGATTGCTTCAATTCTTACAGCAGGGGCAAAGAATTCATCATAGTGAATCCCTTCTTCTTGTGTGTATCATTGAGCTACCAATCTTGCTTTGTTTCTTATCACAATACCTCTATCATCCATCTTATTCCTAAAGACCCATTTAGTACCTATATCCCTCTTTCTATTAGGTAATTCCACCAAATTCCAAAATTCCTGTAACTTGAATTATAGAAGCTCTTCTTGCATATCCTCTATCCAGCTTAGATCCTTCAATGCTTGAATCACCTACTTGGGTTCTTCTTGTGATAAAAAGCAAGCAAACAAACAATTTTGAAGATCTTTATGGGTTTATCTTTGTTTAAGAGTACTAATAAACACATGATCCTTCAAATTCTTTGTCATGTTTCTTATTTGTGTAGCAGATTGCACATCTCCAATCACTTGATCAAGAGGATGATCTTTATGGATTCTTGTAGTTGGAGTAGGAGTGACTGGGATAGTAGTATCCAAATTAGTCATGTTAGCCACTTCATCATCATCTTCATCACTACAAGAGTAGTCAAATATGTTGGAATCTTCCAAAGGAGGCATGTCTGGATCAAATGCAAGTTCTTTTTCTCCAACAGCATTAACTTCAATGCCAACAACATTAACAGGTGAACTAACAATATTAACAATGTTAGTGCTGTTATCAACATTAGTAGTATTAACATCATTAGGACTGTTAACTTTATCATCCTGCTCTTGATAATCATTGTCACTTTCTGTAGTTGGATCTTTGTTAGCCTTCTTTCCATCATCATTTGAAGGTTTAGATCAATCATCTTGAGAACTATTTGGAGATGTGTAAAAAGGTGGATCAACAGTCCATAATGGTAGCATAATGTAATATTTTCCAGGCCTTGTCTCCTTTATATCTTGGCCTGCATTATCACTTGCTTTTGTACCTACAAAACCATTAGATTGTGTACCTGCAAGAATTGGCTCATAATTCACTGTTTTGGTTAGTGCATCAATATCAAACAACCAATCAGGTCCACTACCGACAGCATTAGGTGTAAGTTCACTAAACTTAATGTGCAAGTTCTCTTCCACTATCCTTGTTCTACTATTGAATACGCTAAAGGCTTTACTATTCAGAGAGTATCCAACAAAGAATCCTTCATCATCCTTACCATCAAATTAGCCTAAGTGATCTATGGTATTGAGAATAGTAACAAGACACCCAAAAGGTCTCATAAAACTTAAAATTGGTGTTCTACCATGTAAAAGTTCATATGGGGTCTTGTTATGAGGCTTAACAACTAACACTCTGTTTTGCACATATCAAGCAGTATTAACTTAGAATCAGCTAGAATAGTCCTAGCAACCTCAATTAGTGTTCTATTTCTCCTCTCAGCTACACCATTTTGTTGAGGAGTTCTAGCTACACTATATTGTCTCAAAATACCCTTCATATCTCAAAACTAATTCATTTCACTGTTTTGAACTCAGTTCCATTGTCACATCTTATTAACTTAACCTTGTGATTTACTAGATTTTTTATCCTAGTTATAAAGGACTTAAGAATGCCACTAGTCTAATCCTTCTTTGCTAGAAAGAAAACTCAAGTAAACCTACTGAAATCATCTGTGACAACTTGGTAATACATTTTCTTCATTAAGATTTTTAAAAATGTTGGACCAAAAAAATTCATATGCGACGTTTGTAAAGGTAGACTAATTGAGTTCTCTATTTTGGACTTACAAGATGCTCTGTGCAGCTTTCCCTTCTGACAAGCAACACAGGTTTGATCATTTTCAAAAAGTTGGGAAGGTAAACCTCTTACAAGATTTCCCATAACCAATTTATTCATAGTTTTAAAGTTTAAGTGTCCAAGCCTTGTATGCCAAAGTTTAGATTCATCCAATGTGGCTTTTGCAAAAAGGCAAGTTAAACCTCCTTTAGGAACTAGGTTCTTTAAATCAACACTATACACATTGTTCTTTCTAGGAACTCTAAGTAAAACTTGACTTTCATCAGTTAACTTAAAGTTTGGAGATAAAACAATACATTTAGTGTCATTAAAAAGAACACTATTCTTTTTGTCACACATTTGTGAGACACTAAAGAGGTTAAACATTAACTCTCTCACAAAATACACGTCTTCAAAATCCAATGTACTAGTTTTAATGGTATCTTTTCCCTGTGATTTTCCATCCTTTGTGGTTTCCTCCAAAAGCAACAAATCATCCATCAATTTCCACATACTTTGAAAGATATGACATGTTCCCTGTCATGTGCCTTGAGCATCAACTATCAATAACTCCTTGATCCTGTAAATCCATCTTTGGATCGCCCTGCACAAAGGTAAGAAAATCAGTCTCTTTTGGGGACCCAAGCCATCACTGACTTGGATCTGCCTTGTGCATCAACATAATCAAACTTCTTTAGGGTAATTGATGCACTTTTGTGTTTAGAAACATGGTCTAAAACTTTAATCTTTGGTTTCCAAACCCAACAAGCTGAGGCCTTAACAGTATTCACATGATTTCCATGAACATCATTAAAAACTGCTTTTTATTCTAGCAACATTCACTATTCTTTTGGAGTGAGCAGTCCTAACTTGTCTAGCAGTATTAGCCAATACTGCTGTTTTTGAAACATTTGGTCTAGCAGTATTAACTGATAATAAACCTGACTTCATCATCATTGCCCTTGGAACCATATTCTTATTAGCACATGGGTGAGACTTTTTAGCAAAATTCTGGTGATTCACCCTTTTAGCATAGTTCCAAATAGGTTTTACCATCTTTTGATTATAAAACTATTTTGATGGTTATGGAAATTAACATGTAGATGATCAAAACGTTCACACATAAAACAGGATTTATTAAACATCTCAAAATTGCTACCTGATCTTTGAAACATCATGTTATTCCAATTTCTTTGGTTGCCTCTAGGACTGTGTGTGTTTAACCTAGGTTGCTCAATATTTTTAACAGGTTTCCTAACTGTTTTCTTTTCAGGCTTAGGTTGAGCAACAACCTCTTCCTCATCATCTGACACCCATTAATCAATACTTGGGGCATCATAATTCTTCCTATATGTCTTAGACTCTTCATTACTAGACTTAGCTTCCCTATTCTCAATTATAGGTTCATTAGTAAATTCATCTAAGCTAGTGAAAGAAAAATCAAGTGTAGGAGGCTTAAACTGTCCTGTATAGGGAGGTGGAACAACATTAAAGCCTAAACCTTTCAAGTAGTTGTCAACAATTTGACTTTCTATGATCTTGTTGCCACTTTTAGATGCATGTTCAAGTCTATCTACATTGAATTTAATGCCATATTTTTCTTTTTGAGCTATGTCAAGCTTCTTCTTAAGCTCACTAATAGCTACATCTTTTAAATAAATATCAATTTCTAAGCCCTTAATTTTTTCAGAATAAATAGACACATTAGTTTTGAAAAATACAAGTCTTTCTTCTACTGAATTTAAACCTGCTTTATAACCTAGAACCATTAACTTTGATTTCTGAATACCTTTTAACAGTTTAACATATTGATATTTAACTTCTAAGCAAGATTTTGAACAATTTGAATCATTGGATACCTCAGAGTCAGAGCTTGAAAATGAATAAGCCATAAGTGCATTGTTTGGTCCGTCCTCTGCTTGATCACTCCAGTCATACCCACCTAGACCAGCACAAGACACCAAAGCTGTGGATTTAGATGTTTCCACTAGTACACTTTTTCTAGAGCTCTCCTTGTTCCTGTGATCTTGAGTTCTTGGAGCCCTGCACTCCCTAGCCAACTGTCCCCTTTTGTGGAAGTTATAGCACTCCACCTTGGAGTTATCAAAGCCAATGTTTTCATTGCCATTGACATCCAACTTCCTCTTAGTATTCTTCAAAAATCTTCCGGCCCTCATGGTCAACATGGCCATCTGCCATCTCAAATCCATCTATTCTAAGTCGTCAGGATGAATTTGTTGTAAGTCCTCATGTGCAAGTTGAGGACTATTAGGTTGACCTGCTAAGAATGCACAAATAACAACATCACTAAAGTTTTTAATATTGGCAGCATTAACTTGAGTGCTAGCAGTAGAAACTCCATGAGCAGCGTTAACTGCTCTTTCAGTTGTGTTATTTGCAGAGGACACAAAAGCCATGTTTGTGCTTGAACTTGAGCTAGATTTCCTTTTAACTTTTGGCTCATACACCTTGAGGTTTTTGTAAAGGTAATCCATGCTCATTGTATCTAGATCAAATTTTTTTCTCCACACAATAGCTTGTGTTTTCCACTCTGGTGATAAGCTTTTTAACAACTTCTGATTGACATCTTTTTGTGAAAGATTCTCACCCAGAATCTCTAGCTGACTCACAAGCTTCTGAATATTATTAAAAGTTTCATCAAGCATCTCAGAGCTTAAGGCAGTAAAGTTCTCATATTTTTGCTTCAAGAGATTTCTTTTGGTCTTCTTTGTAGCATCATTCCCTCCAAATCTCTTCTCAACAGTTTCCAGCAATGACTTGTCATCTTTAATGGAGATAAATGTTAATTGATGTTCATTAGGCATTCCCATCATTAAAGTAGATCTAGCCTACATCTCCAATATTCTTTGAGCCTTGTCTTCAGCAGATGCGATAGGCACTGGAGTCACTTTACCTTCCACAGTTTGTGTTTTTGGCAACTTTTTACCATCCTTTATAACTGATGCATGGGTTCGGGGTCGAGAAAACCTCCTTTTCTTTGAGGAAGCTTTTCAATCCTCTAGGCAGTTAACCTAATCGTTGTAGTGTAGTATGGGGTAAGCATCGGGGATTGATTTCGTTCTCTAGGGGAATAGGAATGCTAGAAATAGATATATGACGAGAAGGTGAGGTTGAGGATGATTCTTTTTATTCTTTATATGTTTTTTAGAAAGCAAAGGTGAATATCTCGGGGTATATGATTGGGGGTGGTACTTCTACCGATTTCACTACTTTTACTAATTAATTATCTAATTTAACTACTAACTATTGGATAGGCTATGTTTAATTGAGGTGTACTCGTATGATGATTAAAGATGTGTTCACTTAGATACTATTACTCCCTAGTTATCTTTTATTGGTCGGTTGAGTTGTCACTTCCTTTATCTTAATTGATGCGTTGTATTCCTATTAGTCATAAGGGGTGCCTAATTCCCTAGCTCTATGAATTGTAACTCTCCTATAGAATACATGGGATCGGCAAGTGCAATAGCATCTCCCTCGAATACACTATTATTATAAAGCACAACTCACGTAATAAACACAACGAGGGCCTAGGTGCACTCCTATGGCTTTTTGCTATTTAGGACTGATTTACAATATCGACCCGTCAAGTTATCTCACACAAGCTAGCCACTTGTGAATGACTAACCGTAAGAAACTTAAAACGGTTCGGACACTGATTCGCTGATAATGAAGGCTTAAGGGTATGTGTGTGGATAAAACCTCAATATCGATATCAAAAATAATCATGAAGTTAGATTCAAATTCCTTTAGGAAAAAGAATAATAAATCAAATCCCGTGTGTGATCGTTGAAACAGATTAGTTAACCCGAATCGTTTCCCAACGAGGCGTGAATTGCCAACGTCGTTTTTGGTTTGGAATTTAATGCTCGATGTTTTGATTTGTTTGATTTTGATTTTATTAAACTACGGGAATAGGGAAAGTAATTAAGGGAATCTATTTTACGGGAAATCCTAAGTGCGAATTAACTAAAACGTAATTAATAAAAAGTAATTAAAATGCAACTACGTCTAAATTATATCCTAAAAATGCCTAAAAGTACTTTTACTCTAGAAATTCAATGTGAAAACTAATTATGAATTAAAACTATTTTTTTGGATTTTTCTGGATTTTATTAAAATTAAAAACTAATTTTTAACTATTTAAACTAAATTAAAATACTAAAAATATGAAAATTAACGGGAAAAATATGAAACTATTTTTATAAAATCTAAAATACCATAAGAGACTTTTCAAAACTATTTTTTTATTTTTCTGATTTTTTTTCTATTTTCTACTAATTTAAAACTATTTAAATCTAATTTAAATTGTGAAAAATACCAAATAAAAGGGGAAAAATAGGGGAAAATCTTTTTTATGCTTTTTATATTTTTCTTAAACTGGGAAAATTGAAAAATTATTTTTTTGAACTTTTTCTTAATTATTTGCAATAAAAGCTATTTAAAAATGAATAAAAACTGTTTTTAATTAAGAAAAATACTAAACAGTTACCAAAAATTATGAAAAACTCAGGAAAATTCTAAAATATTAATCTAGTTCTATGAAAAAATATAAAATGTGATGCTTATGTGTAAGATAATAGAGCTGCAGTGTAAACTGATATGAATTAAGCTCTTTTAAATAAGCAATCTAGCACAATAAGCCACCAAACTTCTACACAAGCTAAATTATACTATAACCACTCTAAATAAACTAACTACTGCTACTCCTAACCTCAAATAAGCAGTTCAATAAGATTTAGGCTAACTGATTTTGATTCAACAGCTTATTAAGGCCCTAAGTTTGAGCTTATCTACTGACCAATCAGAGAAGCTTAAGTGAAAAGCAGATATGTGGTCTTCAAGACCACCCAGCAAACTACAAATGGACCAAAAATGAGACCCTAACTAGCTGTATTGGACTCTATGCAATGTCTGCAAGTTCTACACAAAACAGATTTTTGACATGTTGTTGACTTTTGAAAAGAGTTTGAAGATTTGACTTATTTGAGATTTGAGATCAAATTTTGGACTGATGATGATATAATACTGATGAAATGAAAACAATGCCAGCTGGTTTATCAAATCTTACACCTATATGCAAAGTTTGAACACTTGATTTCAACAGATATGAGAACAAGGACAGTTTAAATGAATTGTTGACTTTTGGATGAAAATTGATATAAACTTTGATTGAAATGATCTTATTAGTACTATCAGAGACTACTGCCACAGAAACCTTATACCAAGACAGCTTTAAACTCAGTTATATCAAGCAATCCAAACACCCCTTTATGACAGATTAACCAATATACTCAAGCAAAAATGCAATAACAAGCTTAATACAACATCAAAACAGATTCAATGCTTTTAAACAAAACTAATATGACAGCAATAATCATCACTACAATAGATCTAATAGAAATAATATCAGCTACCATTTATTAAGCTAAAAATGAGATGAAGCTTCTACTTACAAGAAGTCCAGCCACAATGGCTTGCAAACCAGCAATAGAACCACTAAACCTAACCCATATAACATCAAATCAACCCAGATCCATCATCACAATCAACCCTTATCCATTTCTGAACCAAGATTACCACACAGTTGACTTTCGTTGACCTGGAGTTTTTGTGAATGTATAGATTGAAATGGGATAGTAAAGGCACAATATAAGCTCACTAAAGCTATAACAAGCTGAAATGAGCTTATTCCATTATTCAATTTAGCTTATTGATTACTTTAAATAAGAAATGCAAGATTAAACTTAAAAACTTGGAATTTTGATTTATATTGAAAAAGGATTACAAGGAATTGAGAATACAATAAAAGCTTAAGAAAACATTTATAAAACTACTGAAATACAATAACAATAAGCTAAATTAAAACTAAAGGATTGCACGATTCCTATGTGAGCCAAGAGGGTCTTTATATAGCCTTCAAGAGGTCTTGGATTCTTGGTTGGAAGAGCCTAGAAGCAATCCTGAGCCACACAAATCATTCCTTGTCATCATATCCAATCAGAGAGCACCAATTCACCATAAGAGGTGTCACGGCCAATAGGAGAGCTCCATTTGTCCACGTATGCAACCTATCCTGACAAGTCAGAGGTTCTAGAAGCTCTTGGGAAAGATGCTTAGTACGAGGTTTAAGGATTGGGTAAATGGGCGTGGGTAAATGGTGGTAAAATGGGGCGTTTGGGGAAGACAAGTACTGTGGGGCGCGTTTGGTTTGTTTATAATATTTCAAATAGGTTGACCGGGTCGTGGGGGGTTTGACCTGGTCGTGGGGGGTTTGACCTGGGTTTAGTAACGGGTAAGTGGGTATTCGGGTGAGTAAATGGGTTGAGAGTTATTACCGGGTTGGATGGGTTGGTATAGATTGGGCCGGGTAGTGTTGATATAGATTGGGCCGTGTATAGGACTTGGATTTGGACATAATTTGGATTGATTAGCAACCATAGGGACTAAACTTGCATATGCTGAATATTTGAGGGACCATAAATGAAATTCTGAAAATATCTTCAAGGACCATTCTTGACAATCTTCAAATAAACCAAGGGCTAATTTGCAACTTTTGAATCTTCAAGGGTCACTTTTGTCAAATGCTGAAACTTGAGGGGCCACTTTTTGACATTTCTTCAAACTTGGTTATTTCTTCCAAAAATCATCCTCGGAGAATAAAATCTTCATAAATGCTCAATTTTGATCTTCCGGCTCAACTTAAGCTCTCTTAATTTCCCGTGCTCGGATTTATGTCTGATTCGGTTCCTTTTTGTATGTTTTTACATATCCGTACCTGCACAAGCATAAACTCAAGAAAACAGCAAATATTAGCAATAAACGGCTCTTTCTTGGTTATTTTGGGTCAGTTTTGATAATGAAAAGGTATGTGTTTTAGCACATACCAAAATACCCCAGACGAGACCATTGTCGTGTCCTCACGCAATGCAATTAACTCACGCTTCTAAAACCAAGGATCTCAATCTCTTTCTACTAAACCTATGAAGAAGTAGCAAAGATTCCTCAAAAGAGATTAAGAAAACCTTAATTCTAAAAACGCCCCGTTTACCTTTTAATTCACATGTATAGATATTACGGTTAAGCACATTCCGGTTATGAATGACGGTTTGCTGAACTTTCATGTCGATCAATAACTCCAACATTTTTCAAACGACATGTTAGGATCACGGAGTAGAAAACACAACACAGCGTGAAGTGACCATACGGATAGAATACATCGTCCCTGATTTTTCACAAGTCCCAAACTAAGCGTAAAACCGAAATCATTGTTAAATATGATTCTAGATGCTAACACTACCCATGGAAGTTACTTGTGTAATTACCTTTTGTTCCCAATTTCCTATTTTCCTCTAGAATTTTTTATTTTTGTGAGAAATGAATTTCTTCAAATTTCTCGTTTCGATAGGTTTTTATTCCGATAAAGATACAAAGCTAAGTCGATAATTAGTTGTCCGTCTTCTCTCAAGAACCATTGTCGTAAAAATGAGGTCCACATCAAGGAATTTTTATTCACTTATACTTTTGATTTTTTCAACATTTTTTTTCATTTTTTTTCAATTTTTTTTTTTTTTTTTTTTTAACTTATACTTTTACTTATATGAGCTATGAACCACGGAGCTTCACGGGGTAATTCCAAGACTATAGGCTTCATGAAATGAGGATCCCGGTTGGCTAGACTAAGACCTCACTCAATCCCGGCTAAAGATCCAAGGGTCCGATCTCGACACCGCAGCTCACAACTTTACTTATTACTTTTTCACTTATCACTTATTTATTTATTCATTACGGATCCTTGATGTGTACCCAATTTTTAAAACAAAGATTCTTTTAAGAAGATAAAGAACTAACTATCGCCAAAAACTCGACATCTCTAATTATTTAGACAGATATGAGGTGAAACAATTTTGTGGGAACAAAAAGCCATAAGTACCTTCGATGGGCTCTAAAGAGAACCAACTACTCCACGCTTAGCATCTAAACTCATAAGTAACTCTATCATTTCTCGATCTCTGCAAATTTAAAATCCCAAATAATGAGATCCGCGGATGCTTAGCCGATAATTTTTAGATTATCTATGGTTAAGGGAACAAGCTAGGGCTCAACACGCCTGGTCAAGTCAGAATTCTATTCCTACTCTCACCAGCGGAAAGTCAACAAGGTGTCAAAACATATATTAACTTAGCAAATGCTTCGTCTTATGAAATCAAGTTATGCATATTTAAAGTCACTCAGGGAAACTTGCAAATTCTTGGCCTTGTGAGCTAGAATTCGCATTTTATAGCTTCTTGTCTAAGAGACTAGCAAACTTTTCAATCAAAAAGACTTAACAAAAGCTTACAAAAATTTTAAATATTTCACATTTTTGCACAATTTTTTCATTTTCTAAGGAAAAACGGGGTTGCGAGAGTACACGACAGAAATAAGCAAGTGCGGTCAAATCAAATAGAAGATTACCCTACCCCAGACTAGAACGAAACATTGTCCTCAATGTTTAAAGCAAGGGTATCACGAAAATCTAAAAGCCGTTTATTAAGTATGCTAGAAGATAAACGTTAGTCGATAAGATTAGGATATCGGATTTCCATCAGTATCGATTATGAAACTCGAGTGGAGAAAAGACAAACTTCGAGCACGAGAGTCTTCATATCGGGAACATCCTAAACACAACATCACAAACAACCAAACACGAGAAATCGAAGAGGCAGACCCCTTCGCTTCACTTATTAGAAAATAGAAAGAAGATAGATGGATAAGCATGGGGTGCCTCCCACGAAGCGCTACTGTTTTTGATCACCGAGTCGCTAGCTTGACTCGATCCCCGAATTCAATTGTCCTTGGGGAAAGTTTGGAGATCCGGGACAACCATAGATGGGATGTCCCCTCCGAAATAATGTTTCACACGATGACCATTCACCTTGAAATTTGGGCCATCGGGCTGAGAAAGCTCCACCGTTCCATACGGGAAAACTTGAGCGATGGTGAATGGTCCGGACCAACGGGATTTGAGTTTGCCCGAGAATATCTTCAATCGAGAGTTAAAGAGGATAACTTGATCACCAACGTTGAAAACGCGGTTTTTGATTTTAGCATCATGAATCCTCTTCGTCTTCTCTTTGAAAATCAAATAATTCTCATAGGCCTGATCCCTAAGCTCATTTAATTCATTCAATTGAACTTTTCGGTGATCACCCGCGGTCTTAAGATCGAAATTAGCATGTTTCAAGGCCCAGAATGCCTTATGCTCGAGCTCGATGGGCAAGTGACAAGCTTTTCCATACACCAACTTAAATGGGGTGCACCCGATGGGTGTCTTGTAAGCGGTGCGGAAAGCCCATAATGCATCATCTAACTTATCAGCCCATGAAGCTCGATTTTCTCCTACGGTTCTTTCTAAAATCCTTTTCAAACCATGATTGGAGACCTCAACTTGTCCACTCGTTTGCGGGTGATACGCGGTAGAAAGACGATGGGTAACTCCATATTTAGCCATAACTTTAGCAAATTGTTCATTACAGAAATGGGTACCGCAATCACTGATGATAGCACGAGGTGCTCCGAATCGGGAAAACAAATTCTTCAAGAACTTAACAACCACTCGGGCGTCATTGGTGGGGAGCGCCTTCGCTTCAACCCATTTGGACAAGTAGTCGACGGCCACGAGGATATACTTATTACCTCTAGATGATGGAAGTGGCCCCATAAAATCGATGCCCCACACGTCAAAAATCTCACAAACTTGAATAGCATTTTGTGGCATTTCATCCTTTTGTGAAATTTTCCCTTGACGTTGGCAAGAATCACAAGATTTGACTAAATCATGAGCATCTCGATATATGGTAGGCCAATAGAATCCGGAATCAAAAACCTTCTTAGCGGTGTAGCTTGCACCATGATGGCCACCAGTGGGTCCGTTATGGCAAGCATTGAGAATATCAAGAGCCTCTTGGCCATGAACACACCGCCGGATTACTTGATCCGCACAAATCTTAAACAAGTAGGGGTCGTCCCAGAAATAATGCTTAACATCTTTGAAAAACTTTTTCTTTTGTTGGGACGACATCCATTTCACGATGAAATTGCCCGCATGGTAATTTGCAAAATCGGCAAACCATGGGGTGTTCGGGTCTTTCTTAGCAATCATCCCAAGTGTCTCAAGAGGAAATGTTTCCGTAATATCCTTTTTCTCGAGCACACTTTGATGAGGATTCTCAAGTCTAGAAAGGTGATCGGCAGCAAGGTTCTCCGCTCCTTTTTTGTCAAGAATAGTAACATCAAACTCTTGAAGGAGGAGAACCCACCGAAGTAATCGTGGCTTAGCATCTTGCTTTGCCAAAAGATACTTAAGGGCAGAATGGTCGGTATACACTATGGTCTTCGACAAGACAAGGTAGGGTCGAAATTTCTCAAAAGCATAAACAACGGCCAATAATTCCTTTTCAGTAGTCGTGTAATTGTGTTGGGCCTCAGACAATGTCTTACTCGCATAGTGTATGGGTTGAAAATGTTTCGATTTACGTTGCCCCAAGACTGCCCCAATTGCGTAATCACTTGCATCACACATGAGTTCAAAGGGCAAATCCCAGTCGGGGGCAACTAAGATCGGTGCCTCAGTTAATTTCTTTTTAAGAATATTAAACGCTTCAACACATTCGTTGGTGAAGATAAACGGAGCATCCTTTTCAAGGAGATGGGTCAGAGGGCGGGCTATCTTAGAGAAATCTTGGATGAAATGGCGATAGAAACCGGCATGACCCAAAAAACTCCGAATACCTTTGACGGTAGTGGGATGAGGGAGTTTAGCTATAACGTCGACTTTAGCTCGGTCGACCTCAATCCCAGATTTTGAAATCTTATGGCCGAGGACAATGCCCTCTCGAACCATGAAATGGCACTTCTCCCAATTCAAGACCAAATTGGTGTCTTCACACCTTTTGAGCATGTGGTCTAGATGAGAGAGGCAAGAAGTGAAAGAATCTCCATAAACCGAGAAATCATCCATAAAAACTTCCATAGAATTTTTGATCATGTCATGAAAAATAGCCATCATGCACCTTTGGAACGTACCGGGAGCATTGCATAGCCCAAAAGGCATGCGTCGGTAAGAAAAAGTTCCATAAGGGCATGTGAAAGTGGTTTTCTCCTGATCCTTCGGATCGATCGGGATTTGAAAATAACCGGAGAAACCATCGAGAAAGCAATAGAACTCATTCCCCGCTAAACGTTCGAGCATCTGATCCATAAAAGGTAGCGGGAAATGGTCCTTACGAGTAGCATCATTTAATTTTTGATAATCAATACACACCCTCCATCCGGTGATGAGGCGTGTGGAAATCAACTCATTTTCTTCGTTAGCAATGACGGTCATTCCTCCCTTCTTAGGGACACAATGGATAGGGCTAACCCATGAGCTATCGGAGATTGGATAAATGATTCCGGCGTCGAGGAGTTTAAGAACTTCCTTTTTGATAACATCATGAATTTTTGGGTTAACCCTACGTTGTTGTTGAATAACGGGTTTGCAATCATCCTCCATCAGAATTTTGTGGGTACAGAAACGAGGATTGATTCCTTTGATGTCAGAAATTTGCCAAGCGATTGCATTTTTGTGTTTTCGTAGGACATCCAAAAGTGCGGTTTTCTCCTCATCTTTCAAGTTTTTAGCAATGATGACGGGAAATTTGTTTGGTTTTTCAAGAAAATCGTATTCAAGATGAGGAGGTAAATCCTTGAGCTCGGGCTCCGGAGGATTTTCGTCAGACGTTTGTACTTCTTTGATTTCGTCAACCGTGATCTCTTTCGGAGGGAGTGACGGTAATGGATCTTCATTTAACAATTGCTCAAGATAACGGATATCTCCCTCCGAATCATAAACTCCATCATCAATTCCCGGTGGAATCGATTCATCAATAGCAAGAAACTCATCGATCTCTTCCAAAAGGAAATCACCTCCCTCAAACGGAGTGAGGGAGGGGGAAGAGTCGGCAATGATTGGTTCAGAAGGTGAATCAGAAGAAGTAGAATTTTTAGCAAAACCAAGAACTTCTTGAGCGTACTCCTCACAAGAAACATCAATAACGTCGATTCGATTGATGGAAGCATCGTCGAAATTTGAGGAGTACCTCGTCGTTTGATTAATGTTGAATGTGACGGCTT
The DNA here is from genome assembly GCA_019973895.1 of Chrysanthemum seticuspe. Taxonomy (NCBI): domain Eukaryota; kingdom Viridiplantae; phylum Streptophyta; class Magnoliopsida; order Asterales; family Asteraceae; genus Chrysanthemum; species Chrysanthemum seticuspe. Next base: position 283,400,419 of record BPTQ01000009.1, read on the forward strand.
CTTGATTAACTCGCAACGTAATCTCTCCTTCAAACACATCAATTAAGGCACGACCGGTCCTTAAGAAACATCTCCCAAGAATAATGGGTACTCGAGGGTCGGCATCAAAATCTACCACAACAAAATCCGCCGGAAAATAGAACTCCCCCACTTTGACAAGGACATCCTCGGCTATACCCTTTGGACGGGTTGTAGAACGATCAGCTAGCTCGAGAGTCATACACGTTGGGGTAAGTGGGGGCAATGAAAGCTTTTCGTAGATTGAGTTTGGCATCAAATTAATACTCGCGCCAAGATCGGCCAAGGCGGAGCATTGAACAATTCCTTGAAAATTACACGGAATGAGGAATTTGCCGGGGTCACCTAACTTTTCGGGAAGTTTCTTGAGGATAACCGCCGAACAATTCTCATTCAGAGATGTCGTAGCAAGCTCGTATAGTTTCTCCTTGTTCGTTAGTAATCCCTTAATCGTAGAAGCAAGTTTGGGCATCAAGAGAAGGGCATCCGCAAAACTGATCTCCACATTCAAGTCTTTGAAGATTTGGAAAAACGTTTCCATTTGATGATTCGACTTCTCACGAAGAGTTTGATCTTTAAGACGAGACGGATATGGGATAGATGGTTTCGGATTAGCTTTCTTCACATTAACGGGAGCATCTTCGGGCTTAGAATCTCGGACAACCGTGGGTTGGACATTCACAGTACTCCCCTTATTAGTAGGAAGCACTGGGTCCTTTGTCACCCCGGTCTCACGGTCTACCACACGAGAGGAAGAAGAAGAATTAGTGGTAGGAGCCGTAGGTCCATCGTAAGCAACACTACTTCGGGTAGTGATTGCTTTCATGTCACCTCTCGGGTTAGGAATCGTATTACTTGGAAGAGAACCGGAACCCGAGGGTTGAGAATAAGAAGTAGACGGTTGATTGGCTTGAAAGAAACTAGCCATCATATTCCTTATTTCAGTCATCTGCTTGTTACTCGTAGCTTCAATTTCCTTTTTGAAATCCGTCCTCATGCCATTAACTTGATTTTGCAAACTTTTAATGGTGTTGTCGAGTTCTTCATGTAAGATAGAAACTCGTTGTTCGGAGCAACTTGATGAGAAGGTTGTTGATATTGTTGTTGAGGAGGGGGTGGTTGTTGGTAAACTTGAGGTGGAGGAGCTTAGTAGTGTTGATTTCCATGATTAATTCCTCTGTTTTGATTGTTGTTACCATTGAAACGGTTTTGATTATGGTTTTGTTGTTGAGGTTGGTTGAAACCGGGAGGTCCGAGATAATTGTTTGAACGGTAGCTAAGAAGATTTCGATCTCCTTGCGGTTGATTATAGTTTCCTGTAGCAGCATAAACATTCTCATGTGCGTAGCCACCGGCGGTTGTGCACTCAGAATAAGAATGTGGACCTCCACAAGTCTCACAAGTCGGGTTTACCGCTTTCACTTGTTGATTTTGACTAGACAGATGCATTTGGTACATTTTCAACATAGCCGTGTTCAAATCATCAACTTTCTTATGAAGAGCCGTATCAGGAGAAGAAGACGAATTTGATCTAGATGATTCACCCCTTGCGGCTGAAGAATCCCAATAATTATGATGAGCGGTCATGTTCTCAATAAGATCGTAGCATTCCTCGGGACGTCTTTTCATGAAAGTTCCACCGGCAGCAGCATTGATTGTATCACGATGTCTCAATGTCAAACCATTATAGAACGTATCAATTTGGGTGACAAGCAACATATTATGATTTGGACATCGATCAATTGCAAGCTTATATCGTTCCCAAGCTTCAAACAAAGATTCGTCGGGATACTGTCTGAAATTACTGATATCGTTCCTCAACTTCGTCACCATCGATGGTGGAAAGTACTTTGCCAGAAACTTCGAAACCATTTCCTCGAAGGTATGAATCGAATTCTTCGGGAGTCGATCAAACCAAGAAGTGGCATGATGAGTCAAAGAGTATGGGAAAAGATAGAGACGAAGGGCGTCATCGGAGACCCCATTTTGTTTCATATTCTGAGTAACGGTTAGAAACTTATCAAGATGCTTGTTTGCATCATCATCGGGTAAACCATGAAATTGACAACTGTTCTTTACTTGTTCTATCATATGATGTTTCAAGCTAAAATCGGTAGCTTGAATATTAGTCGGTGCAATGGGTCCTCCCCTCCCGTACATGGTAGGTTGACATAGCTCCTCCATCGTTCGGAGATCGGGAGCTATATTTTGATTAACGGGAGGAGGATTAGGACCGGGGTTTGGTGGTACGTTAGCAGCAGCCATATTACGTAACTCGGGTACGTTCTGATTCTGATTCTGATTCTGAAGTCGTCTTGATCGAGAGCGAGTGCGCATGCACTTAAAAACCAAGGCAATTAAAAGAGACCGATATTCGAAAACACAGTGAACTTAACCAATAATCCCAAGTGAATAAATCACCTCTACAAGACAAACGCACAAGCGAGCGGAGAAGCTTTGTAGGTCAACGCGAAGCTTATTAAAAACCCGCTTCTTTTCAGCCGCAATTTAATGTCAGGCCGTCCTTATACCCACCACACAGTTTGTTTATCCGATAGAGATAAACCAATTCACAAGCGACACAAAGGCAAGTTTTTGATCTTTGGTTCGGGAACTTATTAATGATAACACCTCCGTTGAGAATGTTATATAATTGGTGTCTTCTATTTATTAGCAAAAACACAAGAGAAAATCTTTTTTTATTTTTAATATGATATATATATATACAAAAGAAAAAGGAAAATATTTTTTACTTTTTTTTTATAGAAAAATAGTAACTTCACGAATGAAGGATCTCGAGTCACTAATCGTCAAACCTCAAACGATATTGTCGTGACACAACCTCCCCGGCAGCGGCGCCAAAATTTGATTTACAATATCGACCCGTCAAGTTATCTCACACAAGCTAGCCACTTGTGAATGACTAACCGTAAGAAACTTAAAACGGTTCGGACACTGATTCACTGATAATGAAGGCTTAAGGGTATGTGTGTGGATAAAACCTCAATATCGATATCAAAAATAATCACGAAGATAGATTCAAATTCCTTTAGGAAAAAGAATAATAAATCAAATCCCGTGTGTGATCGTTGAAACGGATTAGTTAACCCGAATCGTTTCCCAACGAGGCGTGAATTGCCAACGTCGTTTTTGGTTTGGAATTTAATGCTCGATGTTTTGATTTGTTTGATTTTGATTTTATTAAACTACGGGAATAGGGAAAGTAATTAAGGGAATCTATTTTACGGGAAATCCTAAGTGCGAATTAACTAAAACGTAATTAATAAAAAGTAATTAAAATGCAACTACGTCTAAATTATATCCTAAAAATGCCTAAAATTACTTTTACTCTAGAAATGCAATGTGAAAACTAATTATGAATTAAAACTGTTTTTTTGGATTTTTCTGGATTTTATTAAAATTAAAAACTAATTTTTAACTATTTAAACTAAATTAAAATACTAAAAATATGAAAATTAACGGGAAAAATATGAAACTATTTTTATAAAATCTAAAATACCATAAGAGACTTTTAAAAACTATTTTTTTATTTTTCCGATTTTTTTTTCTATTTTCTACTAATTTAAAACTATTTAAATCTAATTTAAATTGTGAAAAATACCAAATAAAAGGGGAAAAATAGGGAAAAATCTTTTTTATGCTTTTTATATTTTTCTTAAACTGGGAAAATTGAAAAATTATTTTTTTGAACTTTTTCTTAATTATTTGCAATAAAAGCTATTTAAAAATGAATAAAAACTGTTTTTAATTAAGAAAAATACTAAACAGTTACCAAAAATTATGAAAAACTCAGGAAAATTCTAAAATATTAATCTAGTTCTATGAAAAATATAAAATGTGATGCTTATGTGTAAGATAATAGAGCTGCAGTGTAAACTGATATGAATTAAGCTCTTTTAAATAAGCAATCTAGCACAATAAGCCACCAAACTTCTACACAAGCTAAATTATACTATAACCACTCTAAATAAACTAACTACTGCTACTCCTAACCTCAAATAAGCAGTTCAATAAGATTTAGGCTAACTGATTTTGATTCAACAGCTTATTAAGGCCCTAAGTTTGAGCTTATCTACTGACCAATCAGAGAAGCTTAAGTGAAAAGCAGATATGTGGTCTTCAAGACCACCCAGCAAACTACAAATGGACCAAAAATGAGACCCTAACTAGCTGTATTGGACTCTATGCAATGTTTGCAAGTTCTGCACAAAACAGATTTTTGACATGTTGTTGACTTTTGAAAAGAGTTTGAAGATTTGACTTATTTGAGATTTGAGATCAAATTTTGGACTGATGATGATATAATACTGATGAAATGAAAACAATGCCAGCTGGTTTATCAAATCTTACACCTATATGCAAAGTTTGAACACTTGATTTCAACAGATATGAGAACAAGGACAGTTTAAATGAATTGTTGACTTTTGGATGAAAATTGATATAAACTTTGATTGAAATGATCTTATTAGTACTATCAGAGACTACTGCCACAGAAACCTTATACCAAGACAGCTTTAAACTCAGTTATATCAAGCAATCCAAACACCCCTTTATGACAGATTAACCAATATACTCAAGCAAAAATGCAATAACAAGCTTAATACAACATCAAAACAGATTCAATGCATTTAAACAAAACTAATATGACAGCAATAATCATCACTACAATAGATCTAATAGAAATAATATCAGCTACCATTTATTAAGCTAAAAATGAGATGAAGCTTCTACTTACAAGAAGTCCAGCCACAATGGCTTGCAAACCAGCAATAGAACCACTAAACCTAACCCATATAACATCAAATCAACCCAGATCCATCATCACAATCAACCCTTATCCATTTCTGAACCAAGATTACCACACAGTTGACTTTCGTTGACCTGGAGTTTTTGTGAATGTATAGATTGAAATGGGATAGTAAAGGCACAATATAAGCTCACTAAAGCTATAACAAGCTGAAATGAGCTTATTCCATTATTCAATTTAGCTTATTGATTACTTTAAATAAGAAATGCAAGATTAAACTTAAAAACTTGGAATTTTGATTTATATTGAAAAAGGATTACAAGGAATTGAGAATACAATAAAAGCTTAAGAAAACATTTATAAAACTACTGAAATACAATAACAATAAGCTAAATTAAAACTAAAGGATTGCACGATTCCTATGTGAGCCAAGAGGGTCTTTATATAGCCTTCAAGAGGTCTTGGATTCTTGGTTGGAAGAGCCTAGAAGCAATCCTGAGCCACACAAATCATTGCTTGTCATCATATCCAATCAGAGAGCACCAATTCACCATAAGAGGTGTCACGGCCAATAGGAGAGCTCTATTTGTCCACGTATGCAACCTATCCTGAAAAGTCAGAGGTTCTAGAAGCTCTTGGGAAAGATGCTTAGTACGAGGTTTAAGGATTGGGTAAATGGGTGTGGGTAAATGGTGGTAAAATGGGGCGTTTGGGGAAGACAAGTACTGTGGGGCGCGTTTGGTTTGTTTATAATATTTCAAATAGGTTGACCGGGTCGTGGGGGGTTTGACCTGGGTTTAGTAACGGGTAAGTGGGTATTCAGGTGAGTAAATGGGTTGAGAGTTATTACCGGGTTGGATGGGTTGGTATAGATTGGGCCGGGTAGTGTTGATATAGATTGGGCCGTGTATAGGACTTGGATTTGGACATAATTTGGATTGATTAGCAACCATAGGGACTAAACTTGCATATGCTGAATATTTGAGGGACCATAAATGAAATTCTGAAAATATCTTCAAGGACCATTCTTGACAATCTTCAAATAAACCAAAGGCTAATTTGCAACTTTTGAATCTTCAAGGGTCACTTTTGTCAAATGCTGAAACTTGAGGGGCCACTTTTTGACATTTCTTCAAACTTGGTTATTTCTTCCAAAAATCATCCTCGGAGAATAAAATCTTCATAAATGCTCAATTTTGATCTTCCGGCTCAACTTAAGCTCTCTTAATCTCCCGTGCTCGGATTTATGTCTGATTCGGTTCCTTTTTGTGTGTTTTTACATATCCGTACCTGCACAAGCATAAACTCAAGAAAACAGCAAATATTAGCAATAAACGGCTCTTTCTTGGTTATTTTGGGTCAGTTTTGATAATGAAAAGGTATGTGTTTTAGCACATACCAAGGACGTTCAAGCTCGCAACAATGAAAGAAGAAGCCAATTTTCCTTACTCTAGCGTTTACCAATTAAGATAAGAGACAACCTAACAACAATTAATAACTTGGTTTCATAGATCTAAGCAAACACACAAGTAATTTAGCTAGAAATGTTAAACAAGCAAGCATACACACAATCAATTGAACATGGGGTAGACATAATGATAATAAAAAAACTTATCTTGATGTGTAAAATAGGGTATGGGACCCTAGAATACTTTCCAAGTCAGACTACAACTGAGTTAGGGTTTGCTCTCTAAAATTCTACCTCCTAAAATACAGAAAAATCGAATTCTATATATAGATTTACAATTGCGACGGCGTCACCTTTTGCTAGTGACGTGATAAGGTTTTAAAAGGTACCTTTTTGAGGGGTCATTTAAGCCCTTATTCGATCACTTTTGTATCCGTTATTGCTTAATATCGTTCCTTTTCACTTTTTAGGTCTCTTGAAGGCAAAATGCTGGAATGATGCTTATTTGGACGAAAAGGCGCGAATATACGAAGAAAATGGCCAAAGTCATAATCGAGACACTCAAAGCTGCTGAAACATAAGGCGACGGCGTCACTGCATATCTGCGACGCCGTCGGGAAGGAATTTTGCGACGGGTCAGAAGCGAAATTGCATGTTTTCAAGGGACGACGTCAGGTTCTAAAGGAGTAGGCCGTCGTTACTCAGACGGCCTAGATGCAGCCAAGACGGCGTCAGAGCTGAAGGGGACGGCGTCACAGTCATAAGGTGACGCCGTCAAAAGGTTTACGTGGTCAAGACGAAACCCTAATGACGGCGACACGACGGCGTCACGAAACATAAGGTGACGCCGTCGCAGATGTAATCTTATATATAGAATCCGAATTTTTCAGTTTTTGTGTGTAGTCTTTTGGAGTAAAAACCTAAAACCGAACCAAGGCTTTCTTGTGCAGTATTTTAGGGTTCTAAACCCTATTATACATCAAGATAAGTATTTACTTCATTAATTTAATTATGTCTTTGATTATTTGTGTGTATGCTTGCATGTTCTCCATGTCCGGCTAATTTATTTGTGTGTTTGCTTAGGGAATATGAAACTTAATTATTGAATATTGATTGGTTGATACTTATCTTAGTTGACTAATGATCTAGAGTGCGCTAGATTATTCGTTGTGTACTTAATGCTTGACATTTCTTTGTGAACTTTAGAATATAATTATCTAGGTAATTGTAGGATAAAGTATTCAAGGACAACCGTAGAGTAGGCGTCTATAAATCACTAGAGGATTTGTAAACAAGACCCTTTGGTAATTTCAAAGAGTTAGGGAAATAAGCACGCCCTATAGCCTTAGAATCACAACGCAACTAGGAATAAGGACGTGACAAATCAACCATCAATAGGAGATAATTAAGGAGTAGTAAAACCTAAGTAAACACATCTTTAAACTATCATACGAGTACACATCAATTAGACATAGACTATCACAACCTTAGCTTAGATAATTAGATAATAGTAGAGTAATCGGTAGCAATACCAACCCCCCCAAATCCAATACCCGAGATTCGTACCTTTTCATTTTCTAAAAAACATAAAAAGATAAAAAATAATCTTCCTCAACCTCAACCTTAGCGTAGTAACTTCTCACTAGCATTCCTATTCCCCTAGAGAACGATATCAATACCCGTGGCTTACCCTAATTACTACACTACAACGATTAGGTTCACTGCCTAGGGTGTTATAAAACTTGCTCGAAGAAAAGGAAGTTTCCTTGACCCCGAACGACGCGTGTAGCGTTATCAAGTTTTTGGCGCCGCTGCCGGGGAATAGAATAGCTAGTTAGTAGTCCACCTCGTTTAGGTTTCTTTGCTTGATTCCTATCAAGTAAACTTTTTTCTCATTTTTAGCCTTCTCTTAGTCTATCCCCCTTCTTCGTGACCTTTGTTCGTAACACCCATCACTTTTCACCATGGAAAATGATAACCAACAACCACGTCTTCATACCAACCCCCTTAAGCAACTTAGAACCCGCAGTTCCACCAAAACTCTTTTTGAACCATTTGCAGAACCAGAAAGAGAACTTAACAAGCGAAGAAATGCCCTCCGCAATTCAGAACATCAAGGTACTTCCATCAATTTTGATGAAGTCACGTCTGATGAAGAGTCACCTCATTCCCCACAATCCCCTGAAACCACCGTCGTTGACGATCGGAATCAAAATGGCGAGGAAGTTCCTGCCACTCCAGCCAACGGATCCACAAATCCTCCTAAAACGAAAACCCTCGGGGAATACTCTTCCCCCTCTGCATCTGGTTTCACCAGTGCCATTGTCTATCCTTTGGAACAGGTCAATGAGATATTGCATGCGTCTGATATTTGGTTAATCCAAAAGGCATGTCAATTCCACGGATCCCACAACGAAAACCCAATCCACCATGTCAAACAGTTTTTAAAAATCGTTGATGCTATCTATACCGACGGAGCATCTAAGGAGACATCTAGACTCCGGTTCTTCCCATTTTCTCTTCAAGGGCAAGCCAAGGACTGGTTCGATAAGCTCCCTCCAAGGTCTATTTTCACATGGGAACAACTCTCAACCAAATTCACAAAAAAGTTCTTTCCCCCTGGAAGAATTGCAGCAGTTAGGAGCAAAATTCTGCACTTCCATCAAACAGATGAAGAATCTATCACCGACTCCTGGAGTCGTTATAAAGATCTTATTCAGCAAGCCCCACACCACGGTATCGACCTCTGGTTGCTTGTTCAAATCTTTTACGACAATGTCTCCCGGAAGGATCAAAAAGGGATTGATTTCTCAACTGGCCGAAGAATAGTGAACCTCACTGCGGAAGAAGGGTGGAACCAAATTGAGGAATACATTCAATACCAGGACAGCCATTGGGACAAACCAACGAATGCGTTAAGCATCTCTACTTTCTCAAGTAAAGAGCTATCCTTCGATGATCGGATCGAGAAAGCACAAAAGAAGTTAGCTTATCTCAATAGATCGCCTGAACCAAAAAGGCTAATTAACCCATACCTCATATGTGACGTTTGTGGAGCGCCACACGAGAGCGATGAATGCGATGACGCCCTCCAAGAGAGCGTACTTCTTTCTAGTCATGACATCTATGATGACCCCTCACTCCTCGCGTTCTATCAAAACGATGAATGTGATCCTTGGGGCAATCTAGAATGGAAAACTGAAGGAAGGGAAGGATCTGAATAATCCACCCGTGACCTCTTTGAAGAAGAACTCGGGCAGTTTACCATGGAAGGGAACACACTCTTAAAAGGTCTTGGGGAGTTTATCCGAGAGCAGCAAGCTGAATTAGAAAGTCAATTCACCAACCTTCACGAAAGAATAGGTGGATCTGGCCCAGCCCCTCACGATCCCACTTGCGCAATCACCACTCGGTCAGGAACCACTACCAAGGACCCCCCACATCCTAACCAGACCCCCACCACACAAGGACCCGTGTTAGGAAATGAGACAATTCCTGAACCACTTTCAACTCCTCATGATCCTCCGCCGCAAACACCAGCACCAGCCCAACGACCAACTCTCGCTCGAATTCCCTATCCCTCTCGTCTAAAAAACCAAAAGGCTGAAGAAGACAATGAAAGAATATTGTCTTATTTGAAACAAACATCCGTCAACATACCACTCCTCGATGTATTTTATCACATCCCTAAACATAGTAAATACTTCAAGAAATTGATATCTAATCGAAAGAAGCTTGAAGGGTTGATATCATTAGGAGAAGAATGTTCGGCTATCATCCAGAAAAGCCTGCCCAAGAAGAAGGAAGATCCGGGCAGCTTTACCATTCCTTGCTCTATAGGGGCACTCTCGATGAAAAACGCCTTGGCTGATCTTGGGGCAAGCATTAACCTAATGCCTCACTCCATGTTTCTTAAACTCGGATATCCAGGACTGAAACCCACTAGGATGAGCATCCAATTGGCTGATCGATCAATCAAATATCCCATTGGAGTTTGTGAGAATGTTCTCGTAAGGGTAGGAGAATTCAAGTTCCCAGTCGATTTCGTAATTTTAGAAATGGAGGAAGATAACTCTGTCCCAATAATCCTTGGCAGACCTTTCTTAGCTACAGCTCGTGCCATCATTGATGTTCATGATGGTAAACTCACTTTACGAGTGGGGTCAGAAAGCTTAACCTTTGACATTAAGGATTCTATGAGGCATTCCTCCTCCTGCGGTCATCCGGTATATTTAGTTGAGGAAGTTGATGAATTTGTTGATGACATAGATGGCTGCATTGATGAGCATCTATTAAACGAATTCATGAATAATGATAACAACGAAATATACAACAACCAAGAAATAGAAATGGTCGGAGCTGTTTCTTTTTATCCGCGTCAGGATGAAATTGAACCTATTGAGCTTCAGAAATAGGAAAACAAGCTAAAACCATCAATCAAAGAGCCCCCTACCCTGGAACTAAAAGATCTCCCGAGTCACCTGGAATACGCCTTCCTTCAAGGAGAAGACCAACTTCCTGTCATCATAAGCTCTTCGCTAACCACTAGTCAGAAAGAGAAGCTCTTAGAAGTCTTAAAAGAATACAAGGGGGTGATTGCATGGAGTGTTGCCGACATCAAGGGAATTGATTCTACATTCTGTACTCACAAAATCCTCATGGAGGAAAATTACAAACCAACCGTTCAACCACAAAGACGGGTAAACCCTAACATCAAGGAAGTAGTGAAAAAAGAGGTCATTAAGCTTCTAGACGCAGGTCTCATCTACCCCATATCAGATAGCCCATGGGTCAGCCCGGTCCAAGTGGTTCCAAAAAAGGGAGGAATGACGGTTGTAAAAAATGAGAAGGGCGAGTTGGTGCCGCAAAGAACAGTTACTGGATGGCGTGTCTGTATTGACTACAGAAAGTTGAATGATGCTACTCGAAAAGATCATTTTCCCCTACCATTCATCGACCAAATGCTCGAAAGATTAGCCGGGCATGAATACTATTGTTTCCTTGATGGCTTTTCAGGATACTTCCAAATTCCCATTGCCCCTGAAGATCAGGAAAAAACTACATTTACATGTCCTTACGGGACGTTTGCCTACAAGCGAATGCCCTTCGGGTTATGTAACGCACCCGCTACCTTTCAGCGATGTATGATGGCCATTTTCCACGAACTGATTGAGGACAGCATGGAAGTCTTCATGGACGATTTCTCGGTATTTGGGAATTCATTCGACATCTGTCTTTCCAACCTTAGAAAGATGTTGAAACGGTGCGAGGAAACCAATTTGGTCTTGAATTGGGAGAAATGTCATTTCATGGTAAAAGAAGGAATTGTTTTAGGGCATAAAGTCTCTGGGAGTGGAATTGAGGTCGATAGGGCAAAAATTGAAGCGATTTCCAAACTCCCCTATCCTACTACCGTAAAAGCCATTCGCAGCTTTCTTGGTCACGCAGGTTTTTATCGAAGGTTTATTAAAGACTTCTCAAAAATTGCCCGGCCAATGACACAGCTTCTTGTTAAGGATGCCCCTTTTGATTTTTCTGGAGAATGCAAAGAAGCATTTAACCGACTAAAGAAAGATCTCACTCAAGCACCTATAATGGTCACCCCTGACTGGTCTCAGCCATTCGAAATCATGTGTGACGCTAGTGATTATGCTGTCGGATCTGTGCTCGGCCAAAGGAAGGAGAAGCATTTTCAACCAATCTACTATGCTAGCAAAACCATGAATGTAGCACAAGAGAATTATACGACCACTGAGAAAGAACTTCTTGCCGTTGTTTTTGCCTTCGACAAGTTCAGGCAATATCTTGTCCTTTCTAAGACTGTCGTTTTCACCGATCACTCCGCCTTACGCTACTTGTTCTCAAAACAAGATGCTAAACCCCGGCTCATTAGGTGGATCTTATTACTTCAAGAATTCGACATTGAAATTCGGGATAAAAAGGGAGCTGAAAATCTCGCTGCTGATCATCTATCACGCTTGGAAAACCCTGATAGAGATGAATTAGACCGCACCGAGATTCGCGATTTTTTTCCCGAGGAACGGCTGATGGCCATTAAGGAGATTGAGCCATGGTATGCGGATTATGCCAACTACCTTTCCAGTAGGGTTTTGCCGAATTACATGACCAAGCAAGATAAAAAAAAGTTCTTCACTACATTAAAACATTACTTCTGGGATGAACCCTTCCTCTTCCGCATATGTCCCGACCAAATCATTCGACGTTGCGTGGCCGGTAAAGAGATTGATCGAGTTCTGAAAGAATGTCATGCAGGACCATCTGGAGGACATCATGGTGTGAATGTCACGGAACGAAAGGTTTTTGATGCCGGATTCTATTGGCCTACTATTTTTCGAGATGTTAAGAAATTAGTTCAAACGTGTGATGCATGCCAACGATCAGGAAATATCTCGCGACGGGATGAGTCACCTCAGAACTATATCCAAGTCTGCGAAATATTTGACGTTTGGGGAATAGACTTCATGGGACCTTTTCCATCTTCTGGAGGAAATGAATACATTCTCGTGGCTATCGACTATGTATCCAAATGGGTAGAGGCTCAAGCCCTTAGAACTAATGATGCGAGGGTAGTTATCCACTTTCTAAAAAAACTCTTTGCACGATTCGGGATTCCCAAAGCATTGATCAGTGATAGAGGGACTCACTTTTGCAATGCTCAAATGGAAAAGGTGATGAAGAAGTATGGCGTCCCACATAGGTTTTCTACTGCATATCACCCTCAGACAAATGGGCAAGTAGAAAACACAAATAGGGCATTAAAACGAATACTTGAAAAGACGGTCCACCAGAATAGGAAAGACTGGGCATTCAAGCTAGATGAGGCACTCTGGGCATTCAGAACTGCTTACAAAACACCTATTGGAACAACCCCTTTTCGCTTGGTTTACGGAAAGGCATGCCACCTCCCCATCGAACTAGAGCAAAAAGCATATTGGGCAATTAAGGCCTGCAATATGGATTATTCTGAAGCAGGGTCAAATCGGTTCTTACAACTCCAAGAATTGGATGAACTGAGGCTGGAAGCATACGAATCATCAATCACCTACAAAGAAAGGGCAAAAAGATGGCATGATCAACGAATAAAGAATCCTAAAGAGTTTTTGGAAGGAGATAAGGTGCTCTTGTATAACTCAAGACTAAGATTATTTCCGGGAAAACTCAAATCCAGATGGTATGGGCCCTTTTCAGTAAGAAAGCAGATGAGCAATGGGGCGGTGGTGTTACTAGACCATGAGGGAAGAGAATTCACTGTTAATGGACAACGGGTGAAGCATTATCAATTGGATAATATTAAAATGATGAACGATGAGGACATTGTTTTAGAAGAAGAGGGCGGTGATGCAAAAACGTAGGAGTAGGACTACGAGTCTAGCTACAAGACTCTTAAATAAAGAAAAGCGCTTCGTGGGAGGCAACCCATGCTTAATTGTTTGCTTGTTAGTGTCATATATCTTTTATTAATTGTTTGTCCTCATGTTTAAATTTGTAAAAATGCTTTATTTTGTTTTTAACCTCGTCTTAATTACATATAAAGGTATTTTACATAAAGGATAAGTGTAGGGAGGATTACACACGTTTTCATAAGAAACGTAAACATGAGAATAACAATTAACTAAAAGATATATATGTTTGTTTGTTCGAGTCAAATGCTTGTATCGAGTCATAATGGATGTTTTTGCAGAAGTTTTTCCAGATTCTAAAGATGTAAATTTTCCAGAATTTTTTCCAGAAAATCGTAGACCAGTTTTTGTCAGGATAACCTGACGGCGTCAGGATTGCAACCTGACGGCGTCAGGAAGGAATAAAAACTTCAGCTTTATTTTTCTCGTTTTCTGAGCTACTTGTAAAATTTTGGAATTTTCCAGATCTTAACTTTCAAAACAAATTCTGTAAACATCCATTCCACAAGCATTATATCCTAGTTTAAATCGAGTCTTATGTATATTATTACCGCCGATTTTACGCGAAGGTTTCGTTTGTTTTCTTCTAGTGTGCAGGTTTAGTTTGTCAAGAAGAAGTTACACAAGTTAAGAAGGAGCATTTCACGCAAAAACTCTTCTTGGAAAAGATTTAACCACCACTTTTTACGGATCCTACCGAGCTAATCAGGGGAGTATTAGTTTCTTTCGTTTTTAATTACCTTCTATTATCATAACTTTGATACTTTCGGGGAACATTGGGGACAATGTTCAGTTTAAGTGTAGGGAGGGAAAATAAACGGGAACTTTGAAACTATGCTTATCCTTGACTGTTTGCTTTGTCCAAGTGTATTTGTGTAATAAACCATGAGAAAATGTAGGTTAGGGAAATTTTAGCCAAATTTAAAATTTTTTTCATGACGTATAAGAGTGGGCCATTAGTCTTAACAAAAGCGTCTCATGGATAGGAAGTTGCATGACTAGCACAAAAACCCTTACCACCTAAATTCCACCCAAAATGTGAGGATCGCCCTTAGATTAGTAGGAATTAAAGCATTCATCTTTAATGCTTAGAGTGTGAACCGATAGTATATTAGATTCTAGAACTTGTTTTGTGATGCATTCCGAGATCGCTAGTGAGACTACACTTGTGTAGTTAGGATTAACTAAATGATAAGAGGCATTAGGATAAACCCTTGTTTGATACCTGTAATATAATTACTTCTTCCATATCGGTTGAGTAATTCCCCCATACCCTTTGCGTTGTACTCATCTTTAGTACACGATACCCCTAGTTAACCCCTCAGAGCCTATCCTTTTCGCGGTTCTCGTGATGTTTCGGTTTTTCCGGAATATCAATGAAGAGCATTGTTTACACCCCACCCCCAAATATACACCCAAATCGCCTTAGCCTACCTTTATTGCACTCACTTTTAGTGCAAATTTATGTTATCACCCAAAACCCTTAGTTCAATTATCTGGTTGCTTGCATGAGTTGCTAAGTCGAGTCATATCCCTTGTATACAGTTTTGGGATGATTGGGATTCATGGGAAAAGTTAAAGTTTATGAAACATAGGAAAGAGAACGTTAAACTCAAATTCCCTTTGTTTGCATAATAATGTACTCCAAGTGTTTTGATCTTTTCAATTCGGGTCAAATTAGTGTTAGAGTAATAAAAACTCAAGTGTAGGGATGTGTCTATAAATCCCTATCATTTTGATGTACCGTAGAGGATGGTAGAGTAAAAGTGTATGCACAAAAAAAAAAAAAAAAGAGTGAAAAAAAAAAAAAAAAAAAAAAAAAAAAAAAAAAAAAAACCATACGGGCTACCATCCTACATCTATCTTTTAAATTATGTTTGTTTATTTTCGTTGCCTAGAGTTTTAGAGTGTCGAGTCTTGGCTTAGCAACGCCATTCTTCGTATACTTGCAACATAGAGATTTTTGACTATCCACCAATATATAGCCTATCCCACCAAACCCTTATTTCCCTACCGTAAGCCTAACGTTACAACCCTTTAAAGACCTCTTTGATAGTCTTTCCTAGGTGCTTACGCCAAAGCGATGGAGGTTTGATCTATTCTCAAGCCTATAGTAATCTATGTACTAGGACCGGTTAATGAGTGTTTATCTTCCATTTCCGATTTGTTATATTTCATATATACACCCGAGAGAGATGTGAGTATCCAAACACCCCATGTGAGGTGCTAGTATGTAATTTCCGTGCTTGTTATGACTTTTGCGGGGCTTATATGTGTTGTGGACCGTTTTGAATGGATGCTTCATGACCCCTAACTTATAAATTAATTGGCTAAAAGCACATTTGCTTGAGGACAAGCAAATACCAAGTGTAGGGATATTTGATAAGGTTTTAAAAGGTACCTTTTTGAGGGGTCATTTAAGCCCTTATTCGATCACTTTTGTATCCGTTATTGCTTAATATCGTTCCTTTTCACTTTTTAGGTCTCTTGAAGGCAAAATGCTGGAATGATGCTTATTTGGACGAAAAGGCGCGAATATACGAAGAAAATGGCCAAAGTCAGAATCGAGACACTCAAAGCTGCTGAAACATAAGGCGACGGCGTCACTGCATATCTGCGACGCCGTCGGGAAGGAATTTTGCGACGGGTCAGAAGCGAAATTGCATGTTTTCAAGGGACGACGTCAGGTTCTAAAGGAGTAGGCCGTCGTTACTCAGACGGCCTAGATGCAGCCAAGACGGCGTCAGAGCTGAAGGGGACGGCGTCACAGTCATAAGGTGACGCCGTCGAAAGGTTTACGTGGTCAAGACGAAACCCTAATGACGGCGACACGACGGCGTCACAAAACATAAGGTGACGCCGTCGCAGATGTAATCTTATATATAGAATCCGAATTTTTCAGTTTTTGTGTGTAGTCTTTTGGAGTAAAAACCTAAAACCGAACCAAGGCTTTCTTGTGCAGTATTTTAGGGTTCTAAACCCTATTATACATCAAGATAAGTATTTACTTCATTAATTTAATTATGTCTTTGATTATTTGTGTGTATGCTTGCATGTTCTCCATGTCCGGCTAATTTATTTGTGTGTTTGCTTAGGGAATATGAAACTTAATTATTGAATATTGATTGGTTGATACTTATCTTAGTTGACTAATGATCTAGAGTGCGCTAGATTATTCGTTGTGTACTTAATGCTTGACATTTCTTTGTGAACTTTAGAATATAATTATCTAGGTAATTGTAGGATAAAGTATTCAAGGACAACCGTAGAGTAGGCGTCTATAAATCACTAGAGGATTTGTAAACAAGACCCTTTGGTAATTTCAAAGAGTTAGGGAAATAAGCACGCCCTATAGCCTTAGAATCACAACGCAACTAGGAATAAGGACGTGACAAATCAACCATCAATAGGAGATAATTAAGGAGTAGTAAAACCTAAGTAAACACATCTTTAAACTATCATACGAGTACACATCAATTAGACATAGACTATCACAACCTTAGCTTAGATAATTAGATAATAGTAGAGTAATCGGTAGCAATACCAACCCCCCCAAATCCAATACCCGAGATTCGTACCTTTTCATTTTCTAAAAAACATAAAAAGATAAAAAATAATCTTCCTCAACCTCAACCTTAGCGTAGTAACTTCTCACTAGCATTCCTATTCCCCTAGAGAACGATATCAATACCCGTGGCTTACCCTAATTACTACACTACAACGATTAGGTTCACTGCCTAGGGTGTTATAAAACTTGCTCGAAGAAAAGGAAGTTTCCTTGACCCCGAACGACGCGTGTAGCGTTATCATGACGCCGTCAGGTCGCCATCATTAGGGTTTCGTTTGGGTCAAGTCATCGTTGGGACGACGTCACTTGAGAAGTGTGACGCCGTCAGTCTTCATGCAGGACGTCGTCTAAATCTTGGATCTTGGGTGTCTGGTGTAGTTTTTGTGAGTGACGCCTTCCAGAATTAAGGCGTGACGCCGTCAATCTTTAGGACTAGAAATTCCACTGAGCCATCGCGTGCACTTTTTGATCAAGTCTTTTATATAGGGACGGCGTCTCCCTTTGGTTGGGACACCGTCAGGTGTAGTGAACAGCTTGGAGTGTCTTCGATCTTGACTTTGCCATTTTCTTCATTCTTTTGATCCCTTTTGTCCAAATATGCTTCATTCCAGCATTTTGCTTCCAAAAGACCTAAAAAGTGAAAAGGAACTATTATAAGCACTAACAGATATAAAATGTGTCGATTTAGGGCTTATATGACCCCCTAAAAGCGTATGTTTTAAATTCTTATCAAATATCCCTACACTTGGTACTTGCTTGTCCTCAAGAAAATGTGCTTTTGGCCGTTCAATTTATAAGTTAGGGGGCATGAAGCATTGGTTTAAAATAGTTTACAACAAGTACAAGCGCTACAATAGTCATAATAAGCACGGAAGTTGTACACTAGCACCTCACAATTGGTGTTTGGATTCTCTCATCTCTCGGGTTTATATGAAATATAATATGAATGGAAATGGAAGATAATCACTCATTACCTGGCATAGTACATTGATTAACATAAGCTTGAGAATAGATCAAACCTCCACCGCTTTGGCGTAAGCACCTAGGAATAACTATCTAAGAGGTCTTCACAAGGGTTGTAACGTTAGGCTTAGGGTAGGGAAGTAAAGGGTTTTGTTGGATAGGGGATATTTAGTGGTGGCAAATCAAAAATCTTATGTTATAAGCATGTAAAGCGTGGCGTTGCTAAGCCAAGACTTGACTCACTAACACAAGATAACTTGAAACAAAACAAACACAAACTTAAACTTAAAAACATAAAGATAGATGTAGGATGGTAGCCCGTATGTTTTTCTCATTTTTTTGACAACTCTTTTCTTTCTTTTTTTTTCGATTTTTTTTAGACATACCTTTTTACTCTACCATCCTCTACGATAACATCAAAATATAAGGGATTTATAGGAGCATCCCTACACTTGAGTTTTTATTTAACTAACTAATTGACCCGATTTGAAAAGATCAAAACACTTGGAGTATTTAATTACATAGACAAAGGGAATTTCAATTTATCATTCTTTCCCGTTACTCCATAAAATATTACTTACCCATGAGTCCCAATCGTCCCAAAACTATGTACAAAAGATATGACTCGACTTAGCAACCATGTAAGTAACTAGATAATTGAACTAAGGGTTTATTAGTGATAACAATAATGAACTGAAGATGAGTGCATGCAAGGTAGGATAAGGCGATTTGGGTGTACATTTGGGGGTGGATTGTAAACAATGCTCTTCATTGATATTCCGGAAAACCAAAACATCGCGAGAACCGCAAAAAGGATAGGCTCTGAGGGGTTAACTAGGGGTATTGTGTACTAAAGATGAGTACATCACAAGGGTGTGGGGAAAATTACTCAACCAATGTGGAAGAGGTAATTATAATACATGTTTAAAACAAGGGTTATCCTAATGCCTCTTATCATTTAGTTACTCCTAACTACATAAGTGTAGTCTCACTAGCGATCTCGGAATGCATCACAAAACAAGTTCTAGAATCTATTATACTAACGGTACACTCACTAAGTATTAAAGGTGAATGCTTTTATTCCTAAAGATCTAGGGGCGAACCTCACATTTTTGGGGTGGAATTTGAGTGGTAAACGGTTTTTGTGCTAGTTATATAATTCCTATCCATGAGATGCTTTATTAAGACTAACGTTTAGCACGTAAATGTCATAAAAAATTTTAAATTTGGTGCTAAAATTGTCCTAACAAATATTTCTTATGATTTATTACACAAATTACCAAGGACAAGACAAATAATCAAGTGAGTGAATAGTTTCTAAGTTCCCGTTTTATTCTCCCTTCCTACACTTAAACTGAACATTGTCCCCAATGTTCCCCGAAAGCATCAAAGTTATGATTAGCTCGGTAGGATATATGTGAAGTTGCGGTTAAATCCTCTTCCAAGAAGAATGCATAAGTAATAAGCTTCATCCAATATGTGTTTCTTCTTCTTGTCCAATATAACCTGCATACTCATAAGAAAACAAACGAAACCTTCGCGTAAAATCGACGGTAAAACTATATATGACACACAACTACACTAGAAAGCAAGTAAGATATTTTTTGGGTAAAAGGGATTTTCACCCTAGTAAAATTCGTTACGCCAAAAACATTGATGTACAATTGACATGAGTGAATCCCATGCCCTCAGCCCGTTACATAGGCAAAACTACTGCAAAATGCAGAACTAACACATAGCTAAACGATGTAATTAACAATTACATTTAAAAAACAATCTAAATGTAATAAGAAAAAGTTCAAAGAACCACGTCCATAGTGAACGACTCAATCTTCGATAATCTTCATAGTGTACCATTAAGTTTCACACCAACTTCCATTCCATAAGCACTATAGCACCACAATTGATGCCAACAATAATATTTAGACCCACTGCAACTGCAATTATTATTATGCAAGAGCAATAATAACCAATATATAAATGTAGGCCAAAGCAATACAGATCCGAAACATGAGAATAGGGTTACAAACAACCCTAACTTCCAAATAACAAAAGAAACCTTGAAACCATTCTCCCAGCGACAATCATGGAAAAAAAACCGAGGACCAAGTCTCACTAACAAATGCAGTTAACAAACCACAACTTACAAGAAGAATCCAAATCACCGCAGCTTCAATATTATTGCCCAAAACAAACAATAATAACCAAGATAATAGTGATATACAATGCAAGTGATTAGAATCAAAAACTTGGGTGTAAAAACAACCCCAACTTCCAGCAACAAATTCACAAAGACCTCTTAATAAGAGTGTCGACCAACAACCAGGTCCGTGAAAAGGCAATAACGTGTTTGTAATAATGGCTAACAAACTAAATCAAACCATATGTAGTAGCAACCGTAGTAAGCTTGAACTCATACCAGAAAACATAGTACAAACCACCAAACACGACTTCCAATCAACAACATATCATCTCTCATAACCCACGTGTAGTAACTTGCACAATAACATCAACCAAAAACAGAAAATCCATACGTACAGGTCAAACCACTTGTAGATGACAATCAATAAGAATAAAAACAAAACCCTAGAGTTAGGGTATCGTGACCATCAAAGGATCAAAAAACCGCATGAAATAAAAGATTTTCAGGAAAGTACCCAACACCAAGCAGCACATAAATAGTCAAAACCCTAAAAGGGTCTCAAACAGGTCGATCCATGCTAATCCTAAACGAATTAGGCTAACATATGTGAACAGCAAGGTGACACCACCAAACCCAAGAATGATAAATAGTAAACGATCTAGAAAACCCTAAAAGTTATCCAAATCTTTTATGACATTAAACGAATTAATAACCAACCCGCCACCTTGTCAATAAAATATACAGCCCTAGAAGATCGATTGCATACCCAAAAAAGTAAAGAGGCGATCCTTGAAGGGGTATAAGCAGATAAGCATAAACAAGAAAGCGGCCACCGATTCCAAACCCTAAGAAAAACGATTCCACAAAATCGAAACAAGATCAGTTATACAAGTAATGAATCTGATAAGGTAGTATGAAACACGAATGTTTACACACAAACAAACCAGATCGTACTAGCAAACATGATCATAAGGATGATTCTGTAGGGAACGATTAGGCATGTTAGGGATATTGGAATCGCCCCTAGTGTGACAGATTTTTTAGAAAGCAAGTAAGATATAATGCTTGTGGAATGGATGTTTGTAGTTTTTCTGGAAAATTAAGAATTGGAAGTTTCCAAAAATCACAAGTCACACAGAAAATGAAACTGAGAATTTTTTTTCCACATTGCCTGACGGCCGTTTTAATCCCGACGCCATCAGGTTGTCCTGACAGAAAGGGTCTGGTACGTTTTCTGGAAAAAAATCTGGAAAAATTACCTCTTTAAAACCTGAAAAAATTCCTGCAAAACATCCATTATGACTCGATACAAGCATTTGACTCTAACAAACACACAAATATATACAATTTCAATTATTGTAATTCTCATGTTCGATCTTCCCTACACTTATAATTTTGTAAAATACCTTTATATGCAATTAAGACGAGGTTAAAGACAAAATAAAGCATTTTCACAAAGTCTAACATGAGAATAAACAATAATGAAAAAATATATAAACACACAAATAAAAATTAAAAACAAACATTCAAACAAATAAACATGGGCTGCCTCCCAAGAAGCGCTTGTTTTTGTTCGAGTCACGAGCTTGACTCTACCCTTATTTAACGGATAAAAGGGAAGTTTCCCTACACTTAAGATTAAGTGCGCGTGATAGTAGCGATACACACCCTTAGGGTGGAAATTTGCTACGTGAGGATAGGGTGATGGGTGATACTTATGCTCAAAAGGGTGTACTTCTTTCATTGTAACCTTACCTAAATCTATTGGTATAGCGGGTAAATCATTTTTTTCTCCTAGAAAGGGATCATCTTCTATCAACTTTAAGAGATTCTTAGTTAAGGATCCATCTTGACCTAATAAAACCGGTTCAAACCCATAATGTTTCTTGTTATCAACCATTAATGGGTGATGTAAGTGTGTAAGGTAATGGGTTACTCCTATATTAGCTTCCACTCTACATGGCTTAGAGTCTACTACCTTTATCTTAACATTACTCGAACTACATGGTTTGATGGGTGAATTGGGGCCTAACTCAATTCCTAATTCACATCTAAAGATGGAAAATTAGGTAAGGTTTTGGTTGAGGCTCCGGTTCATAAAAACTAGGAACTTCCGTAGAACTAAGAGAAAGGTCATCACTACAATGCGTTCAAACCTACATCTTCTAATGGTTTTTGGTCCCAAGGTTCTATATCAATCAGGGTTCCTACAATATCTTCTTCCTCTTCCGGGTAAGTCATAGGTGGTGTGTATTCCTCATATGATGGTAAGGCTTGTGGGCTTGGAGTTTTCACCTCATTCTCCATAATATCTAGAACACCTATATCATCATGTGGTTTAGTATAATCTAACCCAAATACACTCCTAAGTATCTCAAACCCTTCTTTAGCCATTTCAGATTCTTGGTCCGAGTCATAAGAATCGTTCTCAAAAATTTGATCACTATCTTCTATTTGCCTAAAGGATTCCTCATGCGTGTCATATGTTTTGAAATCTATCCCACACATGCAACTAAGTAGTTCAACTCTAACCAACTCACAATCTTGTTCGGGTTTAGTTTCCATGTTCTTAAAAACTAGGTTTTTTTTATCATGGTGCCTAAGATCGGATAAATCCTCCTTATCTGTTTTCTTAAGTTGTGATGTAGACAACCTATGATTTCATTCAATTGATGGTTTATGCTTAGGAAGCTTTTCTCAAAAAATATCCAGAGGGTCTCACTAAAAGGAGTTGATCCTAACAATGATTGTTGAATAGAAGCCACCCAAGCACAAAATTCATCAAATACATCTAACTTTACACCCGTCTCCTTTTGGATATCTTTAAGATCACTCACAAATTCATTAGAACAATAAGAAGCAATTCTATCTATGAAATACATTTTTTTCTTAAATTGTTAGTGATTCAAATGAAACTTCACTTACCATAGTGACAAATGAAAAGGGTTTTACAAACAAAGGAACAAAGAAAAAGATAGACTACAAGAAAGATATGAAAAAGAGAAAAAAGGTTCACTTGATAGGAATCAAGCGAGTAGACCTAAACGAAATAGAAATCTAACTAGCTATTCTATTCCCCGACAGCGGCGCCAAAAACTTGATGTGTGGGTTTGGGGTCGAGAAAACCTCCTTTTCTACGAGCAAGCTTTTCAACCCTCTTAGCAGTGAACCTAATCGTTGTAGTGTAGTATGGGGTAAGCCTCGGGAATTGATTTCATTCTCTAGGGGAATAGGAATGCTAGAAAGAGATATATGACGAGAAGGTGGGGTTGAGGAAGATTCTTTATATTCTTTTTATGTTTTTTAGAAAGCAAAGGTAAATATCTCGGGTTATATGATTGGGGGGTGGTACTTCTACCGATTTCACTACTTTTACTAATTATCTAATTTAACTACTAACTATTGGATAGGCTATGTTTAATTGAGGTGTGCTCGTATGATGAATAAAGATGTGTTCACTTAGATACTATTACTCCCTAGTTATCTTTTATTGGTCGTTTGAATTGTCACTTCCTTTATCTTAATTGATGCGTAGTATTCCTATTAGTCGTAGGGGGTACCTAATTCCCTAGCTCTATGAATTGTAACTCTCCTGTAGAATACACGGGATCGGCAAGTGCAATAGCATCTCCCCCGAATACATTATTATCATAAAGCACAACCCACGCAAAAAACACAACGATAGCCTAGGTGCATTCCAATGGATTTTTGCTATTTAGGATGTTCAAGCTCGCAACAATGAAAGAAGAAGCCAATTTTCCTTACTCTAGCATATACCATTAAGACAAGAGACAACCTAACAACAATTAATAACTAGGTTTCATAGATTTAAGCAAACACACAAGTAATTTAGCTAGACATGTTAAACAAGCAAGCATACACACAATTAATTGAACATAGGGTAGACATAATGATAAATTGGATAAACAAACTTATCTTGATGTGTAAAATAGGGTATGGGACCCTAGAATACTGTCCAAGTCATACTACAATTGAGTTAGCTAGGGTTTGCTCTCCAAAATTCTACCTCCTAAAATACAAAAAAATCGAATTCTATATATAGATTTACAATCGCGACGGCGTCACCTTTTGCTAGTGACGCCGTCAGGTCACTGTCATTAGGGTTTTGTTTGGGCTAAGTCATCGTTGGGACGACGTTACTTGAGAAGTGTGATGCCATCAGTCTTCATGCAGGACGTCGTCTGAATCTTGGATCTTGGGCGTCTGGTGTAGTTTTTGTGAGTGATGCCTTCCAGAATTAAGGCGTGACGCCGTCAGTCTTTAGGACCAGAAATTCCGCTGAGCCGTCGCTTGTACTTTTTGATCAAGTCTTCTATATAGGGACGGTGTCGCCTTTTGGTTGGGACGTCGTCAGGTGTAGTGAACAGCTTGAAGTGTCTTCGATCTTGACTTTGCCATTTTCTTCATGTTTTTGCTCCTTTTCGTCAAAATATGCTTCATTCCAGCATTTTGCTTCCAAAAGACCTAAAAAGTGAGAAGGAATAATTTTAAGCAGTAATGGATATAAAATGTGTCGATTTAGGGCTTAAATGACCCCTAAAAACGTATGTTTTAAATCCTTATTAATAACCTCCCAGAGAGAATAGTCAATCATCTAGATATACTACTCAATTCTCATCCTCCAGATCTCAATCTCACCAGGTTTGAGCATAGGTACCTTGGAAGCAGCCACCATATGTGCATACTTTTGATTCATGTCTTCTTCTAGTTTACAGTTTCTAGATCACAAGCTCTGATACCACTTGTTAATCCCAATAACACTAGATCTTCTTCTTTAGCTTGTATAAAGAAGTAGTTATATTAGATAAATCTAACACAACTAATGATAGAAATTGTCTTGAATGTATTAAATATTATGCGAAATTTAATCTTTAATCTTTAGAAGTGTTATCAATGAAACAGTAAACAAACAATTCAACAAACAAGCCTCAATATTATTAAGAATAATAATACGAATACTCTAACAGTATTAGGGTTACAAAGACCTTGAAGCTAATCGAATTTGTGTTTCTATATATCTTTGTGTACCTTAATGTATCTAACTCTATGCCCTAGGACCTCTTTTTATACACCAAGGAGTCCTAACCAGCTTACAATACTTTTCTAAGTATATCAAATCTTTTTTATACTTATCTAATACAAAACTTGATCACAAAGTTATCTTACACATAAGCAGTACTAAAAACATCTAACAGTACTAACTTAAGCCTAACAATTATAACATAGACTCCAGCAGCAGTAACTCCATCAGCAGTTGTAACTTTGTTCTGGCATTAGTAACTTTGCTCTGGCAGTTTTAACCATTATACCAGCAGTAGTAAATCACCAGAATATTTTCCTTGAAGTTCATGAGCAGCAGTATCTTTACTTGAGCAACAATATCAACAACATAAGCAGCATCAATCACAAAACAGCAGTATGAAGACTTTGAATCCCAACACGTGTGTTCGTATAGATCTTCACACGTGTACCTCACATGCCTACAACATTTCAAACTTATCAATCCATTCCCCTTAAATTCTTTTTATCCTAAAAAAGACTAAGGAGTGTCAAATTGAGGAAACCTAGTGATCAGATCATCATATCTCTCCTAAGTTGCCTCTTCCTTATCTCTGTTGGACCATTGTACCAGGAAATAAGTGACTGGCCAGTTTTGCACCTTGCCAAGTGATGCAGGTTTTAATGACCAGGTATTAATATTTATAGTGTCTCGTTATACCTATGGTCTACCCTAGTGCACTAATGGGCGGTGTACCCCGCTCGTGTGTAGTGTAGTAATCGGTAAAGCCGAGGTCGTCCCAAGAGCTATGTGTGTTGGATTATTACTAAGTCTAGGTGTCACAGAATAATAATGGTTTCAATAGAGATTTAATTAATTAAACTACTAATGCAGATAAAGCAAATAAAATCAAATAAAGGATAAAGGGAAATCAATATAGGAGAGTGGTGCTAACCTAGTTAATCCTCCTAGCTAGTTATGTCTACGTCTACTTACTTCCAATTACTTCAGGTGGGGTCAAAGTCGAGAGGACAACATTTGGTCAATTCGCCCTAACCTATCAGCAAAGATGCCACCACAGGAGAAGTCAGGTGTCCCCTCATAAGTCCTGTTGTTCCTGGTCCCCTAAGCCAAGTCATTAAGTAACGCTACATGCTAGATTTATAATAGTGAATGCCCGGCCGTTAGGAACTTAGACACGCACCCCCTAATTCTT
The DNA here is from genome assembly GCA_019973895.1 of Chrysanthemum seticuspe. Taxonomy (NCBI): domain Eukaryota; kingdom Viridiplantae; phylum Streptophyta; class Magnoliopsida; order Asterales; family Asteraceae; genus Chrysanthemum; species Chrysanthemum seticuspe. Next base: position 283,426,944 of record BPTQ01000009.1, read on the forward strand.
AAGTTCATCCAAACGATAGGTGATCAGTTGGTCAAATCGCACAAGTAGAAAGGGTCGTCAGTTGGTCATATCTTACATTTCCTGTCTCAGTCCGCTTACCTAGGGTCAGTGGGTCATATCTCATAGGCAATTAGCCTCTATCGCCATTCAAAACTACCGAACCAAGGGTGGCTATCAATAAACTATGCATGCATACACTTAGAAATAATTGTACGAAAGTAAAGTAAACGCAAACAAAACAATTAAGGAATCATAACTAGGCCAGCACCAAAAGGTGCTTAGCCGCTCATATTAATCATGCAAACCAATTCAATATTCAAAGGTACGAAATACATGAATTGAAAGTAAAAGAAATATAAAACGCTAATGCTTATCGTAGGGGAGTGATTTCTCCCTTGGAGACAGCTCCGTATGCTCCTCTAGACCTGCCTTGAGCTTTTTCCCACGTTCTCAGAGTGTTGTGTGTGGAATGGAATGAATAGAAATGCTGGAATTCGTGGGGTATTTATAGGCCAGATCTGGGTTACGGCGTAACCAATATAGGAGTTACGTCGTAACCTTATGAGTGGTTACGCCGTAGTCTTCAATAAACTCGGTTACGTTGTAATAGATGCAGTAGTTACGGCGTAAGTATCAGCGGCGTGGAACCTCATTTGACCTAATTTAGTTACGTCGTAACCTTTGGGAAGAGTTACGCCGTAACCTTATGATAAGTTGGTTTTCTGAGTCACGCAATAGTTATGGCGTAATGTGAGAGACGAGTTACGCCGTAACTTCTTCAAAATAGCATATTGTGCTAAATCTTTAGATATTTCTCCAGTTCCGCGTCTCTTTAGCTCCAATGCTCGTAATTTACCTGAAAGTGGAAAACAATGGAAAACAAGCGTAAATCCATATAAATGATATAAATTACAAGCATTATCGGGGGAAATTGACACTTAATATTCAAGACTATTTGATGTGATCAAATATCCCCTCACTTGAACTCTACGAGCCCTCAAGTAGACCTTATTAGAAAGATTCCTAAAAAGATATCTCCCATAACCTGGAAAATATAAGTTTACAAATCGCTTATGCTAGAATAAAACAAAGCCGAACACCTCAAATCTCTCAACTATTCTAACACTCTGTTCTCCAATTTTATTTTGAAAGAAAGGGAGTGAAAGGTAGAGTAAAGAAAAGAAAGGGATAGGAAAGGGATGAATGATGGTAATTGTTACAGTGTTCTTAAGTTTCAAAAAAATGGAAAGAAAGTTGGGTGGAGGTATTTTGTAAAAACAAAAAAGTACAACATAACCAATGTGATGAAACAAAAAAGTACATTTCCCTTCCTAACCATCCCAAATCTGGGATGAAACAATTTGGAGAAAAACCACTCGAATCACCTTTCACTTCCCCTCCTATTTCCTCATTTCCTTATCTTGAAAAATCTAAAGAACACGTTTTTTTTTTGTTCCTCTCCTTTTACCTCCCTTTCTTTCCTTTGGTGAAACTAAAGAACACGGTGTAAGTGTTAATTTCGGGGTGATCACTCAATCGCACAGTCATAGCATGTATTCTATCATAAGCTTGGCGGTTACACAAATCTCCACCACTAGAGTTAAGGGCTAAACAATTCTCGAAGGTAATATGGGTAGACACGACAAAGGTTAAGGGGTGACTCGTCATTACTAACATGTCAAGGCGAAGTGGAAAAAATCAATGATAAATGACCAAATCCATGGCCAAGACACCAAAGATTGCTCGCTGCATCACCTAGACACGCTTCATGACTAAAGGGTAGGATAAGACATGAGATATATAAATGGTGTAAAATAAAAAACAAGCAGGTAGTCTAAATCTACAATCAAGTCATCACCACTTGCCGTCCGCCCAAAGTTCAAGCTTTGAAGTCAAGAAACCGGATCATGAAATGCAAGGTAGATGTGTCATTAGAGGACGTCGTGATGGCCACACTACATTTTCTCCAACTGTTGGCATAACTACCAACTCCAATCTTCAAATATGACCGAAGTGGCCTCCTCGATACTAAATCAATAAAGCTCATACTACAGTGCTTATAACATCGCACTTTACAATAACATAATCATAACAATTTTTTATTTTTTATTTATTTATTTTTTTTCAACATAACAATAATAACATAACATAATATCCCCCCACTTGAGATGAACAATGGGAATTCGGGGGGTCTTCAATGATCTTCAGGAATGTTGTCGATGAAAGCGTGATTTCCGAACCTTTCCACTCGAACCTTGAACTTAGGCAAATGATGACTTCCCAATCACAAATAAAGAGTACAGGGTAGGCTAAGGTGTATAGGTGTATCGAAACAATATATCGGGTTAACAAAATGAAAGGAATAGCTCAGAAGGGTGTATCTAGGGGTATCTTGCACTAAAGATGAGTGCAACAAAAGGGTTTCACATGGGGGTCGAGAAGTCGAGGTGACTAATCGATAGACACACAATGGTAGGCTGTTTAGGTGATAATCCTATAATATTGCCTTCTAAAATTGAAAAGTCCAAATACATCGAGCTAACTCAACATACCTCGTCTATGGTCTCAAAATGATGTAAAGGCCAAGTTCTAAAGTTTACAAGCTATCGACACACTCATAATTTGGTGGATTTGGGGTAAAATATAGGAAACGGATAAGGCTAATCTCACCATATAATATCAAGGGTTGTATGTGCTCGGCTAAGGTCTAATCTAGTTAGGTTAAGAAAAACATGTCAAAATTTTAAAAATGGCATAATTTTTCAAAATAAACTAGAAAAATAAGGGCGAAATAATGTTCAAGAGATAATTCTACTCACGTCCTCCCACTTGAATTGTACAAAGTCCCTTTTGTACTAGGCATTAAATAAAGGTGAAGAGAAAAGTAGAATTAGACCGAGAACTTCCCTGAAATTTGCTCCATAAAGAAGGAAGGCCTACGAAACAGAGACGTGCCTTCGTATAAGCATCATGAACAAACTTCAATCCTTGAAATCACACCACCGACAAGCATAATTCTAAAAAGAAAAAAAATAAAAAATGAAAAACAAACCTAACTCACTTTTGTAGGAATCACGGTTGCATTTAGCGAATGCAACAAGCCTTTTAAACCACTTGGTGTCCCAAGTGGACGAGTGAAGTCTCGTGAGGGTTTACAGGGAACACACACACAAAGTTCAATTAAAATACTAATACAAGGTTATTGTGTTTTAAAATGAAAGAATTAAACCAGAGGAAGGTTACGTCGTAACTCTTTTGAAGGAGTTACGCCGTAACTGGCAAAACCTGACATAAGCTGCAAAGCGAGTGGTTACGGCGTAACCATAAAGATGGTATTACGTCGTAATTTGTTAATGCGTCAAGAATTCTGCTGCTAAAAGGTTGGTTATGGCGTAATCACCAAGATGAGTTACACCGTAACTCTGTTCAGATCAGCAAACTGCAGCAACAATTACTTCCTCGTTTCCTGCAAAAATAGTTAGAAAACACAAAACCCAACAGAAAAGAAAATAAAACAAAAGAAAGAGATAATTCGGGTTGTCTCCCGAAAGAGCTCTTTTCTTTATTTACGAGTCTTTAAGTTAGACTCAGAGCCGTGGGGCTTCTATGGGGGCCTTAGGATCTGGCCCACTTCCACCACTCGTTGGCACTCATTCATCCATTGGTCGAACCTTTTTTTTCTTGTAGAATTACGGATAACGTCTGTTCTAAACTCATGTGAAAGCCATTTATCACATGCTTTTCCCCGGTCATCATCTTCATCAATAAGACTACTAGTAATACTGATGTTGGATCTTGCACCGTTTATTGTGTCAGTGAGATGATTGTACTTATACTGCTTAACCAGCCCCTTATGGATTTTTGAGTTCTCAAATCTTATTTTGTACCAATCTTCCAATGCTAATTCCATATCATGTCTCTCTCCCTTATGAGGGTATATCCATTCATTCGCCTTTCTTTCACATTTTTGAGGACGAGTAAACGGTGGCCATGCTGTCACTGATTCGCTATCCTTGGTTGACATCGAGTTGCTAAAATGTTTGTTCGGAACCGGAGTCTCCTCAATGCTTTCAATAGTTTATTCCTGTTTCTGCTTACAATTATCGATATTCTCTCTACTATCATCAGAAATCGGATTAGAGTGTAGAGTGGGATCTACCGATTGAACATTAACAACATCAACATTATTTGAACTTTCAATTTTTGGTTTTAAATTCTCTTTCATACTAAAAGTTATTCGTTCATTTTCAGTTCTCAAAGAAATTTGTTTTTCAAAAACTTTAATCTCGGCCCTACAAGTGGCCAGAAAAGGTCTTCCAACAATTAAGTTGTAAGCCTCCCGCTTCCCCATGTCAATAACCACAAAATCAGTTGGGAAGAAAAAATTTCTAATTTTTAAAAGCACATTATTCACAATTCCCCTTGGTACAGCTTTAGAAGAATTAGCCATTTCTATCATAATAGTTGTTTCTTATAAATTGGTAAGTTTGATTTTTTCAAATAAAGTGGTAGAGATAAGGTTTACCCCGGCCCCTAAATCAGCTAATGCGGGAATCTTAATGTTACCAATAGTGCATTGGAGAAGAAAACTTTCCTGGTATTGCTGTTTTTCAGGAAGTTGGCTTGGCAGGACCTCGTCGTCTTCTGATTTTTCATCCTCTCTTAGGTAGTTAATCCTGGAAAGATCATTAGTGATAGAGGATGTGCCTTGCTCTTTCTTTGCTTTATCTTGCGCAAATATGGCCTTGCAGGCAATGGCTTTAGCATTACTTGTTTCAAGGTTTTTTGCTAATTGCCCAATCTGTGTTTCGAGGTTTTTAATCGCAGCATCTTGGTTACGTAGGTTCATATTGGTGTTCTCCTTTACTTTGACCATTCATTCCTTGAGTTTATCTCCCTTTTTCGTAGACTCTTCGATGTGCCGATGCATTATTTCCTCAAGGCTAGGTTTAGGAGGATTGTTGTTGATTCTTGTGTAGAACCCAGGGGATTTTTCTCGATATTTGGGCCCGTTATTATTGTAGTTGTTGAAAGGGTATTCTCTTCCATAATTAACTTCTCCGATCCCTTTAACTTCTTCGTTGGAGGAACATTCTTTAGAAGGTGGAGTCCCGTTTCGCTCTAGTTGAATGGAATGCACATTTTCCTTGAGCTTCTTCATTTCTCTTCCAAGGCTTTCTAATTTGTTGTTTATTGCTGCAAGGCCTTCCATATCTCCATTCTTACTTCGGTTGCTCCCTCCATTGTGCCATTTGTGAGAGTGGTCTGCCATTCTTTGAATAGTTTCTAAAGCCAGAGTGGGTGTCATACTAGGAATCGGCCCTTGAGAATCAATCATTTGTCTTGAGGAGATGTTCAGACCCTTGTACAAGACGTTCACCTTTTGTTGGCTGTTGAGATCATGAGTAGGGCATTTGTATAACAATTCGTTATATCTTTCCCAAGCTTGGTATAACGTTTCATCACCCTCTTGCTTGAAGTTATGGATTTCTTACAATTGCTTAGCCGTCTTTGATGGAGGACAGTATCTCTGGATGAAACACTTTTTTAAGATAAGCCAAGTGTTGACAGTCCCAGCAGGTAATCGATCAACCCATCTTTTTGCAGCTCCCGTAAGAGAAATAGGGAATACTCGTAACATTATAGCATCGTGTGAGACTCTGGGAATCTTGAATAGGCTGACAATGTACTCGACGTTGTCTACATGTTCATGGGCATCGTCGGTGATGCTTCCAGAGAAGGGATTTCCACGTAATTCCCTCATGAATTGAGGTTTGATTTCGAATTGAGCATCTTCTGCTATAGCTGGCCTAACAATCCCTGGTCCTTGTTCTTCTCTTGTTAATGCCAAATATTCCTCAAGAGTGAGGTTATCAATGTTAACAACTTCCATGGTACCTGAAAACTTGAAATATGATCGTGAGAAAAGTTTTAAAACGAAATGAAAGACTTAATATTAATCCTAAAATAACTCCCCGGCAGCGGCGCCAAAAACTTGATGCATGTTTTACTGACCAGGTCTTAATATTTATAGTGTCTCGTTATACCTATGGTCTACCCTAGTGCACTAACGGGCAGTGTACCCGGTCGTGTGTAGTGTAGTAATCGGTAAAGCTGAGGTCGTCCCAAGAGCTATGTGTGTTGGATTATTACTAAGTCTAGGTGTCACAGAATAATAATAGTTTCAATAGGGATTTAATTAATTAAACTACTAATGCAGAATAAAGCAAATAAAAGCAAATAAAGGATAAAGGGAAATCAATAGAGGAGAGTGGTGCTAACCTAGTTAATCCTCCTAGCTAGTTATGTCTACGTCTACTTATTTCCAATTACTTCAGGTGGGGTCAAAGTCGAGAGGACAACATTTGGTCAATTCTCCCTAACCTATCAGCAAAGATGCCACCACAGGAGAAGTCAGGTGTCCCCTCATAAGTCCTGTTGTTCCTGGTCCCCTAATCCAAGTCATTAAGTACCGCTACATGCTAGATTTATATTAGTGAATTCCCGGCCGTTAGGAACTTAGACACGCACCCCCTAATTCTTAAGTTCATCCAAACGATAGGTGATCAGTTGGTCAAATCGCACAAGTAGAAAGGGTCGTCAGTTGGTCATATCTTACCCTTCCCGTCTCAGTCCGCTCACCTAGGGTCAGTTGGTCATATCTCCTAGGCAATTGGCCTCTATCACCATTCAAAACTACCGAACCAAGGGTGGCTACCAATAAACTATGCATGCATACACTTAGAAATAATTGTACGGAAGTAAAGTGAACGCAAACAAAACAATTAAGGAATCATAACTAGGCCAGCACCAAAAGGTGCTTAGCCGCTCATATTAATCATGCAAACCAATTCAATATTCAAAGGTACGAAATACATGAATTGAAAGTAAAAGAAATATAAAACGCTAATGCTTATCGTAGGGGAGTGATTTCTCCCTTGGAGACAGCTCCGTATGCTCCTCTAGACCTGCCTTGAGCTTTTTCCCACGTTCTCAGAGTGTTGTGTATGGAATGGAATGAATAGAAATGCTGGAATTCGTGGGGTATTTATAGGCCAGATCTGGGTTACGGCGTAACCAATATAGGAGTTACGTCGTAACCTTCTATTTCTTCGAATAATGCAGTAGATCTGCTGGTTACGGCGTAACCTTATGAGTGGTTACGCCGTAGTCTTCAATAAACTCGGTTACGTTGTAAGAGATGCAGTAGTTACGGCGTAAGTATCAGCGGCGTGGAACCTCATTTGACCTAATGTAGTTACGTCGTAACCTTTGGGAAGAGTTACGCCGTAACCTTATGATAAGTTGGTTTTCTGAGTCACGCAATAGTTACGGCGTAATGTGAGAGACGAGTTACACCGTAACTTCTTCAAAATAGCATATTGTGATAAATCTTTAGATATTTCTCCAGTTTCGCGTATCTTTAGCTCCAATGCTCGTAATTTACCTGAAAGTGGAAAACAATGGAAAACAAGCGTAAATCCATATAAATGATATAAATTACAAGCATTATCGGAGGAAATTGACACTTAATATTCATGACTATTTGATGTTATCACCAAGCTTTCTATCCTATATAGTTATGGGTTCCGCAGTCAATGCCACATTGTCATAACAAACATGCAACTCTCCATTGCTAGCAACCTTACCTTTACATTCTTTTAAGTGAGATACATGAAATACTTGATGTATCTGACTTCCACTTGGCACCTGCAACTTGTAGGAAACTTTTCCAACACTCTCAATGATTTCAAATGGTCCAAACTATTTTGAGCTCAACTTGTGATACTGGCCTTACCTCACTGTGACTTGTCTGTGTGGTTGTAGTTTTAAGAAGACCTAAGTGCCCACTTCAAAATTCCAATTTTTCTGCTTCTATTAGCCAGGCTAACCATCCTGTCTTGAGCCCTTTTCATATGAAACTTGATCATTTTCAATGCTTGTTTTCTTGCCACCACTGTCCTATCCACTTATTCAACTACACTTTCACCAACTAAATAAGGCAAGTGGACTGGTGGTTTCTGTCCATAGACTGCTTCAAAGGGGGTTGTATTAGTGGAAGTATGGAAATTAGTGTTGTACCAGAACTAAGCTAAAGACAACCATTGCATCCACTCTTTTGGTTTCTCCCCTAACATACACCTTAAATTGTCCATCAGACTGAGGATTGTACGCAGTGGACATTTTCAGCTTAACCTTGAGCATTTTAAAGAGTGGTTTCCCAAAATGACTCAAGAATACCTTATCTCTGTCACTTACAATGTTTCTTGGCAGTCCATGTAGTTTGCAGATATTGTCCATGAAAGCCTAAGCCACTTGTTGTGCAGTAAAAGGATGTTGCAGAGGGACAAAATGTGCATATTTTCTTAGTCTATCAACTACCACAAAAATGATTGACTTACCTTGTGATTTGGGTAATCCTTCTATGAAATCCATGGAGAAATCAATCCAAATTGTATCTGGTATAAGAAATGGTTGGATGAGCCCTGGATAAGCACTCAAATCAGGTTTTTGTTTCTGACAGACCAGGCATTCTCTCACCCATTGTTTGACCATATTTTTCCATACCCTTCCAAAAGAACAAAGAACTGAGTGTTTGGTAGGTGACATGTACTCCATAGTGTCCTCCTATAGCATCCCTATGAAAATGCAAAAACAACTAATTTTTCAACTGGTCATCAATGCCGACCATCAATTTCCCCTTCCTTCTCAAATGGTCATTTTCTCAAGTGTATTTACTATTTGAATTATGTTGATTCTTAGCCTTCTCAATTGCTGATGTCAGAGTTGGATCATTCTGCCAAATAGCTTTAATATGCTCCCACAATGGGCTAGAATTGGTAGTGGTCAATAGTGAAAACATTTGGCTTGTAGGAAAGTCATTAGGCACCCTTGAAAGAGCATCAACTACAATGTTCTCACTTCCTTTCTTATAAGAAATTTCATATCCATACCCCAATAACTTTGGCAGCCACTTTACTTGTAAAGGTATATAACATCAAATTAACATGATATTTTATATATCAAATTCCCGTGTTTATGGCCTCATTTGTATTAATATGGTACTTAACTCATTTATATTTGTTCATATTTACATTTCAGGACAAATGAGGCGTTGGAACGGAAAAGATGTGAGAAATGGCCAACATGTGCAAAAATATATTCTGAAGATAGATTATGGCGTAATCGACATGATAGACTACTCTGTAACCCACACTACGAGGGCCTAAGAATTATGTGTGAAGGTTACGCCGTAACTAGTTAGTAATGTTGCAGCGTAAATACGTTATCGAGAAGATTTATGGCATAACCAACTCTTAGGATTACGTCGTAATTTATAATTGTGAAGGTTACGGCTTAACGTGGTAATTTAGTTACGCCGTAGAGATAATTACGGAGCGGATAAGAATATGCGGATGAAGAATTATGGCGTAACTTGGTAATTTTGTTACGCCGTAACTAATTACTTGGGCGCGAAGGAGCTATAGTCCAGGGGCTAAAAGCGACAATTTAATATTTATTTTATTTACATCGAGGACTGAAGATAATAATTACAAGAACGATGAGGGACTAATTCGTCCTATATCACAAAGTTTTAATACATATTATATATGTATATGCTTATGAATAAGAAGAAAAAGAACCACAAGGACTTTAAGAGAATCATGATGCAAAATCAGGGACTAAAGTCGAACAAGTCCAAAGTTCATCACTATAAAAGGATGACATTCTGTATGATAAGGATTTAAAACATACGTTTTTAGTGGGTAATTTAAGCCCTAAATCGATACATTTTATATCCGTTACTACTTAAAATCGTTCCTTTTCACATTTTAGGTCTTTTGGAAGCAAAAAGCTGGAATCAAGCATATTTGGATGAAAAGGAGCGAAAACATGAAGAAAATGACAAAGTCAAGAATCCAAGGCTGTTTTTATGCACCTGATGGCGTCCCAACCCATAGGGCAACTCCGTCGCACACAAGGTTTTCTAAAAAGTCTCAAGCGACGGCACAAGTCACTTTTTGGTTTTACAACATGACGACGTCACGCCTTATTTCTGGAGGGCGTCTCCCTTTATTTTACACCAGAGGACCAAGACCCATTCCAAGACGACGTCCTTTATGAAGCCAGATAGCGTCATACTTCCTCAACTAACGCCGTCCCAATGATTACTTGGCCCAAACAAAACCCTAATGGCGGCGACTAGACGGCGTCACCATCAAAAGGCGACGCTGTCGCAGTTGTATATCTATATATAGACTTCAAATTTTCTGTATTTTATGTGTAATATTTTAGAGAGCAAACCCTGGTTCGTTCATAGTCCGACTTGGGCAGTTTTTTAGGGTTCCAAACCCTTTTTTACACTCAAAGATAAGTTTGTTAATCCATTATATCACCATGTTTATCCTACGTTCAATTGTTTGTGTGTGTGCATGCTTATCTATCATGAGTAGCTAAATTACTATTGTGTTTGCTTAAATCTATGAAACCTAGTTGTTGATTATTGTTAGGTTGTCTCTTGTTTTAATTGGTAGACACTAGAGTAAGGAAAATTGGCTTCTTCTTTAATTGTTGCGAGCTTGAACGTCCTAAATAGCACAAAGCTTGAGAGTGTACTTGAGCCATCGTTGTGTTTATTGTGTGAGTTACTATGGTACTTGGCTATCCCGGATAGTCTAGAGGAGAGTTACAATTCACAGAACTAGGGAATTAGGCAACCCCTATGACCAACACGGAATACAACACACCAATTAGAATGAGGATGTGACAATTCAACTGACCAATAAGAGATAACTAGGGAGTAAAAACATCTAAGTAAACACGCTTTTAATTATCATAAGAACAGACCATTCAATCCATAGTTTATTTTCATTTTCATTAGTTTTTAGTTTAAATTAATAAGTAGTTAAAATTGGTAGAAGTACCACCTCACACTCCTAAACCCCGAGATTTTACTTGTTTTCTGAAAAATATAAAAAACTAAAAAGAATCACCCTCAACCTTATCTTCTTGTCATACATCTCTACTAGCATCTCTATTCCCCTTGAGAACGATCAACCCTCTGGGCTTACCCATACTACACTACAACGATTAGGTACACTGCCTAGAGGGTTGTAAAGCTTGCTCGTAGAAAAGGAAGTCTTTCGACCTCGAACCTGCTATCAAGTTTTTGGCGCCGCTACCGGGGAATAAAATAGCTAGTTAGTTTTCTATCTCGATTAGGTCTACTGGTTGATTCCTATCAAGTGAGCTTTTTTTTTTTTTTTTTTTTTTTTTTTTTTTTAATTTTTTAGGTTTCTTTTAGTCTTATCCCTTTTCTTTGTGCTTTTGTTCGTAGTCTTATCACTTTCCGTCATGGTAGGTGATAATCCACCCAACAACAACCCACCACCTCATCAACCACTACTACTACCCAATCAACCACCACTCAACCCGACAAGAGGTTGTAATCTTGGTGAATACTCTAGACCGAGCCATCAAGGCTATAGGGATACCATTGAGCTTCCACATCAAGATCAAATTGCGGCCCTGCTATCCGAAACCATCTGGTTGGTGCAAAATGGATGTGCGTTCCATGGACTTCGTTCCGAAGATCCTAATCAGCATATCAAGGATTAAAGTCGTTGACTCTATTGACCTTGATGCTACCACTCGGGAGACCACGCGATTGCGTCTCTTCCAATTCTCTCTACGGGACTAAGCTAGTAATTGGCTTGAGCGACTTCCTACAGGATCAATCTCAAGTTGGGATGATCTCACCACCCGTTTCCTTGCCCAATTTTTCCCACCGGGGAGAACCACCAAGCTTAGGAATGATATCTTGATGTTCCAACAACGCCAAGGTGAAACCCTTTATGAGGCGTGGACTCGATTTAATGACTTACTCCACAAAGTCCCTCACCATGGCATTGATCTTTGGCTCCAAGTCCAAATTTCCTAAGATCATGTCAATTTCCTCACAAAGTGATCCATTAACCGAGCGGCCGACGGAAGACTTAGCAATCTCAATGCCGAAGAGTGATGGGATATAACTGAAGGGCTCGCCGGTCAGTCTTATGAAAATTGGAGTAATTCTCATGAGACTCCCAATAGCACGGTTAAGGCCATATCGGTACCTTGTAGTTCTTCTAACATCACCGAAGAACAACTTTGTGCTCTTGAAAAACGGATCGACTATTTTGTTGAAAGACAAAAGAAAGTGCCTGGACCAACTCCTTGATCACCGGTCAACTTCGCTACCTCAACCGGTAACCCAACACCCCTATCTGAATCGCCTAGTCGCGAGAGAAACCCCGCTTCCCTTAAATGCTTTCGTTCTTCCTCACCACAACCACTTTCACCGAGCTTCAAAACACAAATGAAAGAATACATGGCGGCTCATTCAGAAAGGTTAGCTAAATTTGAGGAATAAGTTTATAAACAAAGGGAAGAAATACAAGAGAAGATGATTGAGATGATGAACTTATTGAATGAATACACTAAGATGAAGGCTCCCGAGAAGGTGTTTGTAAAACATGAAAATTTAAAATCCGAATAAAGACTAAAATACCCTTGGAATTAAAAATTATAAAATACGTAAAATATATTTATAACACTTAAAGAGATAAAAAGATTTACTTGTGAATATTTAAAAACCTAACTAAAGTATATTGCGTAATTGATTTTGGTACGACGAAGAGTTAATGTTTCGTGATATTTTTGGTCGTGTTCTTTTGTGTTCGTGAGCCAAGGCCGAAGCCCATATGGTGGCGAGGTGATGTGTGTTCGGTTGGACCAAAACCCAAACCCAACCCAATTACTTTCCTAGTTTAACTCAAATACTACAACTATAAATACAACACATATTCATTAAATTGGAACCCTAGTTTATTTGTCTCTCTCTTTTTCTTTTCTCCCTTGCTCGGCCGAAACTCAAACAAACAACCCTTGGTGTCGATTTTGCTCAACCAAGTGAAGGTATATCGTTTATTTGTTTTCCTTTAACGTACCTTATACGTATATGTTAAGTTATAATTGTTTCGTTGCGTTCTCCTTGTTTTTCTTTTTGGCCGAGAATGGTGAAACAAAAACAAGAGAAATCCTAATTTATTTAACTTGTAATTAATAAGAAACATGTAATATAAGATGTGATATTGAATCGAGTCATGTTTGTGTTGTTTTTAATGAGGGCCGAATCATGCTATTAGGACCGAACCATGTTTATTTTTCGAATAATGAATATAACTTAATAACTTGAGTAAGTAAAGTAAGAAGATGAGTTAAAACATGTGTGTAAACCCTAATAACCGAAACCCTAATTTGAATTGAATTACATATGAGTGTTGAAGATGCATTAATTAAGTAAAGGTTATGTTAAACATAAACCCTAGTTTTGATATGCTAATTTAATAAGTTATGTTAAACCCTAATAGAGTAAATGCGTAATTAATACGAGTAATGAGTAACTTATATGTCACATAAAATCATAAACGTGAACGTTGAAACATAAAAAGGAAAGAGTATTATGTGACGAGTTAGGTTAAGTAATTAGTCATTAAAAGACGTAACAAGTAAGCTAATGAATATTAATGAGACATTAAAGAATGAAAACCCTAAACGTTAATAAAAGATATATAAACCCTAATTTACTATATTAGTATTAAAACCTTTAAGTCTTATTTAAATATGGAAACCCTAAAATAATAAAAGGATCATTATGACGATTATGGAATCATTAATAATAATATATACGACATTAATGTATATAGGTTCTGTGAAGAAGGAGTAATTCTTTGCTTCCCTGTTTCGACTTTTGATCTTTTGCTTTCGAATAAGGTACGGATATTCTGACCTTTTCAGTAAAGGTTTCGTATGAAGTTTTCTTTTCGTTTTCATATTAGGATTTCCTAAACCTTTGCTATGAACCCTAATGTGTTTATTTGAGCTGTTGCTTATCTGAACTTTGATTTTTGAATCATAAAACATCTGATTTTAAACTATAAGATATGAAGGCTTTGATTTTGAAAATATGATTAAACGTTTGATAAAATATGATCTATGTCAGTTATGACATTCTTATTTGATTTCTGATAGTTGACACCCGAGCCAAATATAACTAGTCATGGGGGTTCCATGTCCGTGTCAGCGAATGCACTTTCTGACATGACTCTAGGGCAGTAGAGTGATGTTCTGCCACGTCCCTTTCTGTTATCTGTATGAGCTCAATTTGAATTATGATATGAATATTTGTCTGTGGGGCGTATGGATGCATCCTAGATCTGTTATATGCCATATATTATCTGTTATTTGTTATATGTTATCTGATGATTGATGCTGCGTGCATGCACGTCCTTCATAACTCTGGTAGGTCTCCCCTACAAATATGTTGCCTTATGTGATTATGATATGTTTCTGATATGGCATATGTTCTGGGCTTTGAGGTAGTTAAGCTATAAAACTTATTCTGATATTCTGAATTATCTTTTGAAAAGACTATGATTTCACTATCTTTCTTTTACTTTGTTTCGTATTCGATTTTCGTTTCGTATTCTTTTTGCTTTGTATATCTGTTCACTGGGCTTTGTAAGCTCAGCCGCACTTTTCTTTTCTTCCGCGGCAGGTATCTAAGCATTGGAGCTGGGTATTGCTTTGGGATGAGTGATGAGTGGACTTACCTTAGAGATTTAGCTTTGATATTATGATGCCATTTAGACTTATGTTTTAGACATTACTTTTGGAGTTTATTTTCCGCTGGGACCTATGTATTGAAGTCTTTTGACTTGGATTATTTCCATATTTATGTTAAAGATTTCTTTTGGTTTATATGTTTGCTTTGATATGACACCATTACTTGTGATTCCTTTACCCTTGTGGGGTCGGGGCATTACAGTGTTAGTAAGACAGGATGACTGCGCTACTCCCACTATGTTTGTTAAGGCCATTTCCATTGTTCGTGATAAGGAGATCACAAAACAGACTAGTGGTAAGGATGGGGTAGTTGAGGAGAAGGATACAGGGATTAAAGAGAATAGCTCAAATTTTAAGAATGGAAGCAATGCTAAGGAATTAGATAAACCTAAGACTGTAGGGCACTACCTTAAACATGAAGTCAATAAGAAAACCATTGTTAACTTAGTAAACAATTTTAGCTACAATGATGCTCTTAGGAAGACCTTCTTAGGTGAAATAAAGGAGGAAGAATATGATAATATGCCTATGGGACCTTTGTACGAGTACCCAAGAGATTTAAAACAATTTTTTCAGCGGTTTTTTCGTCTTTGAAGTTAGTAGGTCGAGAAGTAGTTTTAGGATGAGAGTCATGCACAAATTTACAACCTACCCCGTAACGACACGCACCCCTAACAAAGTTAATGCACGGTTTCCATGATTTAATTTGAGGGTTATGTGGGTTACGCGAGGTACCTTTTTCGGCCATGAGAATCAATGAGGATGAAGATGATGATTCCATGGGAAGAGAAAGATACTTAGATTTCAAGCGCATTTCTTCGGTGATTAGCATTGAACGTGCGGTTTTAAAGTCGGGAAAAGTGTCTCGATGATGCATAATACCACACACTTGATAATGCTTCTCTGATAATCCTTTAATAGCATAGTGAACTAGGTTCTCATCGTTAACCGGAGCATCAAGACTAGCAAGTATGCTGGCGGTAGCTTCAAGTTTTCCAAAATACGTCTCCATGCTTTGATCTCCTAGTTTAATAGATCGTAGTTCGGCCTTTAATGCATTTGTCCTAGACCATTTATTGTCTTTGATAATGGCATTGATGTGATCTCATGCTTCCTTGCCCGTCTTGGGACGTGCCACAACCAATCTTGATTGGAGCGTGTCCGAAAGCGTTGTGAATATCCATGAGAGTACAATTTTTCTACCTTTAGTTCCTCGGGTGTGAAAGGCGTAGCGGAAGTTGATGATGTTGCATTATCACCATGAATGTATCGAGTGACTTCATAACTAAAACATAGTTGTTTGAAAAAGAATTGCCACGACCCGAAATTCCAATTATCAAGGTCTAGTTTAACGGGAACCCTAGTGAGTAGGTGATGGTATGTAACAGTGGATAATTTTTCAGAGAGTGGGATAGGAGGAGGATTCGTGGAGCCTGTCATGGTGGTTTATTTGAGTCGACTGAAGAGAAACAAATAGCGAGAGACAAACCAAAAAATCTGAGAATACAAAGATTCGTGACCTTAGCACGAATACTACAAGAATAACGTGCGGATTAATGACCTACCACAATCACCAACACATGATAGATGATAAACATGCTTGAATTGGGGCAATGTTATGACTGTATAGGGTTTATAGAATGCGTGAAGGGAGAGGAGGGATTTTGGAATGGAGCGTATAATATTTTTGGAATGGAGCATGTGAGTTTACTGGTCTGATATCATGTAAACGTTTATTGAACGATAGTATATTTTGATTGATGAAATTCATGATTACACACCATAAATAAATATATATTATAGGTACATTCTAGACTAGGTTACAATGGGCTTCGACACGATAGATGAAGCTTTTTAGTAATGTAAATGCAATTGTCTTATATGTTTGGGATACAGTTTTGGATGCTTAGGAATACAGTTTCCTATTAAAAATACAGTTTGTCTCACCTTGATACCAGATATAATGGGCTATTTTGGTGATGATACATGTCTTTTTTTTTTTTGTTAAGATTTGATGATGACTTTCAAATCATGATGCTTTTATGGACTATTTTGAATGTGTTCAGATCTTTTTTGGTTGACTATAAATTGCTACTTTAGTACTCTATGCTTTGTAACAGAGGAAATCGTGTCGAGTTTAGATCCTTAACCCAATTAAGTCCATTATTTTATCTAATTGTATAGTTGTATTTGGGTTCATACAAGCCTCTTGGTTATTTTGTATCTTGTAAGTGTTTATGATACAAAATAAGCCAACAAACACTTGAACTATACAATTCCAAAATTTTTGATAAATTGTAAGATTATTTTAAAGAGCTTATGAGCTTGCCAAGCTAAGTTTATGGCTCATGTGCGTCCAAAAGCTAAAGTTTATCCACTCATAAGCTCTTATGAATGTTATTATCAGATTTTCAAATTTTTAAGTATGCACATAAACTGAATAAATACGTTAAACCAACCACACCCTTAATCTTGTACCAGGTAAAGTGAGGAGTGGTACTGCCTTGTCTTTGATCATTCCCTTTCCTTGTTGCCGGTTAAGACGATTGCAATTTCATCATTAAATGCCCAAAAACTTCCTTTTGATTGATATAGTGTTTTATTGATATATGAGGCTTGTTGATTGTTCTGGTAAAGTTGAAAGTTGTCAAATCATAATGTTTGTATTGTATAGACTATTTTGTAAATGTTTGAATGATTAATTTTGTGTTGATTATGAATTGCAACTTTCTGCTTTGTCAAAAGGCCTGATCTCGTGTATGAAATGCAGTTTTACAAGGAAGATATCGTATGTCTCAACACGACAGCTAATACAAAGGAATGTTAAAGTGATTAAACACCAAGCTTAGAGGTGGCAAAATGTGCCCAAAAGAAAAATGATGGGCTAAATGAGTAAATTTTTAAAAATTTTGGGCACATTTAGCCCCTCCTTTTCTTGAAATGGGCGCATATAGCCTATTGAAAACTTAAATGGGCACTAACGGACACATTTTTTTTTTCTCAATTGTAGAACATTACAATCGTTTTAAATATATTTTTTTTATATAATATATTTAAGTTTTTTTTTTAATATAAATAAGATATTATATTTAAGGAATTTATTTCGTCGTTTTATGTCTTTTATTAAGAGCTTTGTATAACATGTGCCCATTTGGCTCGTGCCCGTTTGGCCCGTGCCCTTTTAAGCCAGTGCCCATTCTAGCCCGCCCGTTTTGCCACCTCTAAAAGCTGGATCGAACATAGTCTGGTTTTTTTTCTTTGAGTTGAAATATCAAAATCATTAAATAAATTCATTACCCAAGATATACAAAACTGAGTTAAAGTCCTAGGACGTTTATACTACAATTGGCCAATAATTAAGAGCTTTTTACGAAAATGAACTATAATTGATACATGTTTACGAAACAGGTTCTCGCACAGAGTATTTACGATAATGAACTTTCCATTGTTATCCGTTGGATCTCTTAAAACATAAAATCCCAACACTACACGTGTATTATACGAGCCAGGGCGTGGTACAGGCGAGATTGCTTGCCAGGCGAGGCCCTGGGCGTGGTACAGCCGGGCTTGGGCGAGACTGCTTGCTGGGCGTGGGCAAGGCTCTGGGCGTGGGCGTGGCCCTAGGCGAGACTGCTTGCTGGGCGTGGCCCTCGGCGTGGGCGAGGTACTGCAATGGTGGCTGAATGCTTGAAGATGGTGAGCGAGGAAGATGGTGAGCTAGGTTTTGAAGATTGAAGATGGTGAGCGAGGAAGATGGTGGGCGAGAATGAGTATTGTAAAAGGAACTCCTTAGGAAGGTTTATAGGATTTAAGCATTTACATTGATCATGCAGAACAAGTTTATAAATAATTACTAATATTATCTATCAATTACACTTGGAAAACCACTTGCATCATGAAATAAAACACATTGGATAGAAAGTTGAAAGAAGATTATAAAACATTTCATCATCTTGGTTTACTCACATCAGGTTCTTTGATGCGTTTAGCAAATAAAGGTTACGAGTTCTAGCTTCCTTTAGCAAAGAAACGTTTGTATGCATGCATGTGCTTACAGCACAATTGATAACTTATCTTAAGGTTTACATGCATACAAAAAGTAGACAAAGACACCACACGGGTTGAAAATAACATTTTTTGGTCACTTTGGTAAAGTGTGAGAAAAAGGTTCAGTTTCGTATTATCAATGTGGATATGGTTCGTTTGGGTAATTTGCTTAATAATTAATGCATGCTCATATGTGTCAAACATGGTAGGAAACATTGTTTCGTATCAAAATGGAACATGAGAAACAAAATGAAAAAAAGCAGTGAAGTTTAACTCATATTCCATTTATTACTTAGTTGAACTAAAAAACAAATATAACACAACCTCCGTCCCAAAATTATTGTAAAGCCTAAAAAAAGAGTTTTACTTTTTGATAATTAATTAGTCGCATATTCACTTCTCCCTATTATTAAACCTCTGTTATACAATGCCAAATTTATATACACCAGTGAGTAAAGTCAGTCCAAAACCCAATCGGAACCGACCCCCAAACCGGAGCAAAACCAGTATACCGGTTCGGCCATCAGTTCGTATAAGGTTATGCCGGTTTTCGGTTCGGTTTGGGTTTTAAGCGAAAACATGATTTATAAACATCAAACATGTGGGCTGCTGCTGCTGCTGCTGGGCTTATGGCCCAATACAGGTCTTTTCCAGCCGAAATTCCGAATATTTATTGTATGGAAATCATTCATTTAAAATATAGAATGGTTTATCTAAAACATTCCTAATATATTAGAGTCTCTTTTATAAATTGTCAATTTATATATATTGATATATTTTCTTCACTGTTTGTGTATACCCATTCATAATCTTTTCATCGTCACAAACATTGCAAAGAAAATTCTACAATTCTATCGATTGGAGCATATTCATCATCCTTCTTTAAGGTAATAATTTTATTTATTTAGCATTTATTTGATTCAAAATAAGGTTACTATATGATGTTCAACATTCTGTTGATTATACTGATATAGTCTAGTTTTTATAATGATATAATGTATTAATGTGTCGTATATGCGGACATGCTATAGTTAAAATAAAAAAACAAAAATTCGTGACAAACATAAAAAGAATTAAGAAAAAACTATTATAAGAATCCAAATTTTGGTGGACAAAAAGTTGTGAGGGAAGTTTATGATAGTGTATTGTTTTGATTAAAAAAGTAATAAGTGAATAGTGGGCTGTAAGTTAACGATTATAGGAGGCCCAAACTCGATCTTTTAAAAGGAGAATACGAGCATGTCAACAATTGAACAAGCCCCTATTTACCATCGATCAATTCCCCTGCGATTTTAATTAACTCAGGGCTACGAAACTCTTGAGGTAAAAACTGATCAACTAGCCGTGTTTAATTATTCTATTAATTTGCAGTAGAAAACTATTCTTTTGAATTCTGATTATGTGTAACTTTTTCCTTTTTATCAATTTGGAGTAGAAAACTATGGTTTTGATTATGTAAATTTTATTTAAGTTGATATATATAGCCTCATAGGGACCTTGCATTAGTACTCCGGTGCCTGTCATGTGGTGTCGTGGAAAAAATACTACTGTAAAAGCCTCCTAAATCTTTGACTGTGTAGTCTTGAGGGCCCTGTTTATGTCGTCGCTAAAAGCCTTTTTCCAGCGTCGCTTAAACCTTTTGCAATGAGACATTGGTGACGATATATTGTCGCTAATGGGTGAGAATCCTCTCCCATTACTTGAGTCAAGTTGTAGATTGTGAGTCATTGGATTTGACACAGTGGCTCAAATCAAAAGAAGTTCTTTTGATTTGAGCCATTGGATCAAATCCAATGACTCACAATTACACAACTCCTTCCGTCGCTAATACCCTTTAACGATGACATTTTATTATTTTGGCGGTGGCATCTGTCTTCCCCAAGATCTTCCATTCTTGTAGTGATTGGCCTTGATGGTTAGGCTCATATTATTAGTTATCTATAAAAGAGTATGCTAACCGTCTACTGATTGCAACATGATTTTCAACTTTCTGTTAATAAACTCCAATAATAGCATTGTAATATAGAAGATAGATGTTCAATGCACTTGCAAACTATCATTAGTTCTAGGCTTCTAGGTATTATCGATTCTTTATGATTTTGCATTATACATTGTAGGCTTGTGGAGTATCAAACTTTGTGGAAGCAGTACGTCAAGAGATCATGGAAATTCAAAACCCGAGCTCAGACATAATCAGCACACTTCCTAAAAACATAATTCAAAATATTCTAACTCTTATGCCAATCCGAGATGCAATTAGAACAAGCGTTTTATCAAGGAAATGGCGGTTTTGTTGGACAAGTATCCCTAAACTTGTATTTGATAATGAGTTGGATACATTAACATCAAAGAATGAACATTTGAAGAGATATAAGCTAAGCTTGCTAGGGCCATCTTCCATGTTATGTTACTACATACGGGTTCCATACTGGAATTTTATCTTAATGTTGGTTTACTTGATATGGCTTTTGAGTTGGACCTGATCATACCGTATCTTTCACGGAGCAATACTGTGAAAACTTTGGTGTTGAAGATCGATTACCCCTACAAGCTACCTTCTTCATTCTTTTCACTGCAAGGATTAGAACTCCTAGAGCTCACAAATTGTGATTTTAAACCTTTGTTAAAGTTCAATGGGTTTAGTATGTTGAAGAGCCTTAAATTTTCCAATGTTACAATTGCTTCTGATTTGCTTCAAACTCTCCTCTCCAGTTGCCCACTACTTATGGATGTGTATTTGGTAAGGTTCATATATCCAATTATGGAGCTCTTTCAGTTAGCTAGAGATGTTATGACTAAATTATTTTATTGCAGCGCGAATATGGTTGCCAAGATGATTTAAAAAGAGGAAACAAGTTTACTTTTCTTGAGTTTTTAAAGTGTGCGCCATTGATCAGGACTTTAGATATTTCGTCGTTTTATATGAAGGTGATGTGTAAATTATAAATATACATATCTTATGTCATTTATTTATTTTTTTATTTTTTTGCTGATTCTTGTTTTGATATATGGTTACAGTACTTGGGTAGAGGTGGCATGCCAGAGAAGCTTCCAACTTCACTAGTCCACCTTAAATGTCTTTTTGTGGATCTGCGCTTAACGAAACAAGATGATATATCTTCTGCCCTTTGTTTGATGAGGAGCTCCCCAAACCTAGAGGAAATTAGTTTGAGGGTAAATTTTACATATTACTTCTGGTAATTGTTTTTTCATAATTTTATTGACATTCTTACTTGTTATGTGATCAGATCCTGAATAAGGAGTCGGATGCTAATTCAGATTCGGACTCTAATTCAGATTCGGACGCTAATTCAGATTCGGAAGCTAATTTAGATTCAGATCTTATTTCAGTTGGAAATTTGCTTGATTCGGATGTCGATTCAGATGATCTTTCAGTTGGAAATTTGTTCGATTTGGATGTCGATTCAGATGATAGTTTAGTTTTCGATTCGGTTGTTGATTCGGATGTTGATTCAGATGCTATTTCAGTTGGAAATTTGATTGATCTGGAGGTCGGTTCATATGCTAAAGCAGATGCTTCACAAATTTCCATGACTCTTGCTGATTTTCAAGACTACTCGGAGTAATAAACAAAAAATATATATTACTATTTTCCTTAGATGATGTATAGTTGATCACTTTACTTTTGCTTTACGAACATATCAACGGGTTATGCACATGTTATATAAAAAAAAAGCATATGCATATTGAAGGTTTTAAAAAAATAACTATACGAGTACCCATGCATAGAAACTAGATGTTCTAGCGGAAAACATCTATAGTTACATAACACGTTACACAAAATATCACTATACCTATCTGCCGCTATAAATCCCGTTCCTATGCACGTGTATACCGTCTAGTACTTTCATAAAAGAGAGTAATTATTAATTTTGCCTTAGATATACATTCTAACATTTTTTAAGAGTGATTTGAAATAAATCATATATGAATATTAATTGCTTGTTTTGCCTTAGATATACATTGCAGCCTTGGGGAGTATGAAATCTCACTCTAAAAAGATGAAAGTTCAATGCCTTGATTCCAAGGATATCATCAGCATCCTTCCTCAAAGCATAATTGAGAATATTTTAGCATGTATGCCGATCCGAGATGCAGTTAGAACAAGCATTTTGTCAAGAAAATGGAGGTTTTGTTGGACAAGTATACCTAAACTTGAATTTAAGGACAAGTTGGTTAAAGCACCATCTAACAAGAAACGCTTGAAGAAATATAAGCTTGTCAGTGCCATCTTACATGTTTTGTTACTACGCACGGGTTCAATTCTAGAATTCAGCCTTGATGTTGGTAAAGTTGAAATGGATTCTGAGTTTGACCAAATAATACGTTATCTTTCAAGAAACAAAAATTTGCAAGAATTTGTCTTTAAGAGTTCACACAGATACCGCTACAAACTACCTTCTTCGTTCTTTTCATTGCAAGGATTAGAAGTCCTAGAGCTCACAAATTGTGAATTTAAACCTCCATTAAAGTTCAATGGGTATAGGATGTTGAAGAGCCTTAAACTTTCCAATGTTACAATTGCTTCTAATTTGCTCCAAACTCTCCTCTCCAGTTGCCCGCTACTTATGGATTTGTATCTGGTAAGGTTCATAAATATGAAGCGCATTCAGGTAGCTAGAGAAGTTATGACCAAATTGTTTAATTGCAGCATGAGAATGGTAGCCAAGATGATTTTAAAGGAGAAACCAAGTTTACTTTTGTTGAGTTGTTGCAGTCTGTGCCTCTGATCCGGATTTTAGATATTTCGTCATTTTATATGTAGGTAATATGTAAATTTAAGATCATATATATCTTATATAGGAATATTTTGTTTTGCTGATTCTTGTTTTGATATTCTGTCACAGTACTTGGGCACAGCTGGAATGACAGAGAAGCTTCCAACTTCACTGGTCCACCTCAAATATCTTTATGTGGATGTGTGCTTAACGGAACAGGATAATATATCTTCTGTTTTTTGTTTGATGAGGAGTTCCCCAAATTTAGAGAAAATTAGTTTGAGGGTAAATATTGCTATTACATATGGTAATTGTACGTTCATTCATAATTTTAATGTCATTTTTACTTGCTTTGTGATCAGATCCGGAATAAGAACTCAAATGCTAAAAAAGTGGACTCAGATTCAGATTCTGCTTCAGAGTATTCAGATTCAGATTCAGATTCGGATTCCGATTCGGATACTGATTCAGATTCAGATGCTAATTCAAATTCAGATGCTAATTCAGTTGGAAATTTGTTTCATTCTGTCGATTCCATGAACTTTACTGATTTTCATGACTACGCAGGTTTAAACTTAGAACATCTTAAGGAATTTACGATGGAAAATTTCACTAACAAAGATCTCGAGTGTGAATTTATGAAACTCATAATGGCTAAGTCACCAAAGCTAAAGACAGCACGAATAAAGCTTAGTGAGGATATTTCCGTCGAGGAAGAAATGAAGATACTTCGAGATATGATACGGCTGCCTTGTGCATCACCTTCTGCAGTAACAATCGTAGAAGAAAGAAAACATTGACGCTACTTTTTTTAAGCTATTATTTTAGTGTCTTTAGATATCTTTTTGGGTTGATTCTGAATGGCTACTGGTATCAATGGCTTAACCTTCGAATGCTGAACCAAATCAACTCCATTAAAACTTGTTTTGGATGCTTTAAAACTTATTTTGGATGCTTAGGAATACAGTTTCCTATTAAAAACACAGTTTGTCTCACCTTGATACCAGATATAATGGGCTATTTTGGTATGATGCATGTCTCTTTTTTTGTTAAGATTTGATGAGGATGACTGTCAAATCATGATGCTTTTATGGACTATTTTGAATGTGCTCAGATATTTTTTGGTTGATTATAAATTGCTACTTTAGTACTTTATGCTTTGTATCAGAGGAAATCGTTTCAAGTTTAGATCCTTAACCCAAGTAAGTCCATTAGTTTATTTAGCTGTATAGTTGTATATGGGTTAATCCAGGACATGCACAATAGTCTTCAAGCGTCCATAGATACCGTTAGGCTACAAGCCTCTTGGTTATTTTGTATCTTGTAAGTATTTATGATACAAAATAAGCCAACAAACACTTGAACTATACAATTCCAAATATTTTGATAAATTGTAAGATTATTTTTAAGAGCTTATGAGCTTGTCAAGCTAAGTTTATGGCTCATGTGCGTCCAAAAGCTAAAGTTTATCCACTCATAAGCTCTTATGAATGTTATTATCAAATTTTCAAAATGTTGAGTACGCACATAAACTGAATAAATACGTTAAACCAACCACACCCTTAATCTTGTACCGGGTAAACTGAGGAGTTGTACTGCCTTGTCTTTGATCATTCCCTTTCCTTGTTTCCGGTAGGGGTGTGCAAGAAACCGAAAAACCGAACCTAAACCGAAAAAAACCGAAGAATCGAAACCAAACAAACGAAATCGATTGGAAAACCGATGGTTCGGTTTTTATATTTTGGAAAAACCGAAGTTTTTGGTTCGGTTTGGTTTTAGCTTTAAAAACCGATAAATAAAAACCGAACCGACATTAAAGTCAAAATGCATATAAGACCGAACCGATGAAGACTTTGTTGCACAGGGGAACATAAATAAGTTTTGAAGCTAATGGACGATGGATATGCTCTGCTAGGTTAACTATATCATGTCGAGTAACTACGCTTTGTTTCATATGCTTCTTGAACATGTCATTCAGGACAGATAATTAGTTCTCTTCTAGGGTGTTTTCTGTTTTTATTGTTATTATTGTGTTGCTCTATGACACATAAAAAACTCTTTTTAGGATTTTATATGGTCATTCGTTTCTTATTGTCATTATTGTGTTTTTCGTTTTTCTTAATGGTTGTTTGGATTGTTTCTTCAAAGCTTTGAAGGTGTTATTTTATAATATATGTCGAATCTACTTTGAAAAAGCAAAGCTCGATAAATCTTATACAAACCGAGAAAACCGAAAAAAACCGACAACCGAAAAACCAAACCGACACAAAACCGAAACCGAATGGTTTCTAAAAATCACAAACCGAAATTTTTCGGTTCGGTTTCGGTTTTATACAAAAACCGAACCATGCTCACCCCTAGTTTCCGGTTAATACGATTGCAATTTCATCATTAAATGCCCAAAAACTTCCTTTTGATTGGTATAGTGTTTTATTGATATATGAGGCTTGTCGATTGTTCTGGTAAAGTTGAAAGTTGTCAAAGCAGAATGTTTGTATAGACTATTTTGTAAATGTTTGGATGATTAATTTTGTGCTAATTATGAATTGCAACTTTCTGCTTTGTCAATAGGCCGGATCTCTTATATGACAGCTAATACAAAGGAATGTTAAAGTGAGATTAAACACGAGCTGGACAACCATGGTCTGGTTTTTTTCTTTGAGTTGAAATATGAAAATCATTAGATAAATTCATTACCCAAGATATACAAAACTGAGTTAAAGTCCTAGGACGTTTATACTACAACTGGCCAATAATTAATCCATGCTCATATGTGTCAAACATGGTAGGAAACATTGTTTTGTATCAAAATGGAACTTGAGAAACAAAATGAAAAAAAAGCAGTAAAGTTTAACTCATATTCCATTTACTACTTAGTTGAACTAAAAATCAAATATAACACAACCTCCGTCCCAAAATTATTGTAAAGCCTAAAAAAATGGTTTTACTTTTTGTCTTTTTGATAATTAATTAGTCGCATATTCACTTTTCCCTATTATTAAACCTCTGTTATACAATGCCAAATTTATATACAGCACAAACTGGACCAAAACCAGTATAGCGGTTCAGCTATCGGTTCGTATAAGCCTATAAGGTGATGCTAGTTTTGGTTTGGTTTGGTACGGTTTTTAAGTGAAAACAGGGTTTGCAAACATCAAACATGTGGTCTGCTGCTGCTGGGCTTGTGGCCCAATACAGGTCTTTTTCCAGCCGAATTTCCGAATTAATTTATTGTATGGAAATCATTCATTTAAAATATAGTTTGGTTATCTAAAACATTCTTAATATATTAGTCTCTTTTATATATTGTCAATATATATAAACATATTGATATATTTTCTTCACTGTTTGTGTATAGATATACACTAGCAGGGTACCCGCACAATGCTGCGGCGGGTACCCTGTGACTAAATATTATGACCAAAGTAATTTTTTTTAAACAATTTCTTTACGAATTTCATGACGAATATTTTAACTCTTTAACCATTACAATGTTTTTTATTTATAAAATTGTAAAAATAAATAATTTAGTAAGTAACGTTTTTTCATTGTTTAAAATGACTACATGATTTATATAAAGTTAAGCCTTATAGATATGGTGTTAAAAAATTATGTAAAATCAAAACACCAAACCGACTTGCTCAATCGAAAACCGCAAAAACCGATCATTAATAAACCGAAACCAAGCTTATAGGTTTTAAGATTCAAACATTTGAAATAATCAACCCCGCAAAAATTAAGAGTCCAAAATACACCGTTAGTCTATAATTGCATTTATCCCCAATATTACCATTAACCAAATAGTATATTAAAATAATTAACCACGCCATGTCGCCAATATTAAACATTTTAGCCCCAACAATTTTTAGATATTATGGGAACTCTTAACAATATTGGGATAAGCCCATTATGACATCATACAATCCATAATCAAAGTTGTTAACCCTAAGGATAGAAGATGTTATCCGTGATTTTGTGCAACCATCACCTATTACACATTTCTTGTGCAGTCACACACAAGTCGCTCCACTCTTCACTCTTCTTGCAACCAAAACGCACAAACAAGCACCAAACATATATCTTCCAAAAAATAATACTTCTTGTCTTAATAATCTATCCATCACTCTTATAACTCACAAACAAAAGACATAACACAACATTTTTTTTCTTTTTCTATTACACGAACACACAAAGCAAGAGACACGAACCCTTTTCTTGATTCTGTTTCACGAACACAAATGCATACCCAAGGTACTCTCTTAGTTGGCTTCAAGATTTGTGAAAGGTCTTGGGTAGGTTGTTTGTTATTTTGTTTTTCTTTTTTGTAGATCGATGAAGGGTATGTTCAAATTTAAATTAAATCTTAAGAAGATTGCAAACAAAGTTTGAACTTATCTGAGATCTTGTTTAATTTTTATTTCGTGTTGAGTCTCGGTTGGAGATGGATGTTGATTGTGGTTTCTTGAGGAGGATGAGACATAGGATAGACATGTTTGTTGTTATTGTTAGATGTAAGGTGAAATGGTGGTTCGAGTCATCTTTGTGTTACATCTTTATTTCCTTTTCAGTTTAAACTGAATAAAAAAAATGAATGAAAACCAAATAGTATAGATTTGTACATTGTGCTTAGTGATTTGTATTTATTGGTGAAGGGGTGTGTTAATTATAAGTAAGAAATAGTGTTTTAAGTTGACAATTATTTATGCTTAACATACTTGTAATTTATGTTTGGTGAGTTGTATTTTCTTAAAATTGCATTAATGGTTGTCTTAAAAATTAAATAGGAGAGAAGGTCATCCATGCATTATAAGTAGTATAGATAGATATATTGCAGCCTTGCGGAGTATTAAATCTCATTCTAAAAAGATGAAAGTTCAATGCCTTGATTCGGATATAATTAGCACCATTCCTCAAAGCATAATAGAAAATATTTTAATGCTTATGCCAATCCGAGATGCAGTTAGAACAAGCATTTTGTCAAGAAAATGGAGGTTTCGTTGGACAAGCATGCCTGAACTTAAGTTTAATGACAAGTTGGTTAAAGCACCATCTAACAAGAAACAGTTGAAGAAATATAAGCTTTCCAGTGCCATCTTACATGTTTTGTTACTACACAAGGGTTCGATCCTGGCGTTGAGTCTTGATGTTGTTGAAGTTAAAATGGATTCTGAGCTTGACCAGATAATACGTTATCTTTCAGAAAACAAAAATTTGCAAAAGTTGTTCTTTGAGGGTTCACACAAATACCTCTACAAGCTACCTACATCATTCTTTTCATTTAAAGGATTAGAAGTCCTAAAGCTCATCAATTGTGATTTTAAACCTCCTATAACATTCAATGGGTTTGGTCAGTTGAGGTCCATGGTTCTTACCTATGTTAAGATTACTTCAAAAACACTTTAACTTTTCCTCCCCAATTGCCCCCTACTTACAACCCTTTGTTTGGTAAGGTACACATAACCACTTATGGAGCTCTTTTAGTTAAAGATGTTCTTCTAAAAGTATTTTATTGCAGATTGCTAGTCCTGAAGACTATACAGGAGGAAACAAGTTTACATTTTTGGAGCTTTTACTATGTGTGCCTTTGATTGAGATTTTGGATATCCAGGACGTTTATATGAAGGTAATTCTTAAGTTAATTAATTATTATATCTCATGTACGAATTACGAATATTGCATATGCTGATATTGATTTTTCTATCCGGTTAAAAGTACTTGTCTGCAGGTGGTATGCCACATACGCTTCCAACTTCGCTAGTCGCTCTCAAATTTCTTTATTTGGATGTCCATTTAACGGAACAAGATGAAATGCCACTCTTTGTTTAATCACGTACTCCCCAAATTTAGAAAAAATTGTTCTTTTGGTAAACTTTTTATACATATATATGGTAATTGTTCCTTTACAATTAATTGACAATTTCACATGTTTTGTGATCAGGTGGAGAAGTCGGATAGTCTACACATTTCCAAGAACATTCTTGATTTTCAAGAACACTCTGGTATCACCTTGGATCATCTTAAGTTCTTTGATATAGGTAATTTCACTAACTTAGATATTGAGGTGAAATTTATGAAATTCATCATTGCTAAGTCACCAATGCTAAATAAAGCACGGATAGAACTTAGTGAAACTGTTACTGTTGAGGAAGAACTAACTGAAGATACTTAGAGATTTTATCCCACTGCCATTTCCACTTAATTGCATCGTCTTCAACAAAATTCATCATAGAACGCCCAAAACTCTCTTGATGCGTCGTGAAAGCTGTTATTGTGGTATTACTAGTTGTTTGTCTTGTTGGTTAAGTGTTAAAATTTGGGGTAATAATCTGTGGGAAACATGTCACTCTATCAATTGCTAATGGCTTTCAAGCTATGTTCTTTGCAGGCATATTACAGGGGTTTAACATGGACAAAGCATAAGTGGTTTATAGTTCCAAGATTATCATTTCTGCTGAAGCCTCTCTTGTTCCTGCTGAAGTTCATTATTATAGCCGTTAGAGGGGTCTTAGTGTAACTTAATCCCCTATTTAATTAGTCCTTTATTCTAGGGTTACAGACACTTGAGTGTGCAGTCTTTTGTATCACTCTCTTCTCCTCTCTTAGATCATTTCACTGGTCTTGTCTTGTCTTTACATTCATATGATTATTGTCTCATTGACATTAATCTAATCTTGTAACATTTGGATACTATTAATCTAAGCTGACTATTGCAGCTTAGATCTGAATAAAGTTTCTGTTGTTTATCTAGTGTTGCCTATACTTTCGTACATGGTATCAGAGCTTCAGGCTCATTGATTCTCTTTAGCAACAAAGGTGTGGTTTGGGGTTACTGCTGTTGGCGTAATCACTGGTTATCTTCTGTTTCATATTTGCCCTAGACTAAGTGAATCTAGGGTGAGTGTGATTTGTTCTTCCGCTGCATATTTCTCTGTAAGTCTAAGTCTTACCTCTTCTTTAAACATACAGTACTTAAGTCTTGTGGGTGCAAACGGGTAGACTAACATCTTGATCTGCCACCTTTGAGTGGTACGAATACCTGCTCTGGTTTATCCTAATCCACAGGCTTAGTGCTTGTTGTTTCTTATTATAAAATCTTATCTTCTTGACTATTTATTCTTATTATCTCTGTCTGTTGTTGTCTGATTATTCTTTGTCTATCTTCTTATATCTGTCTATCTTATTGTTTGTATTATGGTTGTTGGTGATGATAATATTGGTCGTTCTTCCACTAAGAAAAGTCTTGTCTTTGGTGATGCTTTGTATTTGCATCCTAAAAATACAAATGGCAATCCCATTATTACTATTAAACTCACTGGAACTGAAAATTACAAAATATGGAATATGGCCATGACTTTTGCTTTAAGGAACCATAATAAGTTAGGGTTTATTGATGGTACTTGCATAAGAGATGATTCGAACCCTAGTCTTGCTAATCAATGGGATACCTGTAACTCTGTTGTGGTTACTTGGATTCTTAATTCTCTTAGTCCTGAACTGTTTGCTGGTGCTATATATGCTAAAACTGCTTATGAAATGTGGAATGATCTTAAAGATACCTATGACAAAGTTGATGGTTCAGCTATTTTTAATCTGCATAAGAATATAAACTCTCTTAGTCAAAGTGGGTCCTCTCTAGCTGATTACTATAACAATCTTAATTCTTTATGGAAACAATTTGATTGTATGATTAGCTTGCCTCCCTGCACTTGTGAGGCTGCAAAACATTTTGAAAAACACAATCAACTAATCAAGTTAATGCAATTTCTTATGGGTCTTGATGACTCCTATGTTCCCATCAGAAGCAATATTCTAACCAGAGACCCTTTGCCTAATGTCAAAACTGCTTTCTCTGTTGTGTCTGGAGAAGAATCTCACAGGAATGTTTCATCTGGGAATAGCTCTGCTAAACCCAATGCTACAGCTTTTAATGCAAAAACCTCTGATGGAGGAAAATTTTTTGATAACAAAAGAGGTTTTAACAACAAAGTTTCTGGTTTTAACACTGGTAACAGCTCTAATAGCAGAGGACCAAATATGAACCTCAAATGTACTAATTGCAAAAAGCCTGGTCATACTGTTGATTGGTGTTATGATATTGTTGGATATCCTGCTGGATATGTTAAGAGAAATTTTAATGGTAAACCTTTCAGCAGTAACAATGTTTCTGCTGAAACTAATCATGTCACTGATAATAGTGCTAGCAATTCTCCTGTCTCTTTATCTAATGAACAGCTCTCAAGACTTATGAGTCTTCTCAATGACAACAATGTGTCATCTGCTAATGCCAACTTGGCAGGTAAAATTTTTTCAGGAACCTTCTTTAATGGCAGTGTCAAGTTTAATGTGAACTTCAACAAGTTTTTTAACAACAACACTAAATCCTTAACTGGAAACATCAGTCTTGGTTGGATTGTTGATTCTGGTGCAAATCAGCACATGACTGTGTCTGAAATTTTTTAATCAATGTTGTTAACATTTCAAATCTTGGCCTAACTGTTGGACATCCCAATGGTACTCAGGCCCTAATTACTAAAATTGGTGATTTAAAGGTCAATAATGACCTAACTCTTTTTGATGTCCTTGTTGTTCCTGAATACAATGTCAGTTTACTATCTGTTCATAAGATTGCTAGAGACAACAAGATGTTTGTTGGATTTAATGAATCTAATTGCTATATACAGGATTTACATCAAAAAAGGATTGTGGGGATTGGTAAACAATACAATGGGTTATATATTTTTGATATAGACTCTACATGTAAGATTACCTCTAATAATTGCATATCTGTTTGTCATGTCTCTAGAAATCTATGGCCTCAAAGACTTGGTCATCCCTCTAACCAAGTCCTACACATACTTAGACCCACTCTTAAATTTGATAGTTCATCTGAAATTGATCATCTCTGTGATACTTGTAATAAAGCCAAACAAACCAGAGAACCATTTCCTCTAAGTGAACATAAATCCACTAAAATTGGTCAACTTGTTCACCTTGATGTTTGGGGACCATATAAAATCACTAGCAGAGATGGTTATAAATATTTTTTAACTATAGTTGATGACTATTCTAGGGCAGTGTGGGTTTATATGCTTAAGGGGAAGGATGATGTTTATGTTTCCATTGTTAACTTTACTCATATGCTATCAAATCAATTTGAACACAATGTCAAAATTTTTAGAAGTGATAATGGGACAGAATTTGTCAATAATAAACTTCAACAATTCTATCATGAAAAAGGAATTCTACATCAAACTTCTTGTGTTTATACACCTCAACAAAATGGCATTGCAGAAAGGAAACATAGGCATCTCCTTAATGTTGCTAGATCCCTTATGTTTCAGGGGGAATTACCTCTAAATCTTTGGCCTGAATGTGTTCTAACTGCTGCATATGTCATAAACAGGTTGCCCTCTTCAGTTCTGTCTGGCAAGTCCCCCTTCTTCTTTGTGTATGGGCATGACCCTTCACTCTCTCTCCTTAGAGTCTTTGGCTGCTTATGCTATGCTACCATTCTCAACGTTTCTGACAAATTTGGTAGTAGATCTGAAAAAAAGTGTTCTTATTGGTTACTCAAATGAGAAAAAAGGCTATAAACTCTTGAGCCTAGAAACAAAAAATATTTTTTATTCCAGAGATGTCAAATTTTATGAAACTGTGTTCCCATTCAAAATGAAAAATTATGTGTCAAAACCTTTTGTTGAAACTTATGTGCCTAAAGATTTAAACCACAAAAATTTCTTTGACTCACAAACAAGTCCCAATGATGAAGGGAGAGTGACATCCTATGATGTTAGCACAGTGGTAAGTCATCCCACCAGGATTGATGAACTAGTTGCAACATCTATAGATGATAATACACACCCTGAGGGCAACATATCACATGAATCACATCCTGCTGATGCATCTTCTGATTCTGCTGATACATCTTCGGATTCTGCTGAACAAGAAAAAGGCTTGCCAGCCACTACTGCTAGGAGGTCAACTAGAGTTTCTAAGTTGCCCAGTAATCTAAATGACTTCATTGTTGAAGGAAAAGTCAAATATGGTGTTGAAAAAGTTGTTAATTACTCAAATCTTAACAAAGACAATTACTGCTTTGCTTCTAGTCTTAATAAAAGTATTGAACCTACTTGTTATGAAGAAGCTATCCTTGATAGTAATTGGGTAGATGCTATGAATTCTGAAATTGAAGCCTTAAATGAAAACCATGCTTGGGATATAACTGATCTACCTCCTAATAGAACTCCTATTGGCTACAAATGGATTTTTAAAATCAAATATAAAGCTAATGGTGAAGTTGATAGATACAAGGCTAGATTAGTTGTTAAAGGTTACAACCAAAGGGAAGGAATATACTATAATGAAACTTTTTCCCCTGTTGTAAAAATGTCTACTGTTAGATGTCTTATTGCCTTAGCTGTAAACAACAAATGGCCTCTTTTTCAACTTGATGTTAACAATGCTTTCTTGTATGGAGACCTTGATGAGGATATCTATATGACCATTCCCAAAGGGTTCTGTAATGAGAACAATAATAATAAAGTTTGTAAACTTGTTAAATCTCTATATGGTCTAAAACAAGCTCCCAGAAAATGGAATGAAAAACTTGTCAGTGTTTTAAAGGAAAACAACTTTGTCCAATCTGTTAATGATCATTCCTTGTTCACCAAAACAGAGAATGACAAGTTCATTGCTCTTCTTGTTTATGTGGATGATATAGTTCTTACTGGAAACTGTGTTGATGAGATAAACCTATTCAAAGAGTTTCTAAAATCAAAATTCCATATCAAAGACTTGGGAAATCTAAAATATTTTCTTGGCATTGAGGTTTTAAAAACTGGGAATGACATCTGTCTCTCCCAAAGAAAATACTGTCTTGAACTCCTCAAAGAATTTGGTCTTCTTGGGTGCAAACCTGTGTCCACTCCTATGGAACCCAACTCTGTGCTTCCATACATTCCCACTGATGATGACCCCTTACTTGTCAAAATCACTGGTTATCAGAAGCTTCTTGGGAAACTTATCTACCTCACCCATACAAGACCTGACATTTCATACTCAGTTCATTGTCTGGCACAATATATGCATTCTCCCTTGAAATCTCATCTGGAATGTGCCCTCAATGTTCTGAGGTATCTAAAAGGAGCTCCAGGAAAAGGTCTAAGGTACAATCACAGCAACTCTGAAAATCATCTTGAAGGATATAGTGATGCTGATTGGGCCTGAATAAAGTTTATATCTGAATAAAGTTTCTGTTGTTTATCTAGTGTTGCCTATACTTTCGTACATTAAGACTACTGTTTGTCAAAGCATACTGCTTAATGACAGTTTTAAACATGTTTAAACAATTAGACGCGCGTGTCTTTTCGAGATAATTTTGAATTGCTACCTTTTGCTATGCAACAATTGAAAAGTTAAGTCTGTTATGTGTGCCTACTTCTATTAGTTGCTTAATCTTGTAATGGATGCTTTGGAGTGCAGCTTCTTCATTATGGGAGTCTAGGAGACAAGGTTTGTCTCACCTTGATAGCATATACAATGGGATCTCAAGCTTTGAAAATATACAATGGGATCTCACATTTAAAAAGTATGTACTCAGTAATAAGTTT
This sequence comes from Chrysanthemum seticuspe, assembly GCA_019973895.1. Classification (NCBI taxonomy): domain Eukaryota; kingdom Viridiplantae; phylum Streptophyta; class Magnoliopsida; order Asterales; family Asteraceae; genus Chrysanthemum; species Chrysanthemum seticuspe. The sequence goes on from BPTQ01000009.1 coordinate 283,462,006, forward strand.
AGAGAACGTTAAATTTTATGTGTATTTTAAAAAAATTCTTGATAACATGAACTACATGTAACGGAAAGCCAAAATATTGTGTATGTTGTTTGAATGTGTGTCATCGAAAGTTATTTATGTCATATGCATGCAATGAGTTATATTAAATGACTACTTGTATCAAAATGACTTGAAGAGTTCTAATCTGAAGTCCATGTATATTATAACTAAGTCCATGTTCATATGTTTAAAATTGTGGAAAAGTTAGACTTAAGATTAGGGAAGTGATATGTACACGGATCAAATTGATCGGCACACATAAAAACAAGATGCAATGACTATTATAAGCTTCTCACTATTAATCTAATGGTCTCCATTCTCATATTTCCACTAATAATTTTTTCACTGCCTGTTTTCACGTGTTTACTTTCTGGTGTCATTACACCACAATTGGATTGATTGTTTAAAAACTTTTATCTTGATCTGTAAGTTTATTTGTTTAAGTATATAATGGGTTTATTGGTTACTCCATATTCTTCCATTATCATAAAATTTTTATGGCAGATTTCGTCAAATTGTTTATATTGTTGTTTTCTTTAAGTAAAAGTGAACTAATCATAGGGGCTACAGGTGGTGTAATTGGTTAGAATGACTAAAAAATCATTTACTGCTTACGAGTTTATGTTGATTGATGTCGGGAGTTTCACGCATCTCAAGATTGTTTGCTTCTTTTGTTTCTATTTCTTGTTTATTTTCCCCGGGGCTTGTTTGTGTCTAAATCAAAAACACTCCAGAGTAAAAAGCGGTGGCTCGGCCTCGGTGAGTGAGGATTTTTCTTTTGTCTCGATTTTTACTGTAATTGATAAAAGTTTTAATTCTTTTTTGTAGTCATCGCAGTTAAAGTCTCGGGTATATTCTAGAAAATGTAGTTTCTATTTATTTTTAGTTTTGTATGTTTACTTTTTGGCTTCTAATGCCTTGCTAGTAGTTTTTTATATATATTTATTTCGGTCATTTAAAAAAAATTAACTAATCAACACCGGAAGTGGTGCAGTGGTGGAATGGCACCACATTTGTCATCCCCACCAAAAAATCATTTATTCAATGAAATGGATCCAACCTTTTTTTGTGCGAAACTGTGAATGAAGGCTTCGTCGAGAATTGCAATTTTTTTTCATGGAACAGTTTTCAAGACCCAAATAATTCAAATTTCATCAATAACTCTCAAGATTGATAACTAGTTTATAAAACACCAAATTCAATGCTATGATCAAACAATATCGAATTCTTACAAACTAGCAGAATGGTCGTTAGTGAAACGTCGGCTGGCCGGCACTTGTAACGGTAATGTGATAAAATGAGTTATCATCGGCAGTGACACATCTAAATTTACCATAAGCAAACTTCTACATAATATTTTTTAAAGAAAACATATAGTTTTGCAGATATTTTAGCGAAGTATGTGAAAGAGTTTAATGAGGCTGCAACGATGGTGAAAGTTGAAAGTGAAAGAAGAGTTTGAACCAATATTTGACTTTTTTGTATATTTATGGTAATTGGTGATTATTCGCTACAAGGCTAGTTACTAAGGCGAGTTAAGCGGAATTCGCTAAAACATGGTCAATAATATAGTAGATGTAGATGTTATAAACATATGACTAATAGTAATAAGATCACGTCAAGACTACATCCAACCCCGTCATATTAAAGTCAATTAAGTTGTCTCTCTTCTAGACCAAACACTCGTAGTAAAGGCACCACACTCATAACAAAAAACATACCATACAAAATTAAATAAAAAAAAAAAGCGCACACACAAACCAAACCATACGTTTGGTCCACTAAAAGACCAAACCATTTATTTTTAATTTTTTTTTGGGGGGGGGGGGGGGGGGAGCGGGACGCGTTGCATTTGGTGCTCGTAGAGGTGGGGACCGAATGGGAAAGGGTAGACCGACCGAATGGTTCGGTCTTATTAGTTTTATTCTTACAATTACTATTGAAGTACATTTATTAGGATTATTTCTTTCAGTTTTTTTTGCTAAAGACACACCCAATCGGAAGTGAACAGTAACTAACGGTCATTAAGTAACGACCGTTATCTTTAATTATTTAAAAATAATAATCCAACACAGATTTTACGTAATTGGTCCTTCATGGTATAGGTCCATTTCAAATTCAGTCCTTACTTAAAAAGTAATCCAACACAGATTTTACGTGTTTTAGGTCCGTTGCAGAGTTGACTTTGCAACTAAACGCTAACGTAAGAACAATTTATGTAACAAAATTAAAAAATAATTTACGAAAATAGTCTTTGGGGTTATCGATCCATTACAAAGTTAGTCCATTGCGCTCCGCTACGAATTGCAATGAATATCAATAATTTTGTATTCAAATATTTCGACGTAAAGCGCTCGGCTTCGCACCTCGTGTATGTTACATATATGGTCATGGACATGGTCATGATGGTGAAAAAAAAAAGAAATATAATAAAATAAAAATAGTATGGTGGATTAGTTTTGTACAACAAATAAGCTTATGAAAAAACCAATACACCCTCATTTTACTATTCATTTCGAAAAACAAATATAGGGTAGATTTGGGTAGATGGTAATAACCATGGTGTTAAAAGGCGTGCAAACGCGTGAGATTTAGTCATGCCATCACGTCTTATACCATCATATATCACGTTTTATGAACACAAAAGCTTCGTCTTAACCACTTAAGCATGAGGCTTCGTCATGCCGCCACGCCACGCCTCACTCTATTTATAATAACAACGTTGCACATATGGCAAAGGCAGGGACTACTAGTCAGTTACCACATGAAGTATAGGGACCATTTAGATAAACTAGTTGGATACCCGCACACAGCAGCGACGATAAATATAGTTATAGAATAAATATGGTAAATGAATTGCTAACTCAACTCTCCTCGCAATTCCCTACCCGTTTAGTGAATTCATTTCACAACACTCCAAATGTATATGTGTTAGTTGTATGTGTTTGTTTGGGTTTTTCGTATCTTTCTCGTGACATCATTATTCCCGCATATAAAAAGACCTTCATAATCTCTTACCCGTCAAACACTCTCCCAAAAGTAAATGATTTTGATACATCAAGTTTGTATTGATTGAAATAAAGGTTAAAGTTATAAAAATTTAAATCAAAATAAAATAAACCGTACTAAAAATGTAAAAATTAAAAACTCATAAAAATATATCAAAATGGATGTTGAATTAAAGAGCACAAAATTTTAAAAAATATGGTGAAATTAGATCATAACAAAATTAAACGAATTAAAAGATATTTAAATTTAAAAATAAAGGTGGTTAATTAGTTAATAAGTGACATGTGTCACCTCATTATTGGAGCTCCTTATTTTAGGTTGTTAGAGCTCCTCCTTTTTTGTTATTTTTAAGTTAGAGAAGTGACACATGTCATTCAATGATTGGAGCTTATTATCTTAATTTTGTATGGAGCCCACAAGTTAAATACATTAGTATATATAGATAATTCCTTCTTTCTTTGTTACATTTTGTTTTTTTATTTCCCCCTTTTTCGAGAAGTCAATGTTTCACACACTGCAAAATTTGTTAAATTATGTAGCTGTTACTGTTGCCGTCGGTTATTATATTCAAATCCAGTCTACTTAATTCTAAAGAGGTAATCCATTTTTTTTTCCATCATTTGTTAAACCCTAGATTATATGTTTAGATTCAACTACCTTTACATGTATTAACCCTCATAGAGTTTACATCTTATGTAAATGTTTTATTTATTTTTATTTTTTTTAGGGTGCGTTTGGTTGTGGGGGTTGGGGTTGGAATTTGGGGACGAAACATTAGCCCAAAAACAAATAAGCCATAAGCCGGCTAGATAAGCCGAAACAAACAGCCTCTCTTAAGTTTATTTGATGAGCTTATGAGCTTAACAACTTGAGCTCGTGAACTTAATTAAGTTATATGCTATAAAATGTGATTTTATCCGGTGTTGCAAAAAAAAGGCTATAAGGCCGAGCTATTGGCGATTACTCGCTACAAGGTTAATGACCAATTGATTGCCGATTACTCATTACAACTTTACAAGGTCAAAACTCCGTCAAAACCTTAGGTTAACTAGGACAAAACTCGGTTTGAGGTATTTGAACAATTACGTTAATGTTTCTAAACATACTTCTATGGACGTATGTAAATTCTATGATTCTATCAACATGCCATACATATAATTTCGAAATTTATATATAAGAGTTCCAATTCGATTATTCCCCGATTACTCCCCGCCTAAGCCGATTAGAAGCTACAAGGTAGTCGGTTTGAGGTATTTGAACAATTTTATTGACTTTTCGAATTTTGAACAACTAATAAGCCCATCAAATAAGCTTACGCAAACGCCCCTTAAACTATTAGACTAAAACCTTCTATAAATGGACTTAGTTGAAAATTTTATTACCAATAACTATTTCTTCGAATATTACTGCCATTTATTGACTACAAGATAAGAAAATCAAAGTAATATTTCTTGAAGTACTTATTATTAAGTAGAAACCTTAAAAAAAAAGCAATGCGAAACACCCCCTATGAATAGTTGCATCTTTTGATTATAGCATTTTTATGATAATCATGTTAGTTGAGCATACTCGTGAACTCACCCCTTTTTTTTATTATTGAATGTAATTAAAGTTTCTGATATTTAAGTTTGTTACCATAAAAAGGGAGAATATATGTTAGATTGCTAGCGTCTTTATAGGTGTTTAGTGTTTACTTATTGGTGTGTGTTACTGTGTAACTGTCATTAGGTCTACCTACTGTACAGTAGAAATGCATTGGTGGGATTAATACGGGGCATCGATGGTGCTCCTAAGAGTGCAGATTTTGGTTGTCATGGTTTGTAAAACTAAGATTTTATCTAAAATCGCCCAAAGATAAGCGGAGGGAAATTGTAACTTAGCCAAAAGTAGTTAATAACATTGAGTAAATTTGGAGTGTTTGTTTTATGTCGGTGCATCAGTTTTCTAGCCCTTATAGTAATTTGGTATTTTGGTTGTCTGTTAGCTCAATTGTCCCCACTTTCTGTAGTATACAATGCCGGTCCGAATATGTTTGATGCAGATATCCGTTTTTATAAATTATTGAGTTAGATATGCATGAATAATATTGGTAAAGAACGTTGTTCGGATTAATCCTTTTATTCCTTTATGATAGGTTGTGTTCTACATTGCAGCCTTGTGGAGCATGACATCATTGTAAAAAGATGAAACCTCAATGCCTTGATTCTGAGGATATCATCAGCACCCTTCCTCAAAGCATAATTGAAAATATTTTAACTTGTATGCCGATCCGAGATGCAGTTAGAACAAGCATTTTGTCAAGAAAATGGAGGTTTTGTTGGACAAGTATACCTAAACTTGAATTTAATGACAAGTTGGTTAAAGCACCATCTAACAAGAAACGCTTGAAGAAATATAAGCTTGTCAGTGCCATCTTACATGTTTTGTTACTACGCACGGGTTCAATTCTAGAATTCAGCCTTGATGTTGGTAAAGTTGAAATGGATTCTGAGTTTGACCAAATAATACGTTATCTTTCAAGAAACAAAAATTTGCAAGAATTTGTCTTTAAGAGTTCACACAGATACCGCTACAAACTACCTTCTTCGTTCTTTTCATTGCAAGGATTAGAAGTCCTAGAGCTCACAAATTGTGAATTTAAACCTCCATCAAAGTTCAATGGGTATAGTATGTTGAAGAGACTTAAACTTTCCAATGTTACAATTGCTCCTAATTTGCTCCAAACTCTCCTCTCCAGTTGCCCGCTACTTATAGATTTGTATCTGGTAAGGTTCATATAACCAATTATGAAGTGCTTTCAGTTAGCTAGAGATGTTATGACCAAATTGTTTTATTGCAGTATAAGTATAGTCGCCAAGATGATTTTAAAGGAGGAAACAAGTTTAGTTTTGTTGAGATTTTACAGTGTGTGCCTTTAATCAGGACTTTAATTATTTCCTCGTTTTATATGAAGGTAATATGCAAACTAAAGATCATATATATCTTATATAAGAATGTTGCGTTTTCCTGATTCTTGTTCTGATATTCTGTTACAGGACTTCGGTGCAGGTGGCATGCCAGAGAGGCTTCCAACTTCACTAGTCCACCTCAAATATCTTTATGTGGATATGTGCTTAACGGAACGAGATAATATATCATCTGCTTTTTGTTTGATGAGGAGCTCCCCAAATCTAGAGGAAATTCGTTTGAGGGTAATTATTGCTATTACATATGGTAATGGTACGTTCGTCCGTAATTTTAATGACATTTTTCTTGTTTTGTGATCAGATCCTGAATAAGAAGTCAAATGCTAATTCAGATTCGGATACTGATTCATATTTGGATACTGATTCATATTCGGATACTGATTCATATTATTCATATTATTCATATTTGGATAATGATTCAGATTCAGATGCTAATACAGATTCAGATGCTAATTCAGATCCAGATGCTAATTCAGATTCAGATGCTATTTCAGCTGAAAATTTGTTTGATTCACATGTCGATTCCATTGCCCTTACTGATTTTTATGATTACTCGGGTTTCAGCTTAGATCATCTTAAGGAATTTACGATGGAAAATTTCACGAACAAAGATCTCGAGTGTGAATTAATGAAGCTCATATTAGCTAGGTCACCAATGCTAAAGACAGCACGAATAAAGCTTAGTGAGGATATTTCCGTCAAGGAAGAAATGAAGATACTTAGAGATATGATACGGCTGCCATTTCCTTGTGCATCACCGTCTGCAGTAACAATTGTAGAAGAAAGAGAACATTGATGCTACTTTTTTAAAGCTGTAATTTTAGTGTCTTTAGATATGTCTTTTTTGGTTGATTCTGAATGGCTACTAGTATCAATGGCTTAATCTTCGAAGGCTGAACCCATTCAACTCCCATATTCCATACCTACTTGTATTGATGGCTTAAAACTTGTTTTGGATCTTAGAAATACAGTTTCCTATTAAAAACACAGTTTGTCTCACCTTGATACCGAATACAATGGATTATTTTGGTGATGATACATGTCTGCTTTTTTTGTTAAGATTGATGATTCCTGTCAAAACATGATGCTTTTATGGACTGTTTTGAATGTGTTCAGATCTTTTTTGGTTGATTATAAATTGCTACTTTAGTACTCTATGCTTTGTAACAGAGGAAATCGTGTCATCCTTAACCCAAATAAGTCCATTATTTTATCTAGGGGTTTATCTACTTTGTATAGTGTATTTGGGTTAATTCAGGACATGCACAATAGTCTTGAAGCCTTCATTGATACCGTTAGGCTACAAGCCTCCTGCTTACTTTGTACTCATCTGGCAAGTGTTTATGATACAAAATAAGCCAACAAACACTTGAACTATACAAGTCCAAAAACTTTGATAAAACGTAAGATGATTTTTGAAGAGCTTATGAGCTTGTCAAGGTAAGTTTATGGCTTATGTGTGTCCAAAAGCTAAAGTTTATCCGCTTATAAGCTCTTATTAATGTTCTTATCAAATTTTCAAAATTTTGAGTATGCACATAAACTGAATAAATACGTTAAACCAAACACACCCTTAATCCTGTACTCGGTAAACTGAGGAGTTGTACTGCCTTGTCTTTGATCATCCCCTTTCCTTGTTGCCCCTTAATACGATTGCAATTTCATCATTAAATGCCCAAATTCCTTTTGATTGGTATAGTGTTTTATTGATATATGAGGCTTGTTGATTGTTATGGTAAAGTTGAAAGTTGTCAAAGCATAATGTTAGTATAGACTATTTTGTAAATGTTTGGAAAAATTAATTTTGTGCTAATTATGAATTGCAAACTTTCTGCTTTGTCAAAAGGCCGGATCTCTTATATGAAATGCAGTTTTACAAGGAAGACATCGTTTGTCTCAACATGACAGCTAATACAAAGGAATGTTAAAGTGAGATTAAGCACGAGCCTGGATCGAACATAGTCTGGTTTTTTTCTTTGATTTGAAATATGAAAATCATTAAATAAATTCATTACGCAAGATATACAAAACTGAGTTAAAGTCCTAGGACGTTTACACTAGAATTGGCCAATACTTGATCCATGTTCATATGTGTCCAACATGGTAGGAACCATTCTTTGTTGGTGAATTATCTGAGTCTGATTGTGGCTGTAGCGTGGATCAGATTCAGAATAATACTAGTTGGAGTGCTAGTCCAACTCGTCTAATATTTATCCTAATATGGAGTAGTCCTCATTGGTTTAGGATAGGTTTAATGTAATCCTAGTTATAGTACAACGCGTCTATGTTAATCTATATATACCACGAGGGGTAGAGAATTACATTGTACCGAATTGGAGTTTTGAGTTAGTTTCTTCAATAAACATAATTGCGTGTTCCTGGCAATTTTACTGTTCTTTATTTTATGTGCCGTGCTCTTATTCCAGCAAGCGTGGCGTATCTCTGATCTAATTACCACAATTGGTATCAAGATCTTCCGGGTTTAGTTGGTGACCTGTAACCGCGATTAAGGGTTACACAAACCAAAAGCAATCCTGAAAACTAACCTGTGCTTATAGGGTTAGTCGTGTGTTGATCCTCCGTCTTGAGGGATAGAGAAACCTTGTCATCATTGGACTCTAACCTGCGTCTTGAGGTTGTATCGTGCATCAGAGATTTGTGAAAGCTTTGGTGACCTTTGTAAGCTGCGATTAAGGGTTTACAGAAGCTAGAGCAACTGTTACCTACGTTTAAGGGTTTACAACAATAGTTTTTTGATTCTAACCTGTGAACCTGTGGTTGAGTCGCATGTTTTTGATCTGATTGTAGGTTTTTACCCAAGCTTCCAAAGTGTTCCTGGTGATTTGTATTATGCGTTTAAGAGTTATAATCGACTTAAAACCTATGAGCCTATTGGTTTTAGTTGGTGGGCTTTCTGATTTATTTGTGTGGGCTCATCAGAGTGGGTTGATCAGTGAGTTTTAAAGATCAGTAGCCTTGTTTAAAATTCTTGGACAGCGAGTCCTACACGTATTTAACACAAACCAAGAACAAACGAATCCAAGCCATGGTATAAGGGCTGGAAAGCTCCCCGTTGTAAACTTATTCACGGTCCAGAAGAAGTTCCAGGATGACGGGAGACCCATCAGGTTCTAACCCACCACCACCGACAAAAGAGTTAAGTTTGACGTTTCAGTGCCCATTGTTAACGTCAACCAATTATACGTTATGGAGTATGCGAATGGAAGTTCTTCTTGGAATTCATGGAGTATGGGATGTGGTAGATCCGGGCTCAAACGATGCCAAGAAAAACAATATAGTTAAAGGATTATTGTTTCAATTGATCCCAGGAGATATGATTTTGCAAATCGGGAATTTGAAAACCGGGAAGGATGTGGGAAGCGATAAAAACTCGTAACTTAGGGGTTGATCGTGTGAATGAAGCGAGGCTTCAAACCCTAATTACGGAGTTCGAGAATCTGAAGATGTCAGATAACGGTACCATAGACGAATATGCTGCAAAGTTATTAGGTATTGCGTCTAAATCAACCACACTTGGAGAAGTCATGTCGGAACACAAGCTGGTAAAGAAGTTTCTCACAAGTCTTCCTAGACGTTTTGTCCATATCGTGGCAGCCCTAGAACAGGTTTTAGACCTTAAAGAAACGGGGTTTGAGGATGTGGTTGGACGATTGAAAGCGTATGAAGAAAAAGTCAAAGAAGAAGATAAAGCAAACGATGCTCAAGAGAATTTGCTTTATGCTAAGACTGATAATTCTTACAGGAATAATGACTCAAGTGGAGGAAGAGGACGTGGTTCATACTCTCGAGGTCGTGGTCAAGGTAGCGGACGTGGCAACAATCAAAACCATGGTCAACATGACTCCTCGAAAAACCGTGAAGATAATGAACAAAAGGGTAAGCAACATGAGAAACGTGACCTCTCACATATAAAGTGTTACCGTTGTGATGAGTACGAACACTTTGTTTCAAGATGCCCTGAACGAAACCGAAACCATGAAGTTAACCTTAATGAGACGCAAGAGAAAGATGTGTATCATGAGGAAGGTACGTTCTTTATGATGAACCATATTCAAGAAACGATTTTCATGAATGAAGAAAAGTACACTCCACCAAAGAGCGAGTCAAATACCGATGAAGATGATGTATGGTATTTTGACAATGGTGCAAGTAATCACATGACATGTAATTACTCTTACTTTTCTGAATTAAATGAAAATATTACTGGACGTGTTAGGTTCGGAGATGGTTCATGTGTGAGCATAAAGGGAAAAGGTTCGATTTTGTTCCAAGGTAAAAACGGAGAACAAAATTTGTTGAAAGATATCTATTATATTCCCGATCTTCAAAGTAATGTGATAAGTCTTGGACAAGCTACACTATTTGGTTATGATATTAGTATGCGAGGTGATTTCTTAACCATGCGAGATAGTGTGGAAATTTACTTATAAAGGTCCCTCGTAGTGCAATCGCCTTTATAAAGGTCAACTAAAAGTTGGTAAAGAAGATACAAACGAAGAGGAACGAGAATCAGTTGAACAACAACCTGTTATTGAAGTTGATGAAGTATTCGCGCCGGTACCTCGACTCGAGACCATACGACTCTTGATTGCTCTCGCAGCCGGGAAAGGATGGAAGATTCATCACTTGGATATGAGAACAGCTCTTCTAAATGGTTATCGAAAGGAGCTCGATAGTAATTTAAAAGAGATGGGTTTTCTACAATGAGTGCACGAAAATGCGATCTATAGAAAGGTTCCCAATGGATAATTTATCATTGTTGCGGTTAATATAGATGATTTATTCGTGACTGGGACAAGCTTAGACCTCATAAATAAGTTCAAAAGGAGAATGGTGTCTCAATTTGAAATGTCAGATCTTGGTGAGTTAATTTATTACTTAGGTATCGAAATCTCACAAGAAAAGGATTGCGTGGAGATCAAGCAAGAGAGATATGCAAGGAAGATCTTGAAAGAAGCTGGTATGGAAGATTGCAATGCAACTTTATGTCCGATGGAACCGGGACTCAAATTGACAAAAGCAGAAGACGAACCAGAAGTTGAAGCTACTCAATATCGAAATGTTGTGAGTTGCTTGCGTTACCTCTTGCACACTCGTCCAGATTTGACTTTCTCGGTTGGAGTGGTTAGTCGATATATGCAAAGTCCAAGAGAATCACATGCTCGTGCAATCAAGCAAATCCTACGCTATCTTAAAGGTACGACTTCGTTTGGAATTAAATACAATCGTTGTAATGACATGAGACTTGTGGGATTTAGCAGTCATAATATTGATATTGATGACTAGACATGTTTTTTTTTTATCTTGGTACATCACCTATTACATGGTGCTTACATGAGTTGCTTGTAAAAAGTCCAAAGCTTGTTTATGAAGTAGACCATTTAGGTACTGAACCCTATTAAGTCTGTAATCATTAGTAATACTCCCTTGGTCCCAAATAATTGTTGACGGACAAAAAACATACAGCTTAAGAAAGAAAAAAAAAACATCATTACAGTTTTTTCCCCCTTACTTTTTGCACAATAACAGTTTTATCATTAAAAACTTAATTGCTAAACTTCTCTAAAGTTTGTAATAATAACCTCAATAGAGCAATATGATAAACTTAATCTATATTTCCTATATGTTTTGGAAGTGGACAATTAATTTAGGACAACCCAAAAATAAATGTGGACAATAAGTATGGGACCGAGGGAGATAATTTTTTTGTTGAAAAGGTTAACTATATATGTTTGCAGTACTATGTATTAACATGAAGTTTGGTAAACGCCTTTACCCCTCGTACGAACCCAACATACTTAGTAACTTAGAACTACTTAAGACTACTCTTATTGGTCCCAAAAAACACCCTCACCCAGTGTCACCCATCTTTCACCTTAGCTTTCTCTCCCCTCATTTTCTCTCACGTTTCACCGAAATTAGTCACATCACCCTCACCTTTCAATTAAATACCAATTTGAACACATATACCTCACAAAATACCCCATACACACTCACACACCAAATAAATAATATAAACTTGCACGGATACCAAGTAGTGAGTCGGTCACTATTGTGACCTCATTTTCCTTATTTCGCGTGTGACCAACCATCCTTACAGTTGGATGGCGCGTGATATTCGTCCCTCACCGGTGACCAATAAAGGCAGTCCAGGGGCATCTCACAATAGAATTTGTGAAGACAACCATGATAAATAATTGACATAAATACCGCGAAGTATGCCGACCTCCTTAAATAGATGCGTTTAACCCGATTAAGGTGTGTGATTGTAAATAAGCCATGTAGATTAGTCTGGGAAAAAAGTCACAAAAAATAGTTGTAGTAAAAAGATACATTTAAAACTTTTTATAATTTACTAGATAAATATCCTTAATATTAATTTTGAATATGATAGGTTACATTAATTTTTTGTTACATAAAAATATAATGTGGGACCCTTAGAGCTCATGGTGCAAGGCGCCATAGCCGACGTTTTCTATTTATGGCGCGAGTTGACCATACCGGTGATTGTGTTATGGGTGCTCGCGCTGTAATGACGAGCCACGTTATTTGCATTTTCTTTTTTTATTCATTTGCAACTACTTGTTTTTTTTATGCACAACGAGAAGCACGAGATGAAGTTTCTATCTTTTTCCCCTTTTAGGCATTTAGAACTGGTTGTACCAATTTTTTAATCCCCGTTTGTTAAGTTCTTGCACCATTAGTCTTTATAAGGTTTGCGTTGTTACTCATTTGATTTTTTTCTTACATAATTAGTCCATTGAATGTATAATTGGTAAGTTATTTTACTTAAATTACGTAATGTTTTGATTTTTATATGTTGCTTTATTTAAAAATGAAAAAAAAAATGTAAGACTTAGAGTGTTCTATAACTTGATGAGATTAAAAGGTTGAGAGTGTTTTATAACTTAAGTTTAAGTGATAAGATTAACGTTGCGTTTTGTAAGCTTTCATGAATCACAATCTGTATGAGTTTGTGTATAAAGTGGGTCCCTCAGGTATGATAGTTTCCATAGGAGGCAAGTAGGTGGGGTATGAAGTATGCTAATTTGAGTATCATAGTAAATTTTCAGATTTAAAGTAGTAAAACAAACACCTTATTTCAGAAGGAAACTATTCTCTCATTCCAATTACCATATACCAAACGCACCCAAAATGTTTTTAAACTTAGTTATAAAGTAAAATTTATGTGACTATGGGGTGTTGGCCAAGCTTATTAAACGTAAGCCCATTTGAGCTTATTTTTTATAAGCTCTAAATTTACGGCTTATTTTGAGACTTGTCGGTTTACATAAGTTTATTATATGACAAGTATTAAAATAAGCCATAAAATTAGAGCTTATAAAAAAATAAGCCGAAATTTCAGCTTAATTTATATAAGCTTTAATTTTACGGCTTTTTTTTAGACTTATCGACTTATATAAGTTTATTATGATGAGACTTATCGCCTTATATAAATTTACTAGTTGTCTAACCCGCCCGATGGGCGGGCTACTTTCATAAGATTCTATGTTCATTTGTGTTTTATGTAAATACGTTTTACGTTTAAGTGTTTTGTAATGCAGGCAAGATGATGATATATAGGCACAAAATAATATAACGAAATCAGATTCTGTGTTCATTTGTGTTTTATGTAAACTTTGCAGATTTTTGAACAATATGTTGGTACACGGTTGTAATATTTTGTTATAATTACTAACCAAAGAAGAAGTCGAAAATGGATAAGTAACTTTTCTATAACCGTGAAAGCAATAATAGCATTGTGTCTTCCAACAGATTATAAGTGGCTTGAAAATTATATAAAGAACAGACTGTGAAATAAATATGAATATTTCAAATCCTACGAAGAACTTCTTTGTAAACGACGTTTGTTGTTTGATTAGTGCATGAACCGTCTTCGTCACAGCAAATTACCTTCAACCCCTTTATGCTTTTCACTCTTGATACCTCTACATAACTTTTTCCGCGTGAAAAGACCAGACGCTGTAAAAATAAACCAACCTTGGCAGTTTCTTTTGAAAGGTTAATTTTTAATCATCAAAATTTATTTTGTGTGGCAATGCACATTGATGGTTTTCAAGTGTAGACAGTCGATGTTGTTGTTGAATTCAGTTATGACAGAAGTACAATGTGTATGCATTTTTAGTCTTGACAGCACCTGGTCTAGGTTCATGGGTGAAGTTTTAGGGTTTGGCTGCAAGTGTTAGTGTTTGGCTGGTAACGCACATTGATGGTCTAGGGTCATGGGTGAAGTTCTTTCTCTTGTGTGCCTGGTCCTCTATATGTCAGTGTGGTTAGTGTTTGTTTTGTTTTTCTTGGTCCCTTGTTTTTGGGTTATTATGATAAAGTTACATTTTTTTTAAATGGGGTGTTTGGTAATGGTTTGTTTAAAGTTGTGTTTGGCATTGTGGTTGGTAATGATTGTATGATAACATGAATCTGATGTGGATTGTTTATCTAGATTAAACTGATGTTAAAAGACATATCAGTGGATAATGAGGCATTTAAAATGGATATTTTTGTCAAAACAGATTGTATGCTAAACGTTAAAACACAAATAAGTGGCAGTGAGATATATAAAGGGGAAATTATGATTAAATAACATTAATTTGATGTACATCATATAAGTGGGAAGTGTGTACCTGGATTGTTTTGTTTGCGACGTTCAACACTTAGAACATCATCTGCTATCCGAAGAAAAAAGATAGATGGTAAACATAAGAGGTGTAATGATCAATAAGATGCAATGTAAAGATTGTTCTAAATATACCAGGGGCATATAAAGAGTTGATTTCCTGCTTGGTTCCACGTGTATCCTTGCTTCATTAAATCAAATCAAACAATGAGAATACAGAAATCGCATGAAAAAAGAAGAAAAAAAACTATTGAAGATGAATAACAATAAACCTGTTACGTGTTAAGACTTGTGAATGAGTCGTGATTTGTGATGTATTATCAATTGTGAGTCACTAAATTTATAGATGCAAATTAGGTCACACAATAATGAAATCCCCTCAATTTCGTGCTTCATGATAGTTATAAAACATAAATGTTGGTTGATTTTTTATATAGTTTCCTTGAATAAATGATGAAAATACATAAAGTTTGAAAAACAAAATTAATGATTGATGAATGAAAAAATTTGAAAATGTGTGTATCCCTGGTTTCTAGCAACAAACACACCCCAATCCTTTATGTATTCATAAGTTTCCTTAATTCTCTTTTGTGTAGATTCGTTTACTATTTTTGTTTTTTTTAAACATTTATCACAAATCTTGCCATGACACGGTGGTTAAATAGTTTCATTCGTTGCGGAGATTGTTTAAAGAACCCAAATTTGAACCTTGGCATTTTCTTTTAAAATTCATATTTATAGAATGTCATGTCATCATTGGGTCATTGTTGAGTTATCATTGACGTGGTAATAATGATGTATCATGAGCTCTTCTATTATATAGTGTGGAGATTATATCATAACAAACTTATATAAGCCGACAAGTCTTAAAATAAACTGTAAATTTAGAGTTTATAAAAAATAAGCAAGTTTAGCCAAACAGAGCCTATCACTTTTTGCTATAACACTCATTGCTTCTTTATGATAAAATTATCATTCACATAAAAGCTAACACTAATTCCACGGTTCCACACCTAGGAGGTGTTTGGTTTAGAGGGTTGGCACTGTTGGTGTAGATTGATCAGTGTTGTAAAAATCGGTCCAGGCGGCCGATTAATCGGCGCATAATCGCTGATCGGCCATTAACCGCCCCGATTTTCCATAATCGGCCTATTTAATCGTTTTGGTCAAAAATCAGTCAACGGACCAATTAATCGGTCAAAATCGGATCAATAATCGGTCAACGGACCGATTAATCGGTCAATAATCGGTCAACGGACCGATTAATCGGTCAATAATCGGTCAACGGACCGATTAATCGGTCAATAAGCCGATGTTTGTAACTTTATGTTAGAAACTTAGAACTATGTTTATATTTGAAAATTTTTCACTATAAAAATTGCAATCCGATTAATCCCCGATTAATCCCCGCCTAACCGATTAATCGCCAGGCCCTACCCAACCGCCTCACGAGCGCCTAGCGATTTTTACAACCTTGAGATTGATAGTAAAAAATAGTTGTTTGGTACACTTTTTTTGGAATACAATGAAAGACTTAACAAAAAAAGTCATTCCACTCTAATGTGGTGGTATTTGACGAAAGATTTCTGAAATTTTCAATTTTAGCCACATGTCGGTGTACTTTTGCTTTTTGTATTTTTGTCTTTTGTACCTTTTTCTCTTTTTTTGATTTTTTATAGCACATGAAATGTGTTTGTATGTTAATATTGTACTTTTAGTTTTTATAAATTATACGTATATAAAACATTTTCTCTTTCTTTTTTTTTCTTTCAAACCTTTCTTAAATCCGAATCCAATTCCAATCCCATTTACAAACCAAACGCACCCCTAGTAATAAACTTTTCATTTCCTTCCTGTTAAAGTAATTCAAACTCTTGTTGATTCGGTTGCTATTTACTGTTGCCGTTGGTTATTATATTCAACCCCTCCGGCCTACTAAAAGGTAAACCATTTTCACTTTTCTTTTCATTTGTTATAATTAAACCCTAGATTATATTAGTATCATATTTAGCAGCCTTTTACATGTAACCCTCATAGAGTTTACAACTTTACATTTATGAAAATGATATTTCTTTCAAGTTCAAATCCAGTATATTTTTACTATGGTGGTGTTATTTTGAGGTCAAATAACTGGTTTATGACCCATGGCCTTTAGCCCAGTGGTATGTAATGTAAGGCTGTTATTCGGGTTAACCCGACCCGAATAAGGTTATTCGGGTCAGGTCATTCGCTTTTTGGAGAAGAAAAATGATATGTACCAGATTGTAAACAACCAGAAATCAGTTATGAAATGTAGTTATTGATGATAACAAACAGGGGATCACATAAGAAGAAATGAAACCGTATTTGTAATCAAATGATTCACTTAGTTTGTAATGGAATTAAGAGAGAGAAATATTACAAGTCTTTTCAGTGAATGAATTACAACAAGGAATGTAAAGGAGTATTTATACAAAGGGAGGAAGGAGAAATGGGAGGAAGGAGTGAACAGATTTTCCCGCCAAAAGTTATAACTAACTTTTGGCTTAGCAGTGGTTTCCACTGATGGTTAGCAGTGGTTTCCACTGATGGTTCCAAGCTTATCAGTGGTTTCCAAATTGGCGCGTATCAAACCACTCCGCTTGAAATGATGCTTGTCCTCAAGCATCTAAGAAAAACTGAGGTGACATTTTCAAAACCTTTAATCCATCACATAAGTCAAAGTGATTGGTTTTCCCTGCCAAAGTCCTACTTTTGTTAACCAGGAGTACTGGTTCAGGCCATAAGCTTTGTTTTACGAACTCAGTATCAACCACTGGACGGAACGCTTCTACCAACACATCTTTAAACTCCATCCTAGCTTCTGAAACTAACACGCCAACAACAGAATTCCATCTTCTTAAAACACACCCAAAAACATCAGTCGAGCAACACTTCTTCTTAATCCAAATACCCCCAAAAACTACTGTTGATAAATCCAAACACTCCATACTCAAATCCAAGTACCCCAAAAGACTATTAGTAAATTCCAAACACTGCCAAAAACAGTACCTCGCAAAAACATTGAATACATGAGGCCTGGCCACTGATCTACTCAAGAAAATGTTTATGAAGTCACTCCACAACTCCCATGTGATCTTATTAGCACAACCATCAGACCCTTGTACCACTACACAGACCATTAGACCATTCCGCTTGTTTAAACCTTCAATATCTTGTGCAATCCAAAGTGTTTCTATGGAGATGCTAATAGAGAACTCGTCTTTATGGACTAAATGAGCAAATTGATGAAGTATACTTACTTCTATTCTGTCCAAACACTTAAAACAAGTCACGTTTCCAATCACTTTTGCTCGTATAAGTCCATTCCCCTTCAAATGATACTTGTCTTCAAGTATCAAGCTGAATTTGAGGAAATCTCTTCGTGATGTCTGTCATTTTGCCCACTGAATCTCAGCATACACAATAACCTTATTGCCCTTCTTTGCATTTTTCTTTCCATAGCAGCTTCTTTCCATAACAGATTGTGGTTCCACCTTAATCCCAAATCCTTTTCCACATTCAATCATATCACTACTACACTTCGACCCTTTTTCTTTTTTTCTTCTTGGCCATTTCCACATATCAATTTTACCTTTTTGCAGCACTTTACATTGTATCTCACTCATTTTCTTCCTTGTAGGCCATTTCCAACAATCGAACTTCAAATGGGTATCTAGCTGCTTACTTGGCTCAGTTTGGCGCCAATTATGAGTCCACTTCTCATTCTGACCCACACCACAATGTTCAAACCATTCTTCATTCCAATAATCACCTTCACCATTCTTTCCCAATTTATCCACAAGCTTCTTAATATGCATACACCCTCCAATATCAACACTAACACCCCTAGTCATCGTCCACCTACAATCCACTCCATTTGGTCTTATCTCAGTCCTGGTTTCAATCTCCATTGGTGACTGTGTTATTCCCCTGTTTCCACTCATTACATACCAACTATCCATTTTCAACTTATCTTTAAGTGCTGATATTTGGTTCTCAAAATAGCCATCAAACTTCTTTTCACAAACTAACTCTTTTCCATCAGCCCAATTAACATCATATTCTTCTTCTTCTTGAATATTTTTAACATAAGCCGTAGTCTTCTCCCAGAATGGTGTCTTTAACACTAAACTAGCACCATCACTGTCATCTTCATCTTCTGGTCTTAAACCATTACTGAATGTTACCTCTGATCTTGGGTTTAAGGACTTGTGTATACCATCACTTGATTGACACAATGAAGAAATACTTGAACCCTTACCTGTTATCTCGTCATGTTCTTTTCCTTCTCTACATTCCTTCCAAAAATCATCTTGAATCAATGCTTTCTTTTCCCCACAACAACATAGCACATTGCTCCTTTCTTTTCTTATTTGATTATATGATATATCATGTTCTTCATCACAAGGTTCATCAAGAACAGTGAACTCCACCTTATTCACCAAATCTTCAAACAAATCTTGATATTGTTGTACACTACCAGTTTGTTTCAAATTCTTCAAATCCATCATTTGATCTTCAAAGCATGAACCAAATCTCTGCAAGGCTTGTTTCTCATACACCTCCCAAGAACTGTTTTCACCAAATCGCTTAATGAACTACTGATGCCACACCAAGGCTTTGTCATACACATGCATTGCAGCAATTCCCACTTTCAATTCATCATCTACATTATCAAGATAAAAGAACTGCCTACACCGAAATATCCAACCCTTTACATCATCCCCATTGAATCTTGGAAACTCAAATTTAGACAACCTACCATATTGTGTAGTCATCTGTCCACCATTTCTACCATTGTTACCATGATTCCCAGAACCGGTACCCTCACCATTCCTCATTCTTTGCATTTCAGCCATCAAATCTGCCATAGTTCTTTGCAAATCACTAACAGTTTGTTGGAGTGATTCCATTGAAGAATCTTGATTACTAACTGTGGTTCTTGTGTTCACCATCTCACCAATAATGTTATTACTCATCTACAATGGAATAACAACTACTGGTCCTATTCTTGATTACCCAAACCAAGTGCTTCTGATCAGCTTGTTCAAGGCTAGAGAATTTAACCACTTATGGGCTAGCCTTGTGACCGTACAAATGTTTGGCACTAATCTGATGTAATAAAATAGGTGAAATTAGTGGTGACTAATTTCTTTGCCGGAAAATTTTGTTTCTTGCCGGAATTGAAACGGAGAAGATAACCGGAAAATCAAGAATGTCAGTTTAACACTCTTGAATGTATATGGTGCCAGAAAAGGGCTCTGAATACCACTTGATATATACCAAATTGTAAACAACCAGAAATCAGTTATGAAATGTAGTTGTTGATGATAACAAACAGGGGATCACATAAGAATAAATGAAACCGTATCTGTAATCAAATGATTCACTTAGTTTGTAATGGAATTAAAAGAGATAAATATTACAAGTCTTTTCAGTGAATGAATTACAACAAGGAATGTAAAGGAGTACTTTATACAAAGGGAGGAAGGAGAAATGGGAGGAAGGAGTGAACAGATTTTCCCGCCAAAAGTTATAACTAACTTTTGGCTTAGCAGTGGTTTCCACTGATGGTTAGCAGTGGTTTCCACTGATGGTTCCAAGCTTATCAGTGGTTTCCAAATTGGCGCATATAAAAAAAACTTACCCGTACCCGACCCGACCCTGATAAGTGTTCGGGTTATTCGGGTTGCTGTTAGTATTTGTGGATAGTAACTTTAATTGCCAGTTATTATAAGCTGCTTATTTATACCTAAAATTAGGAGATAAGCAGAACTGCAGAAGCAGTTTAGATATACAAAACAGTAAACTGATTAGGCATAAAAAAGCTAGAAAATCCGGAGAAATAGGCAAATCCCAAACACCACCTAAAATGATTCATATTAGAGTAAATCCTTTTTCATATCGACTCTTGGAAAATAGTTTTATCGCATTTTCAGGGGATCATATAGGGAATTTCAAACACCATTCCTGAGGTACTTATTTAAGCAGCTTATAAGTACTTAGAGCATGGGGTATCGGGTTCGTTGTGTTTCGCCGAATCCAACGTGTCACCTCGCCGAAAATTTCCTTCCCTCGCCACGACACCATTAGTACTCGCCGATTGCACTTTCGTAGTTCAAACGACATACAAGAAGACAAACCATTTCAGATGAGACCGTTTGAATATTAGCCGTTTGAATACAAACGGTAACTTTTTTTTTTCTTCATTTCAAATCCAAAATAATACCCCATTTCTCCTATAAATAATACTCATTTTTTACCAAAACATTCAAACTTCTCATTCACAACCATAAATATATTATCATCCTCATTTTAATCCAAAACAAAAAATGTCTCAAGATCCCACGAGATGTCGTTTATGAATCTCCTCAACTCGTCTTCGTCAAACCCGTCAACCCCATCGTCTCAAACCTCAAGCGCTTCTTCGCAAGTCGGATTTCAAGCTTTTCAATATCCAAGACAATCACCACCGGAATTCTATCCATCACAACCGCAATTTTTTCTGTCACAACCATCACAACCGCAATTTTTTCCGTCACAACCATCACAAATGCAATTTTATCCGTCACAAGCACCACCAACGCAATTTTACGCTTCACAACAACATTACTTTGAATCACAATTCAAAATACCTCAACCACCACCAACTAAAACACGTGAAGAACGTCGTCAAGGAAAAAAACCGGCCAAAGCGTCAAAGAAAAAAAAGAAAGGCGTTGTGAACTTGGACGCGGACGAGGAGGAGGAGGAGGATGAAGAGGGTCGAACCACAATTCGTTGGTCAAGCTAGGAAGAAAATTTTTTAGCCGAGTGTTGGGTCGAGGTATCCCAAAACGCCGCTAACGGTAATGACCGACTAAACGATGCGTTTTGGACTCAGATTTGGGAGGACTTCAAGGCTCGTAGTCCAGAGCCTTATCGTACAAAAAATATGTGCACGGGAAAATGGACTCGGATAAACGGTGATTGTCAAAAGTTTCATGGTTTTTACAAGCATTTGCAGCGTAGATCCGGGGAAAATGATGTTGATCACATTGAGAATGCAAGACTTGCTTACAAAAATGGGACGGGGAAAAACTTTAATATGGTTTCGGCATGGAAGGTTTTGAGAGAATATCCCAAATGGGACGCGCCGGATGGGATCAATGAAGATAATATCGCCGAATTATTCGGCCCTGATCCTAGAGCTCGTCCCACCGGCAAGCCTCGTCCGGCAAAAAAATCTATATCAGTGGAGTCGTCAACAAGCACCGGAGGGAGTCAATCGGATGCTATTGCGGAAGCTTTAGCTCAAGAGTATAAACGTAAAGTTGACGGAGCACGAGAAGTTTACGAGGCGAAGATTGCGAGAGAAAAGTCGGAGCAAGAGTGCCGAGAATTGGAGTTTCTCATGCACGATATTGAAAATTTGCCGGAGCCAAAAAGATCGATCCTCAAGAAGAAACAAGACGAATTGGTAGCTAAATACCACAAATGAAGTTGTATTATTTACGTTTCGTATGGTTTTTATTTTCCGTATGTTTTTATTTTTATTTTTCGTATGTTTCTTAAATTTGTCGTATGTTTTATTTTTTTATTTTCATGTATTGTAGTTGTATTTTTATTTTAAATGAATGAAATGAATTTAATTGTGTTTGGAAAATATGGAAAAGAAATAAAATGAGGGTGGGTGGGGCCCAAGTGAAGAGAAGTGAGTAAGTTGTGATTGGGGGGTATTTTTTTGTTAGTGTGTTGGAGTGATGTGGAGGTGATGTGGCACACGTGGGGCCCAAGTGAAGAGAAGTGGGGAACTCACCGTACCCCATGCTCTTATCAGAAAAATATGCAACCACAAACACCCCCTTAATATATAGTTGCATCTTTTAATCATAGCATTTTCAGTAAAATCATGTTAATGGAGCATACTCGCTGAACTCATTTCTATTTACAATTGCATGTTATTAAACTTCATAATATATAGCTTTTCCACTAACGAAATAGGGGAATATATGTTGGGATTGTTAACATCTTTATAGCTGTTTAACTATTGGTGTGTGTTACTGTCATTAGTTCTACCTACAGTAGAAATGTTTTGGTGGGATTAATCCAGGCATCGAAGGTGCTCCTAAGAGTTCAGATTTTGGTAGTCATGTTTTGTAATATGGGATTTAGAATTCTGAATAGAGGTGAAAAAGGGGTGGGTTTGGCATCAGATCAGAAAGTGTTTGGGTCAAAACGGGCCATTTCAAGAAAACTATCAAATGGGTTCGGGTAAAATAGGTTTGATGTCTTTTTGGCCCTTTTTTGAATTCAAATAATAACCATCTTATTAATGAAGTATATAAGCAAGATTTGTTTCTAAAATCGCCAAAGAAACCGGAGCGAAGTTATATCTTAGTCAAAAGTAGTTAATAACTAATAACATCAATAGCGTTAGAAATATAAAGGTACAATAAGGAATTAGCATTTTAGTATGTTTATGGATTAAATTTATAATGTTTGTTCAATGTTGGTGTATGTTTTCTAGCTCTTTGTGTAATTTGTTGTTTGTTAGCTATTGTGTCCATTTTCTGGAGTATATAATGCCGGTCCAAATATGTTTGATGCAAAATTCCGTATTTTGTTTAATTATATAGTTAGATATACATGGATCGTAATATCGTATTGGTAAAGAACATTACTCAGTATAATCCTCTATAATTTTTTGTGTTATACATTGCAGCATGACATCGCATTTGTAAACATGAAACTTCAATGCCTCAATTCGGATATAATTAGCACCCTTCCTCAAAACATTATTGAAAATATTTTAACTCTTATGCCTATCCGAGATGCATTGAGAACGAGTATTTTGTCAAGGAATTGGAGGTCTTACTGGAAGAGCATGCCTAAACTTGTATTTGATGACAAATTGGTTCAAGTGGAATCTGATTGTGAACAATTGACAAAATCTAAGTTTGTGATAGCCATCTTCCATGTTTTGTTACTACACACGGGTCTGATACTGAAGTTTAAGCTTGATATTGGGGCAGTTGAAATGGATTCTGAGTATGACCAGATAATATGTTACCTTTCAAGAAACAATAATCTTAGAAAGTTGGTCTTGGAGATTTCAGATACAATTTACAAGCTGCCATCTTTGTTCTTTTCCTTGCAAGGATTGGAAAAATTAAAGATCGTAAATTGTGTTTTTGACCCTCCGTTAACATTTAAAGGGTTTATTGAGTTGAAAACCATGTGTTTTGATCATGTTGAGATTACTTCTAAAGCCCTTCAACATTTCCTATCCAATTGCCCACTTCTTACACAAGTCTTTTTGGTAAGGTTCATATAATTTAGTTGAATCCCTAGTAAAGCTCTTTTAATTGCAGATGTTATTATAGAGTATTTTCAATGCAGATTGGATGTGGAGGCGAACAAGATTTTGAAGAAGGAAATATGTTTACAATTGCTGAGCTTTTACAGTGTGTGCCTTCGATTAGGATTTTGGAGTTGTCACAGTTTTATATGAAGGTAATATCTAACAAAAAAAGGGAAAAAAATAAAGGCTTAATATGTCACAGTTTAGGATTTATCTCTTGTAAACAACTGTGTTTGTTTTCTGATACTGGCTATGGTATTTGGTTTTTAGCAATTGTCTGCTGGTGGTGTGCCACAAAAGTTTCCAAATTTAGTCCAACTCGAAAATCTTTTTCTGGATCTGTGCTTAACAGAAGAAGAGGAGCTATCTTCTGCCCTTTGTTTGATTAGAAGTTCCCCAAATGTGCAGAAAATTATTCTTACGGTACGGTAAATAATGCTATTCCATATGCTTTTATTCAATAATTCAGTTGACATTTTTATATGTTTTGTGATTAGACGTTTGAGAAGTTGGATGGTCCACAAATTCCTACGAACTCTCTTGAGTTCCATGACTATTCGGATTTAGACTTGGGTCATCTTAAAGAATTCGAGATGTGGCAATTTAAGAACTTAGCTCTTGAGTTGGAATTTGTGAAACTTATCATGGCTAAGTCACCAATGCTAAAGAAAGCACGAATAGAGCTTAGTGACAATGTTTCTAATGATGAAGAACTTAAGATTCTCAAAGATTTGTTACGACTCCCATTTCCACGTTCATCACCTTCGGCAATATTAATCATAGAACGCAAAAAAGCTTCTTTATGAAGGCTATAATTTTGGTGTTGCTAGTTGATTGTCTTTTGCAAGATTATGATTGTCAAATATTTATTTATGGACTATTTAAAAATTGTTTAAATGTGTCCTTTTGGGTTTATTGTGAAAAACAACTTCGTACTTTGTATCATGCCCAAAGTTTGTTATTGAAATAAATCACTAGATATTTGACCCAATTTTGCCGTTATGTAAAAGCATGAATATATGTTGAAATTTGTTATTTTAATTTACTGAGTCATCAAGAAGAAAAATATTGTATTGCCATCTATTATTAATTACTAGCAACTTCCTGAGTGATACGGCTGTGGGTATCCTGTAATTTTTTTTTCGCTAATAATTTATTTCATTTGTATGTTTTTTGGCAATAACTTTACTGATTAGTTTGTTCATTTAGGGAATATAAGCAATGACAAAAGTTTGGTGAAACTTTGCTTTGTTGTATTAATTTATTTGTTTGTTTTGTTGTTTCGTAGCTTGCTTGATTTTTACAATATGTTATTTTAATTGTATTTTTCATTGAAATGGGGTTTTTAAAGTATCATTAGTTAACAGCTTGCATGACTTGTATTATTTATTTTAATATTTGTATTTATTATTAAATGAGTGTTTTAAAAATGTATATTAATTATTCACCAATGAATTGCAAACATTGCACGAATACTTGTATTGTTGAAAATTAAGTTTCTGAACTATTTAATGTTAGAAATTTGTATTTAATTTAGGCTGTATTTGGCGAAGGGCTTATGGAGCTTGGGCTTTTAAAATAAGCCGCCTTATAAAATAAGTCTAGTTTGTCATGCGGGCTTATGAAATTATAAGCCCCTAAAAAGAGCTTAAAACTTTAGCCCGAGGCTTTTGAAGAATAAAACACTTATTTACCCACAAAAATATCTAACATATAAAAAACTCATTTAATTATGTTCTTTTTAGTAATTTTGTAATAATAAGCCTAAGATTAAGCCCAATTGCCAAACAAGTTTACAAAACTACAAATTTTAACTTCGGCTTATAATAAAAGCCCCAGTCTCAGCCTCAGCCCATTGCGCCAAACATACCCTTAGTTGTACATTTAGATTTTATATTTGTATCGCTGAATTTTAAGACTTAATGCATTAAATACCCCAAAAAAGCTAAATGCATTATAATCTTTTATATAATAAAGCAAAACTTCAAGTGGTGACTATTGCATTTAAAAAAAAAAAAAAAAAAAAAAAAACCTCAAACTATTCATTATTAAGTAATATATATATTTTTTAATTTGTATCTTTTTTAGGGATTTTGAAAAATATTTAAACTTAATTATTTTCTAATTTACCTAAAAATACTTCAAAAACGTTTTTATACTCACATATAAAAAAAATCAGAATATACACATGGGTTTCAATGCTATTTTTTTTCGTAATTATAAGTAAAATGTAAATTTTAAAAAACAAACGGAGTTTGTTTCCATATTCCAAATCTCTATAAATCATCATCTTCGGTTTTTCATCTCATAACAACAACAACAACAAAAAAGAGAAAAGGAAAAAGAAAAACAAAAGTTTAAATTCATTCTTCTTAACAATCGATTAGCCTCGCATAACCCCAAACTAATGAACCATAAATTTTGATTGATAATACTTAGGTCAAACTGATTGAATCATTATCCTGTTTCGAGACCTGAAATTAGGGTTCTTGAATCTCGAACCTAAACTTCAGTTTTGGTGAATTGATCAATTGATTAAAATCCGTATACCATGTAGGAGATTAGTGATTTTTTTTTTTAACATTTGCAGGTTAAATTGATGCCGTGTTTATAGATTTACTGATCGAATGATATACTTTCTTAGCTAAGTATGTTACTCTTTCACTGATTGATTTTTGTGGAAAACTAGAAGGGGGGGGGGGTGAATAGTTTTACCAATTTTAAACTTCCTTTTAAATATTTAGATCGACTTATGTCAATCTATTTGGTTGTTTATGTTGGACGTTGATAGATAGATATATAAACGTGTAATGAAAGATAAAGAGTAAGAAGCACATCACCACGACACAAGTATTTATAGTGGTTCGGCTATAAGGACACCTTCCTTGCCCTACTCCACTCCCCGAGTCACCTACGCAAGAGTTCGTAAGCACTACACCAACTCCTTATGGCGGAGAAGCCTTCACAACGTCGCTTAACCTTTTTCTGGTACAAAGCTAAATACCGAGTTCCTTCACACCAAGGCGAACCACACCTAACACAACGTCGCCTACCCTTTATACGGTGCTAGGCTAACCACCGAGTTCTTTCACACCAAGGAGAACTAATCCTATCACAACGTCACCTACCCTTTATTAGGTAATAGGCTAAGCACCTAGTTCCATTATTATGGAGGAACTACTACCCTTCACAACACAACACCTAATGTCAAAGAGATCCACTCCTTGTTACAACACCATCAAGGATATCACCATCCTTGGAAATAAACAAATACTTAAATGTATAACGATGCACCTCATCGATTATACGACCTAGGCATTCTTCCCAAATGCTACTTGATTTGATTTTTCGGCATCCTTCACTAATGCCTTTGACACAACGCTTGACACCCTTTACTAATTCCTTCGTCTTGACACCTTTAGCATTCTTCACTAATGCTTTGACATGGACGATAAGCACCTTTCACTAATGCTTTCATCTTGACACTTTCGGCATCCTTCACTAATGCCTTCAACCCAACATCTATGGAGAAAGAAAGAACTATCAACAAGAGAACCTTAGTTGTCTTGATGATGACGAAGCATGAAAACTCATGGACTTGAGCTTTCTCGTCTTCAAGAAGTGGTGATCTCGCCTTTAAGAGGAACCTAGAGAATCACAAAAAAACAAAAGACAAACTACATAGATCACTTGGATATGAGGTTAGAGGGTTATAATACTTGGGGAAGTATGTGTGTAAAAAGATGAGTAGAAAGGAAGAAATGTCTCTCTATTTATAGAGGAATTTCTCTACTGTTCCCCGGATCCCGCAGATCCCTCCCACAAGGGATCCGGCTAGCACAAAGCCAGGGATCCGTGGAACGCTCCTCTTTGCCCATGGGTATTTTTGGTTATGGGTCATGGGTTATGGGTTGATCCATGGTTTTCTTTCTAGATACAATGTATCTCAAGGATACAATGAACTTGTTTAAGTATTATATATAAAACCATGAGTTATGGGTCAATACCATTTGCTAGTTTTTACCCATTTAGTATATACTTGTTTTTACCCATTTTAGTATATACTTGTTTTTACCTATTTTAGTATACTTAGTTTAAGTATATGTTAACCCAATATGTAAACACTAGTTGTTGTACATATGTATCTAAATCATAAAATCACTTATACTTATTTTAGTGTTTTATGTAAATACGTAAGTGTGTTAGGAAACTATTGACTCAAACTATTTACGTATTTTATTTGTTTCGTTAAAATGATTTTACGTTTGTTATCGACAAAACATTAGAAGATCGTAAAATATAAATAAACGTTTTTACGGCTTATTTGTATTAACAATCTCCCCCTTTTTGTTGATGACAAAACATAAAATTATTTTAAGAAAAACTAAAATTCATAGCAAATTCGAATTAGTAGTTTTTACTTTCTTCTCCCCCTTTTTGTCGAAACAAAAAGTGTTAAAAGAAACTAACACAATTTTTATAAGAAAAATATGTAAAAGAAAATGTAAAGAGAGCAAGTGACGGAAATGGTACTCGTCTTAACTCCCCCTTGACGAGTCCATCCCTTTGAGAGGGCGTCAAGGACATAATGTAAAATAAACTAATTGTGTTTGAAAATATGTTTGTAAATAGTTCGTCTAAATGACGACAACGTGCTCCCCCTTGAAGATTGCAAAGTTGCAATGGGGTGTCATGAAGTATAATCCAAAATTGGATTAAGTTGCAAATGTTTTTGCAATATCGTTTGACACAAAGCTCCCCTAGCTTTATGGTGTCAAAATCTTCATGTGTATTTTGAAAATCTACAAAGTAAAGGTTAGAAAGCAAGAGTATAGTGCATAATTTCCTGCAAATAAAACTCAAGTTAGTAGAAATTTGTGCTTATGTACCACGGATCCCACGGTTCCCTTCTTGGAGTTATCCGTCTAGGCATTTTGGAGGGATTCGGCCATCTGGTGACAGTTTCTTCAGCAGTGAAGATGTGTCAAACAATGCTAATAAAGAGATGATATATGTGTGAAATAACAAGCACAAAGCACAAAGTAATCATAGCATATAAATATTCATTCGATAAAACAAGAGATAACCAAACAAATCTCTAAAACTAAGAGAATGAACTAGGACATACAAGTACCACTTAATACTAACTAGTTGCTAGACTTAAAATGCAACAATGTACTTGAGTCTAGGGATGAGTGGACTTGATGATTTGATCCAACTTTGCAAGAAGATGATTA
This sequence comes from Chrysanthemum seticuspe, assembly GCA_019973895.1. NCBI lineage: Eukaryota > Viridiplantae > Streptophyta > Magnoliopsida > Asterales > Asteraceae > Chrysanthemum > Chrysanthemum seticuspe. Next base: position 283,491,277 of record BPTQ01000009.1, read on the forward strand.
AACATGAAATGTATCTCATTTCGTGCTTCTTGAACAAGTCCTTGAGTGTTTAGACAATTTGGACAATTATTGTCTTGGTTTGGACCCGGAGGAAAATGGATATTTTGAGGAGGTTCTATGTGTGATTGCGGGTCTTCATTTTGAGAAGTAGGATGAGGTTCTAAAAATAAGGGTGGTAATGGAACTTCTTCCATATGATCAAGATTATTCCTTGTCTCCCATGATGGGCTAGTTGGCGTTGTTGGTGGTTCCCTATTCAATGAAAAGGTTGGTGAATGGGAGTTTCTTGGTGGTGAATGAAACAATGAATAGATGTTTGGGTGAGGGAGAGGCTCATTCAAGGGGTGTAGTCCATGCTCAATGAATGATGGTTTTGATGGCTTGCTAGAACTAGTTAAGTTTGGTTTTGAGCTAGAGGATCCTTTCTCTATTCCGAAAGGTTTGATGCTAATCCTTGCGGTTCTCTTAGCCTTTGTTGGATGATTTTGATGAGATGGGGTTCGAGTATCATTATCTCTAATGGGGGATGTTTCGGTGGAAGAGATTTCATGGATCATTTGACCCTTTCTTTTGGATGACCCTAAGGTTGAGGAGTTGTTGCTAAGAGTCTTAGTCATGGTGATGATGATGCTAATGTGAGCTTCTAATTGCTGATTTTTGAAAGGTGAGTGAGGATGGTGCCTTAAACCTAAGGTTGTTTGGTTTATAAAGGATAATTTGAATTAGGAAATTAAATTCTTGGCCACTTAGAGGACTAAGCATGCTCTTAAGATTTTGATCAGCTCTAGGAGGATAATAAATGAATGCTAAAAGTGGTTAGAGAACCAAAAGATGACTTAGAATTGAATATGGAAGCTGATTGAGGCTTTCTGCAGCTACGGATCCCGCGGATCCCTCTCAGCAGGGATCCGTCTAGTTAAATACCAGGGATCCGGCTGTCGGACAGGTTTTTAGGTGAAATGATTATGCTTTTGTAAGGTTTATTATCAATGGATTTCAAGGTTTTGACTTAATTTAGAAGTCTTTAGCTGTTGGATATCTAAAATCTTCAACCATAATAAGTGATGGTGCTTAATGATGGTTTTGGGCAAGAAAATAGACTTTGGGTAGTCTAACTATATGTTTGACAAGGATATCATTTAATTTGATATCGAGAAATGGTGGTAACCAGTCCTAGAAGTCAGATGATGTCCTAAGAGGAATTTACTAAAATCTTTAAAAATAAAAAGAAATGAAAAACTATTTTTGAGCCTAATTTTGAGTCAAAGATGATTGAGACCAATTTGCTAAAATTGAAGGATAGACCAAACTAAGTGCTATCAAACGTGATAGATAATGTGTGAGTGTTGGAGCGGAATTATGGTGAGTTTTGACTAGTTGATAAATCAAAAATATTTCAAAAATATATTCTACTTAAGCTATGGATGAGAGTGAGGTTATCAACTATTTGAGGAAGACTTAGTTGGCTCTAGTATCTTATGTTTGACTCGTGTGAGGTGATCTAGTAGACTATTTTGATGTAGGAAAATCTGTATTGCTTATCAGATGCCACGGATCCCACGGTTCCCTTCTGGGAGGGATCCGACTAGTTCAAATGCTGGGATTCGCCTACTGCAGATCAGAAGGCTTTCAGCAAAATGTGCAACTTTGCACTTCTTAGTAAATGCTTCTCCTAGTTGTTTCTATGGGGACTAAATGCAGGAACACAACTACTATAATGTATAGCAAAGTAGGAAGAGCTAAAATTCCTAGAATGAGTGACGATGACCACTCAAGGGGTGGTAAAATCTCATTTTTCAAATACCTAAGTTAGAGTTGTTTAGTGCCAAGATATGGCGATACCTACATACTACGAGCATAGTTTAAAGTGTTACAAACCATTGTTTGAAATTGTTCATCATACACTTGGGTCCTAAGACCTTACCTCTCTTCTCCTTCCCATCTCCTCTTCACCCGTCCTCCATTCTACTTCTTTTTCTTCAAGAAGTTGGCAAAGCACTTGAAGATTCCCTTGGTTTGTTGCCATTCGGGTGATGCACCAGGAACATCTGGCAATTGTTTGATATACTCCAAGGAGTCGAGTTCGGTATTTCCGAGTGGGTTGCTACTTCGTTCACCTTCTCTTGGTCTCTCCCTTTCTTCCGAGGAATCCGTGGGTGGGTGAGGTCTCTTGCCATCTACCATAAACCTCGTGGTTCTTCCCTCGGTCAATGGTACCATAACCTTGTTGCAAAAACTATGGTCATAGGTTTGTGGAGAAGGATCTAATGCAAAGATGAATTTAGCAAGACGGGTTAGGAGCATTACATACGGGAGCACCATCTTATCCATGCTTCTTACACTTGCCATTCTCTTGACCATGTAGTAGGCAATGTTGAAGCGAGTCTCGGTCACTAGACAATAGATCATGAAGCTTAGACATGCGTTGGGGTGATCCTTGTTTCCTACTAGACACACCACATTCTCCCTTATCACATCTTCCCATTTTCTATACAACGGGTACATCTCCGAGAGCTCCATTTGGAAAGGATCCCTATAGATCACTTTGAACTTCCTAGTAACCCTTGATGGGGATGCTCTTGGCATAAACACGGTGTCCCTTACCGTGGTTGCTTCCGGGATTGTTGCGTGATAAATGTCGTGATGGTCAACCATAGAGTGTATCTCCTCCAATGACCACTCATTAGAATACATGCAAACACCATCATATGGAACCCCTATTATTCTTCCAAGCTCCTCAAGTGAAAGAGTGTACTCATGTTCATTTATGGTGAATTCAATTGAGATGGACCCATCATCATTTCTAATTATACCCATAGTCTTGTAGAACTTAAGCACAAAGACCGGGCAAATTTGCTCGTTTATATCCAATAAACAATCAAACCCAATAGTTCCAAATACTTCCCTCATGTCGGTATTTGCAAGAAATGATGGATCAACAACTCTACCTTCATGAAAAAGTCTCCTTTCAAGCAACTTAAAGGCTTTCCTATCGTCCGGACTTAATCCATTTTTCCTATGGTACATGGGTATGTAGTGAGCGGTGTCTTGGTAATCTTGTTGCTTGTTGTTTGGCATGATGTTCCTAAACAACACAACCACAATGTGGTGTTAATTGTGAATAGTAACCTAGAGGGTTTGATCACAATTTTTCTCTCATCATCTTTGTTGAGTTCAAAAAATGTATTTAATTTGTATTAACAATGTTAATTCTTTAATTTAGATTATCTTAGAAAATAATGTGGTGACAAATTATGGTAAACCCATTTGAACCCAACTCTTAAAGATGAAGAAATTGTAATCTTAGAAATCAAGGAATTAAATTAACAATGTAGTGAAGATTGTACTTACACAAGTGATTGTTAAACTTGAGAGGAATGATCAAATTGCTCCTGTGAACAGTACCTGAGTTTTTGTTCGTGAGTCTTTGAGGTGAGTATAATTGTGGAACATCCACAGTGATCATTCTTGAGCATATACTGTCTTCTGTTGCACGGATCCCGCGGATCCCTCTTATTTGGGATCCGGCTAGTATAAATGAAGGGATCCGGCATGACAGCAAAAGTCAGCTCAAACATTCCTTGATAACTTTGGTTTGGGAGTTCTAAAATGCCTAGTGTTTTAATTTTAAGGCTTTAAAACTTGTGGTTTGTGGTTTTGAAGATTTAATACTATTCCTATTAGACGAGGTTCCCTTTTTAAGAATTAGTCATTATTCTTGGGAAGCTTTTCAAACATTATAATAAAATCCCATTTTATCATAATATAAGAAGTTTCACATGAATATTTATTGATATAGATGAAGTGTCAATAAATCCTTTGTGATGACTAATGATTGAGGTTATCGAATAACCAAGAAATTATTACGAGTTGGTAATGTAGTCTATGCAAATTAGTCGAAGAATACTATTTTGATGATGACTATAATATGAATAAATACTTGAACAATTACTAATGAATCATACAACTAAGATTTTAATAATAAAAATAAAAGTAAGTAATTAACGATCATACCTTTGCTAAATATTCTTTTTAAGAAAAGAAGTATTTAGATGTTTTTGTGATCTTCTTGGAATCTCCAGATTTATGTTGTGAGAGTACTAAACATTCTTTTTGCGAAAAGAAATATTTAGATAGATTCTTTATGATCTTGGTAACTCCAAATCCAAGTATGGATAATGCTTAACAAAAGAAATGTTAGAGCATTCTATCATTGTCCAACAAAATGATTTGAAAGAAAATATGACCTTAAAAAAATCCTTCTTTGTAGTTTTCAAACATACACGGATCGTATCAAAATTTTAAAGTACAACATACTTTAAGAAACTTGGTAACGAAGCTCTGATGCCAATTGTGGAAAACTAGAAGGGGGGGGGGGGGTTGAATAGTTTTACAAATTTTAAACTTCCTTTTAAATATTTAGATCGACTTATGTCAATCTATTTGGTTGTTTATGTTGGACGTTGATAGATAGATATATAAACGTGTAATGAAAGATAAAGAGTAAGAAGCACATCACCACGACACAAGTATTTATAGTGGTTCGGCTACAAGGACACCTTCCTTGCCCTACTCCACTCCCCGAGTCACCTACTCGAGAGTTCGTAAGCACTACACCAACTCCTTATGGAGGAGAAGCCTTCACAACGTCGCTTAACCTTTTTTCGGTACAAAGCTAAATACCGAGTTCCTTCACACCAAGGCGAACCACACCTAACATAACGTCGCCTACCCTTTATACGGTGCTAGGCTAACCACCGAGTTCTTTCACACCAAGGAGAACTAATCCTATCACAACGTCGCCTACCCTTTATTAGGTACTAGGCTAAGCACCTAGTTCCATTACTATGGAGGAACTACTACTCTTCACAACAAAACACCTAATGTCAAGGAGATCCACTCCTTGTTACAACACCATCAAGGATATCACCATCCTTGGAAATAAACAAATACTTATATGTATAACGATGCACCTCATCGATTATACGACCTAGGCATTCTTCCCAAATGCTACTTGATTTGATTCTTCGGCATCCTTCACTAATGCCTTTGACACAATGCTTGGCACCCTTCACTAATTCCTTCGTCTTGACACCTTTAGCATTCTTCACTAATGCTTTGACATGGACGATAAGCACCTTTCACTAATGCTTTCATCTTGACACTTTTGGCATCCTTCACTAATGCCTTCAACCCAACGTCTATGGAGAAAGAAAGAACTATCAACAAGAGAACCTTAGTTGTGTTGATGATGACGAAGCATGGCAACTCATGGACTTGAGCTTGCTCGTCTTCAAGAAGTGGTGATCTCGCCTTTAAGAGGAATCTAGAGAATCACACAAAAACAAAAGACAAACTACATAGATCACTTGGATCTGAGGTTAGAGGGTTATAATACTTGGGGAAGTATGTGTTTAAAAAGATGAGTAGAAAGGAAGAAATTGCTCTCTATTTATAAAGGAATTTCTCTACTGTTCCCCGGATCCCGCGGATCCCTCCCACAAGGGATCCGGCTAGCACAAAGCCAGGGATCCGTGGAACGCTCCTCTTTGCCCATGGGTATTTTTGGTTATGGGTCATGGGTTATGGGTTGATCAATGGTTTTCTTTCTAGATACAATGTATCTCAAGGATACAATGAACTTGTTTAAGTGGTATATATAAAACCATGGGTTATGGGTCAATACCATTTGCTAGTTTTTACCCATTTAGTATATACTTGTTTTTACCCATTTTAGTATACTTAGTTTAAGTATATGTTAACCCAATATGTAAACACTAGTTGTTGTACATATGTATCTAAATCATAAAATCACTTATACTTGTTTTAGTGTTTTATGTAAATACGTAAGTGTGTTAGGAAACTATTGACTCAAACTATTTACGTATTTTATTTGTTTCGTTAAAATGATTTTACGTTTGTTATCGACAAAAGATTAGAAGATCGTAAAATATAAATAAACGTTTTTACGGCTTATTTGTATTAACAATTTTTGCTATCACGCATTCTTAGGTTTTAACTAATGACTTAGCAGTAGTTGTACCAAATGGATCATTGTTCTTTAACAAAACAACACATCAATCCATGAAGACGTTTTGGTGAAGCCATATGTATATCTTTGTTTTATTATGATAAAAACTTAGATATAATAGGAACAAGATAAATCAACCAAGCACGTTAAAAACTCATTCTTTTATCGAGTGTTTATATTCACGATTCTCATATGAGACGTGATGAGGTAACCATGTAAATGGATAACCTTGTAAAATATACTTACTCAATTAAATATCCATTCAAGTAAACATGTAGCAAAAGAATTCTCGGACTTTAATATCCATTCAATTACAACATTTGCAAACAGATGACGTATTAATAGATTCCAACATATCTATATCACATCTTTGTAAATCTATCCACAGATATTGTTATGCATGCATATATAAGATGCATGAATCTGAGCTTTCCTTTCTATTAGAAATGAGCAACTTGCATATACAAGTTGAATATGTTGTGGAAAACTAGAAGGGGGGTTTGAATAGTTTTACTAATTAAAACTTTGTTTTAAAATATTTAGATCGACTTATGTCAATCTATTTGGATGTGTATGTTGGACATTTATAGATAGATATATAAATGTGTAATGAAAGATAAAGAGTAAGAAGCACATAACCACGACACGAGTATTTATAGTGGTTCGGCTACAAGGACACCTTCCTTGCCCTACTCCACTCCCCGAGTCACCTACTCGAGAGTTCGTAATCACTACACGACACTAACTCCTTATGGAGGAGAAGCCTTCACAACGTCGCCTACTCTTTTTCCGGTACTAGGCTAACCACCGGGTTCTTTCACAAGGGAGAACCACACCTACCACAACGTCGCCTACCCTTTATCCGGTACTAGGCTAAGTACCGAGTTCCATTACGATGGAGGAACTACTACCCAACACTACATGACACCTAACCCCAAAGGAGACCCACTCCTTATTACGACACCATCAAGGATATCAATATCCTTGGAAATAAACTATCACTATTTGTATAACGATGCACCTCATCGATTATACGACCTTGGCATCCTTCACTAATGCCACTTGATTTGACTTCTAGGCATCTTTCACTAATTCCCTTGACATGAACGCTTGGCATCTTTCACTAATGCCTTCGTCTTGACTCATTTAGCATTCTTCACTAATGCTTTTGACACGGACGTTAAGCACCTTTCACTAATGCTTTCGTCTTGACTCTTTCGGCATCCTTCACTAATGCCTTGGACACAACACTTCTATGGAGGAAGAAAGAAGTATCAACAAGAGAACCTCAGTAGTCTTGATGATGACGTGGAAGCTCATGGACTTGAGCTTGCTCGACTTCAAGAAGTGGTGATCTCGCCTTTAAGAGGAACCTAGAGAATCACAAAAAAAAAAAAAGACAGACTACATAGAAAGATCCTTAGGATCTGTGGTTAGAAGGTTACAATACTTGGGGAAAGTATGTGTGGGAGTGGCAACCCAAAAGGAAGAAATGGCTCACTATTTATAGAAGAAAAACAACTACTGTTCCATGGATCCGTCCAGTGTATTACTAGGGATCCGTGGGACGCTCCCTTTTGCCCATGGGTTTTGGGTCATGGGTTATGGATCATGGGTATCCAAGTAGATACAATGTATCTACAAGATGCAACGCATCTAGTCCATGGTTCATGGATTAAAACTATGGGCCATTTATCCATATATGACTTATGGATGATGTCATGCAATGGTTATGGGCCAAGTTCCATGGGTATAAGTCATGGACTTTCGGTTGTACCAAACTACATTCAATGTATTTGGTCAATGGGTCAAATACTTAAGTTTCTACCCAATTGTATCACCCATTATAATACATACTAGTTATGTATATATTCACCCAATATGTAAACACTAGTTGTTATACATATGTATTACTAAATCATAAAATCACTTATACTTGTTTTAGTGTTTTATGTGAAAACGTAAGTGTGTTAGAAAACTATTGGCTTAAACCATTTACGTATTTTATTTGTTTCGTTAAAATAATTTTACGTTTGTTATCGACAAAACATTAGAAAATCGTAAAATATAAATAAACGTTTTTAGGGTGTCAAAGTCTTCATGTGTATTTTGAAAATCTACAAAACAATGGTTAGAAAACAAGTATATAGTGCATATTTTCCTGCAAATAAGACTCAAGTTAATAGAAAATTGGTCTTCTGTTGCACGGATCCCATGGTTCTCTCTTTGGAGGGATCCATCTAGACAAATCTCAGGGATCCGTCTATCTGATAACAGAATTCAGCAATGGTGATGTAGCAAATAATGTTAACATCAAAGTGAGATATTTATTCAAGCAACAAACATATACTCAAGGCAATATGGCATATAAACTATCATTCAATAAAACATAAGAGATAATCTACAAATCTCTAAAAATGAAGAGAATGATTTAGCCATGTAATACACATTCTACTAATACTAATGAGTAACCAAAAACTTAAGAAGCAACCATGTGCTTGAGTCTAAGGATGAGTAGACTTGTTGATTTGGTCCAATCTTTCAAGAAAATGATTAAACATGAAATGGGATTCCTAAACGATCCAAGTTGAGTTTGAGACTAGGACACCATTTAAATCCTTAGGCTCATGGTTGTTTGGGTTTGTTGACCTCATCGAAACGTTCGAGGAGGTGATAAAACATGAAACGTTGCTCCTCATGTAGTTCGTGTATCAACCCTTCAATGTGTTAACAATGATAGCAATCCTTGTCATGGTTCTGAAAAGGTGGTGGTAAAGATGGACCTACTTGACATGGAGGTTCAAGCGAAGAAGGTCAGGGATCTCAAATGAAGGAGGGTTTGGTGGAGGCACAATAACTGGTGGCTCAACAAGGGTTGATGGTGGAGGTAGGGAAGTATCAACTTCCATGTGTTCGGGTGGTTGACTTTGATGTCTCCTCATAATCCAAAATGGACCATTAGAGGGAAATGGAGAAATGGACATCGGTGCAAGTGTTGATTCAACACCTTGGTTTTGTTGTACAATCTTCTCTAGTGAAGAGTGTGTCAGTAATGGTGGAGGATGAGATGGCCTAGGGGGTAAGTCCTCTAAGTTGTAGGAATGTGGAGATGATTGTGAGGTGGTAAATGATATGACTCTAGGCACCAATGATGTTGGTTGGGTTGAAAAGGATGTGTTTGGTTTAGTAGGAATTGTAGAGTTTGGTGATGATATTTTTGTGGGAACAATCATCTTGGGGATTGGTTTGATTGGTTGAGTTGATGGAGGGGAAATCCTAGCATTTGTGGGTTTAACCGGAGATGATTCGGTTGAGGAAATTTTGTGTACAACACGAGCAAGTTTCTTGGGTGGTTCTTAGGTGTATGAGTTAGCACTAGGAGCTTTCCTCATGATGAAATGACTAAAGAAAATGTTTCTCAATGCTGAGAATTATGTTGTGTTTGATGACTAAGGGATTCTAACAAGATGACTTATAGAGGGAAGGATTTGGCAAGTGCATTCAAGACTCAAGCCACTAAGATCCTTTGGAATGTGATGATTAGCATGCACAAGAGTCAACTTCAGGGTTGTACTGATCTAGGGACTTAATTAAGATGAGGTGGAGTGTTCAAGTTAGCAAGATGAGCTTGAAATGATTGTTTAAGCTATACTTGACATGAATCTGTCACCCGGATCCCACGGTTCCCTCCCTTGAGGGATCCGTCTAGGCTAATCCTAGGGATCCGGCTATCAGCAGTAAAGAAAAAGAAAATAGGATGTTTGTGAAGTCTAACACCTATACTTCCTTGAGTGTTTCAGTCTTCCTAAGTATCTTAAATGAAAGAGTACTTAAATGATCAAGGGCAATGAGTGATGTAGCTAATGATTGCCTTTTATGGAAGGAAAATGAGACTTTATGATCACCAATGGGTGTTCAAGGATGACACTAGGAATTTTGATGGTGTCAAGTCGTAATAAATGATACTAGAGATCAGATGTAAACTTGAGATAAAATTAGAAAAATCCTTAAAAAATAAAAGAATTGAAAAACTTGTTTTTGACCCATTTTGAGATAAGAATGACTAGAAACAATTTCCTAAACTTGATAAAGATATCCACCTAAGTGTTTTGAGATGTGAGAAATAATGTGTGAGTATTGAAGCGGAAGTATGATGAGTTTTGATGAGTTGATAAATCAAAAGCACTTTGAATTAGATCCTAGGTTGGCTATGGGTGAGTGTGAAGCTTTCTAATGCTTGAAGAAGACTTAGGTGGTTCTAAGGTGTGACAACCGGCAATTTAGGGCGTCTATTTTAGGTAACCGCATTACGTTAAATTAAACTGAGATTTGCCTTTATCACTATTTTATAAACCGCGACTTGATTTTATATCGTCGATTGGTTTTTACGGTTTATTTCATTGTTAAATGAGTTATCGTAAGCGTTTTAACTCTATTTGGTATGCACTATTTGATTCGGCACTAGAAAAGCCTAAAACAAGAGTTATTGGAATTTTTAGACCGTAACTCAAAAATTGACAAATAAATAGTTAAAACTCGTGGAAAAACGTAAATAATGATGTTAGAAAGTTGAATGAATATCGTGGGACACTTGGGGGACAATTTATGAGCTCAGGAATGGGTAAGCGGGGTAGTTACGAAAAATTACAACTCCTACCCCCTTGTTTAGCCTAGCCGGCCACCCCCCCCCCCATCATTTTTATTTATTTTAAGGTCCCTGGTGACCTCATCTATAAACCCCAACCGACTCTCATTTCACCTCATCTCTTTCTCTCACTAGAAAAACACACACACCACTTTATCTCTCTAGTTTCTCTCACTAAAAACCCTAAACCACCACCTTCATAAAATCCGGCCACTATTCCAGCCACCACCGCCGGATTCCGGCAAGTGTCATCTCACCTCCACCACCAAAAGATAGATCTCTTTCTCCTCTTTCCAACCATATATCATACACTCAATTTGGACTTCATTAACACCTTCAAATCCTTGAATCAAGATTCGTACTTTTAGTTTTTCAAAGAGCTTTTGCAATTGGTGATTAGATAAGGTAAAGGGAACATGTTTTGAGTTTGTATGAGTGATAGAAACCCACGAATTGAGTTCTAGGGTTTCGACCTAATTTTTATAATTTGGGGCTTTTGGTTTAAACATGAAATTAAAGCTAATTAGTGATGAAATAAACAAGTAATTAGTGTTTGGTACATGTGTGGTGTATTAATTTGATGGGTTTTGCATTTTAGGGTTTAGTTGCATGTTTTTGATTAAGAATAGTTGATGGGTTTTGTGTTTGGATTGTGTTTGGAGCTTGAATGATTGGATTGGGATGTTGTGGAAGTGTTTTGGTTGGATTTGGTGATGAGTTAAGGGGCGTACGAACCACCATGGGCACGTACGTGACCCATGGGTTGGTGTACGTGACCCACATGGACCTTGGGTTCGGGTCGGGTCGATTTGGTAGCTTATTGATTGGTTTTGTTGAGGTTTGGATGAGACGCGTGGAGCCGAAAAGCTTTTAGAAGCTTGTTTGGTTCACGTGGTCTTGACCGCGACCGTGTCATGACCATTAGGGTCATAACATTGGTTCCAAGTATAATTGGTTGATTGATTGGTTGGCGAGATTGTTTTGAGTTGGTTTGGGATTGAATTGCGACGTTATGACTATTAATTATGGGCTTGATATATATATTGTGACTTTGAGCTACGTCGGCGTCACTTTGACTTTTTAGTCAATAGTTGACTCCGACAAAGCCGTAACATGGACTTTAGTATAATTTGGACAATTGATTTATTAAAAGCCGCGAAGTTATGACTCGTGCTTGTGGACTCGAAACGAATAACGTTATGAAACTAATAATGGGATTTGACGAAATATATATTATACATGAAAATGATAATAAAACTATGAAATGTAAATAATAATGGGCTTTTGTACCAAAAATATCAATAACAAGATTTATCTTGTTATTTACTAGTTTTAAACGGAAACTAACGACTAAATTGGAAAAGATTTGTAATAAATAAGTAATTATGGTTTCGAGTACACGTTTATTAATAAATGTCAAATGTGGACATTTAATATTGGATAAGTAATTATTTATTTGCGTTATGTGTGCATGGGTTACGGATAACCTAACGTTAATAGCGTTGATCCACGTAGGTAGCGGACTTATTAGGTTGACGAATCTAATAAGAGTCCGCTAGGTACGTTGGGTAACCTTATTAATGGGTGAATTATCCTTATGACTCTTTAGGATACGATTTATTTATGGGATAATAAGCGACACGAATAAATGAATGAGTTTATCGAGTTGACGAATTCGATAAGGTCTACTATTTATTCCGAAACTTATTGAACTATGGAGTTTATCGTTTAGAGGTCTCATTGTGTCGCATTGAGTTATATATTGGTTGTTTGAGTGCATTCATGGCATCATATTGAGTCGATACACCCACATGAGGATACCAAACATTAGGATTAATGGTGAAACGAGACGTTTTTGGAAATAAAGAAATGGAATATATTGGGGTAGATAACGTTAATTTTGAGGAATATGTGTATTAATACAAATATCGTCATTAAACGTTATTTATATTTTTGATCTTTACCTAAGTTTTGTTAACGACAAAAGTAAATTTAATTTGTATAAAGCTTAAAGCTTGTCAAGTTTAATTGATATTAAAACAAGCTTTTTCAAACAATATCTTCATCATTTAAGCATTTACATTGTGACTAATCATATCTTAATATGAGTCTAAGCATAATGTATGATAGTAGTTTTTAGAATGTTTTAGTTTCTTAAAAACTAAACATTACTTATGTATTTGCATATTTCTAAAAATTTTAGTTTTTTAAAAATTAAACATTACTTATGTATTTGCATATTTCTAAAAATAGAAAAACAACACATGACATCATGTGATGCATCATGGAAATCATTGGAAGATTTCATTAGATATTTTGTGTAGATTTGTACTCTTCATATCTTACACAATCTCACATAGATATGGTTGACTTTGGCAAAGATCTTGATATCTTGCTGTCAGACCTGGCGGCACCAAAATGTATAACGGACGGAACCCTTTCAAGGGGTCCGCCGTCCGTGGTGCCTGCTGATGGTTTTGGCTATAAATAGCAAAGCCAAACCAAGTAGTTTTTCATCCCTTTCTATCATACTCTCTTACATATCTTCTCTCTAACCTTTCTAACTCGGTTTCATATCATATTAGTGATCTATTTTGTAGCAAAGAAGATCAAGTCACATTCAAGCTTCAAACGAGAAGTTGGAAGTCTTGTTTTTTTAGTGTTGTATGATCTTGTGTTGATTCATACTTCATTGTTGTATTAAACCATCATAATCTTGTGAGTGTGAGTGGTTAGTATTTTAGTCCTGAAAATACATTGTGTGTGGGAGTGGTTGTACCCTTGGAAAGAACTCGACATCTAGCTTAGTGTCGGAAATAGTGTAAGCGAAGTGTAAAGGTTTCTCCGCCGGTGAAAGGAGCTTGTTGACTAGTGAAGTTAAACTCTCGAGTGTGAGACTTGGGGAGTGGAGTAGGGCAAGGAAAAAGAGTCCTTGTAGACCGAACGACTATAGACAACTTGTTGTTGTTTGATCATTTCTTTCCTTATTTACTCTTTACATATTGCTTGCATATTTCATTAACATATCTAAGATCAATATCAATTGATCTTTCTATAAGTTTCAAAACAAAGTTTTTAATTGGTAAACTATTCAACCCCCCTTCTAGTTTTCTACAATTGGTATTAGAGCCTCGTTGCTCAAGAATTTCTAAAATAATTTGTATTTTATAAAAACTTGAAATGATCCATGGATTCTGAAAACTTTAAAGAAGTGCAATCTATGCAAAGAACACCACTCTTTGAAACCAATGGATTTATCTATTGGAAAAACCATTTTGAAACATATGTAAAATCAAAAGATATAGATCTTTGGTTTGTTATTGTTAAAGGGGATTTTAGTTCTACAACAAAGGATATTTTTGTTGATGAACAAAAGAAATTAGTTGCTAAAAATAATGAAGCTAAAATGATGCTTTATAATGCTTTACCTAGAAAAGAATATGAAAGAATTTTTATTTGTGAAACCGCCAAAGATATTTGGGAATCTTTGATTGTTACACATCAAGGTAATTCACAAGTCAAGGATAACAAAATTGATCTTCTTGTTCAACAATATGAACAATTTGTTATCCCTGAAGATGAAACCATTGATTGTGGCTTTGCTCGCTTTAATACTATTATTACATCACTTAAAGCACTTGATGAATCTTTTCGTAGTAAGAACTTTGTCAGGAAATTTCTTAGAGCACTGCATCCCAAATGGAGAGCTAAAGTGACCGCTATTGAAGAATCAAAAGATCTCTAAAAAATGTCACTAGACGAGCTAATCGGTAACCTCAAAGTACACGAAATGGTAATGGAGAAAGATTCGGAGATCATCAAAGGAAGAAGGGAGAAGATCAAATCCGTTGCTCTAAAAGCAAAGGCGGAATCAAGTGATGATGACGAATCTTGCTCCGGTAGTGAAGATGAGGAGTATGCCATGGCCGTTAGAGACTTTAAGAAGTTCTTTAGAAGAAGAGGAAAGTTTGTAAGACAACCTCGAGAAGAAAAGAAGCCATTCCGAAAAGATCAGGATGACAAAAAGGGTAAAGGTGAAAGAAAGTGTTTTAGATGTGGTGATGCAAGTCATCTCATAGGAGAATGTCCCAAGCCACCTAAAAGCAAAACTCAACGAGCTTTTGTAAGTGGTGCTTGGAGTGATAGTGAAGACGATGAAGAATCAAGCAAGGAAGAGATCGCTCTAATGGCACATGAGTCAAACGAGGTACTTTCCGACTCTTCTTATTCTTCTATTGATGATGACACTTTGCAAAAACAATATAATCAATTGTGTGAGCTAAGTCTAAAAATCATAACTAAAAATAAATTTTTAAAAACCAAAAAGGAATTTTTGGAAAATGAAGTTTATGAGTTAAAAAAAAAGCAAAACGACTTGAAAAAGGAAAAGCAAATGACGATGGTTGTAAATCATGTCAAGAGCTTAATCTTGAAATAGAAAAACTAAAGCTCACACAAGATGTTCTAATCGAACAAAATTCTAAATTTAAAAGGTTTAACAAAAACATCGCACTTGCCGATGAAATAGTTAAAATACATAAAACACCAGGAGATATGAATGGGCTAGGATTTAATGAGGTATTAATTCCAAAGAGTCAAAACAAAACGGCCGAAAAGGACGAACAAACTGTCAAAACTAGTGCAGTACAGCACGGACCAGACGGACCCAAAATAAGGGTTCCTTCCGTTGAACCAAATGGTGTCGTGGGTACTTCATCAGGATAGAATGTTTGTGATACGGACCGTAATGAATTTGTCAAAGTAACAAAGAAAACCAAGGATAGTGTTAAACTAAAATCAGATGTTACATCAGGAGTAGGACTTGCTAAAAACGAATTTAGATCAAAAACTACTCAACAACGACATAAAACACCTTTTGCCAAACGCCCCTTTCCTAAGAGCAACCACAATGTACAACCCAACTACCAACACAACGGTTGGAATCAAAACTTTCCTAGACCATATCAAACTCCAGATTACATGTCATGGAACTCTTACCCATCGTTTCCATACATGAATCAAATAAATGGTATGTTTAACCCAAACGGACCCATGAGATATTGGGGACCAAATGCTTGAGTTATTTGCTTCTTAGGTATGCTTGAAAGTTGGATTGGAACCTGATGAATGGATACAAGATAGTGGATGCTCACGACACATGACGGGCAACAAAAGTCTCTTCTCATCATACCGAGAGTATGACGAAGGTAATGTCACTTTTGGTAGCAATCTCAAAAGCAAAATCATTGGCAAAGGTACGATCGCTCATAACTCTCTAACTATTGAAAATGTTGCTCATGTAGATAGGTTAGGATTTAATCTACTTAGTATTAGCCAATTATGTGATAAAAAGTATAAAGTACTATTTGATGAAAACGGTAGTAAAATACTAAAAGATGGTATCACCATAGCTAAAGGAGTTAGGAAAAATAACATATACGTCATGAAAATAGATAAAATATCTAATGACAAACTTTGCCTAACAACGTTAGATGATAGCTCATCCCTTTGGCATAGATGCTTAGGTCACGCTAATATGAGACTTATACAAAACCTATCTTCGAATGAGCTAGTTAGGAATTTACCAAAACTAAAATATGACCAACACTTTTGCGACGCTTGCAAAATTGGTAAACAAACCCATAGTAGTCATAAATCTAAAAATATGGTGTCCACATCTAAGTGTCTAGAATTATTGCATATGGACTTGTTTGGTCCATCCGC
Source organism: Chrysanthemum seticuspe (assembly GCA_019973895.1). Classification (NCBI taxonomy): domain Eukaryota; kingdom Viridiplantae; phylum Streptophyta; class Magnoliopsida; order Asterales; family Asteraceae; genus Chrysanthemum; species Chrysanthemum seticuspe. The sequence continues at coordinate 283,507,677 of BPTQ01000009.1, forward strand.
TATAAGAAGCTACGGAGGCAACTTATACACTTTGGTCATAGTAGATGATTACTCAAGATTTACTTGGACGTTGTTTTTGAAAACTAAAAATGAAGCTTTTGATAAATTTGAAATTCTTAGCAAGAAAATTCAAAATCAACTAGGTGTTAAAATTGTGTCGATCCGAACGGATCATGGTCGTGAATTTGACAACGAAACTCAATTTGGAAACTTTTGTGATACAAATGGTATAACACATAACTTTTCGGCTCCACGAACACCTCAATCAAATGAAGTGGTAGAACGTAAAAGTAGAACAATTCAAGAAATGAATAGAACAATGCTTAATGAACAAAACATTCCTCAAAAGTTTTGGTGTTACCCGGTTGACACTTCTACATATATTTTAAATAGAGTCTTAATTCGTCCTTTTCTAAACAAAATACCATATGAGCTTTATAAAGGTAAAAAGCCAACTTTATGATATTTTAGAGTCTTTGGTTGTAAATGCTTTATTCTTAATACTAAAGATTATCTCACCAAGTTTGACCTAAAGTCTTATGAAGGTGTATTTCTTGGTTATTCTCAAACTAGTAAAGCTTACATTGTCCTAAACAAAGAAACAATAATAGTCGAGGAATCTTTGAACATAACATTCGACGAAAGTCCACCTCCCTCTAAGACATCACCTTTGGTAGATGATGACTTAGTTGAAAGTCAAATGATAGAAAGTCAAGAAATAATTAATAATAACAAGGAAGATGAACCATTAAATAAAGAAATTGTAAACATCAAAGAATCTAAAATTCATCCTTTAGACAAGGTCATAGGAAAACTTAATCAAAGAACCTTAAGGTCATAAGCCCAAAATCAAAGTAATTATTTTTGTTTTGTATCCACCATTGAACCGAAAAACATAAATGAAGCAATAAAAGATGAATCATGGTTAATTGCCATGCAAGAAGAGTTAAACCAATTCGTTAGAAATGATGTTTGGAAATTAGTTCCAAAACCTAAAGATCAAACTATAATTGGAACGAAATGGGTTTTTCGAAATAAAATGGATGAAAATGGTGTAGTATCTAGAAACAAAGCTAGGCTTGTTGCACAAGGTTATAATCAACAAGAGGGGATTGATTAGGATGAAACTTACGCACCGGTAGCTAGACTAGAATCTATTAGAATATTACTTGCTTATGCATGTGCTTATGACTGATCTGTGCTGAACCGTCAAGTTTTCTCACGCAAGCTGACCACTTGTGAATGGCCAACTGTAAGAAACTTAAAACAGCTTAAGCACAAATGCAATGAAGATCAGGAGAGAATAGGGTTTCCCCGGGTCGTTATGTCCCAGCGAGCTATGCAATGGATCACCAAACGTATAGTGATCGAGAAATTTGAACAGGAAAAGGGATTGTGATTATGATTATAACTACAGAAAAAGCCAACAAATTACAGAGGCTTAAATGCAAATTAAAGGAAATTTAAAAAGATAAAAAAATATTAAATAAACGCTATCACTATTTGCAAAATGATGTTTTTGGTTTTTGTGTTTTTATAAAACTGAATTAAAAAACTACGCGACGCACACAAGAAAATGTGAAACTTACACAATATTAATCCTAAAAATATGAAAATGATATTTTTACAAACCTAATGATAAAAGAAAATTTTTAGAAAAAGAAAATTATTTTTACAACTATTTAATTAATTATTATTAATTAAAAACTATTTTTAACTATTAAATAATAACCTAAAATACAAGAAAATATTAAATAAAGCTAGAAAAATAAAATTAAGACTTAGAAAAATCTAAAATATCAAAAGAGAATTTTCCAAACTATTTTTGTATTTTTCTGATTATTTTTGGATTTTTTATGAATTAAAAACTATTAAAAACTAATTAAATTGCTTAAAAATATAAATTTAACTAGGAAAAATCTAGAAAAATATTTTTTTGACTTTTTATATTTATCTTAACTTAATAAAAATGAAAAATTATTTTTTTGAAACTTTTCTTAATTTTTTGTATTAAAGGCTAATTAAAAAGTGCTAAAAACTGAATTAAATCAAGAAAAATACTAAACAGTACTGGAAAAATCTGAAAAATTCAAGTTAAGTCTAAAATAATATTAGTAATCTAGGAAAAATGGAAAAACAGATGGTTGTGTACAAGAAATAGCAACTGCTATGATAAGTGCTTATAAATAAGCACTTATTTTAAGCAAATAAGCACCAAAAGGCACCAACTGATAACAGAAGCTAAAATAGGCTACAAGTACCAAAATGCAACAAGTCTCAACTGCTTTAGGCCTCTAAATTGCAACTTGATCAGATTTGGCTTATTTCAATTTCAAGTGCAAAAACAGTTTAAGGTACTAAGTTGCAGCCACAAAATACGCACTCAAATAAGCTAGAAATCAAAAACAAGAACTTGGAACCTACACTAGACCTAGCCAACTACTTTTGAACCAAATTAGAGCCCTGGACAAACTCAAATGAGCTCTGTGCAAGGCTGCACAAAACTGAGGAAACTCAGCATAAGCTGAGTTTTTGTGAACAGGGGAGATCAGACCTAAAAGAGAAGCTGTTGTGGAGCTTTTAAAAAATTTGTAAAATTATACAAAAATGGTAATAATGAAATAGACCAAGAGAAGTTTTTAAAACAACAATTTTCACTTAAATTGGCTTAAAAATGAAGCCAATAAAATTCACCCCAGTTGGGTGAAAACAAGGTTTTCCAAATTTTGACTTTTGTAATAGAAATGAAACTTTGACTTTTTTGGACTTTGATTCAAATTTAAGGACTGATATTGGTTTATTATGATGAAATGAAGTTACAAAAAGCTTTGTCTAAGAATTCCAAACACAAAACAAGACTTTGGTTTTGCAAAATCTTCAACAATTAAGCATTATGACAGATAAAAGGTAATTTTGACTTGAGTGGTTTGCAGGCACAAAATTGTGACAGATATGAGTTAATATGGACTTAACAAACATGAAGTAACAAGTTTTAACCAATGAGCTAGCCTCTAAAACAGATTAAGCAGCACTTCCAAACACACCTTAATGTACTGATTTGCAAATTTAAATGAGTTAACTACTGAACCAGCATATGCTATTGATCAAAATGAGTTTAAATAACCTAAATACTACTTATTAAATAGATAGGAACTAGTTATAACTACAAATGGAGATTATGCAATGAAACCTTAAAAATCACTTACAAGGGTCCTTAGCCACTATGGCTTGAAACTGAACTAATGAACAACTAACCTATTTTATCCAACCATTTGAACTTAGAATCAACCCAAATCCAGACTGCATCTCCCATTATCCATTTCCTTTTCAATTTCTGCCCAGTTTGACTTTAGTTGACCAAAATCCAAAAATGCTTAAAACTTAATTGTGAGCTTATCAAAAGCTGTAATAAGCTTATTTAAGCTTGTTTCAACTTAAAAGTAAGCTACTAAGAGCTTGTGTATAAGACTTTGAATTGGAAATTTTCAACAGTGGACATAAAATGTGAATTGTAAACACAAACTGAAATTGATGCTTGAAATGAGTTTCAATACACTTAAACACTTTAGTTTGATACGAATTAACAAAAGATTACAGGTTTTATACTAAATTAAAAGCTTTAAGATAAAAACGACATTGATGATAAAAATAAACTAAAAGACTCCCTTTCTCTTGCTCTTCTTGCTTTCTTTTATAATCCAAACTCTTTCTCTCACTTCTCTGATTAATTCCCATCATTTTCTCAGCCATTGGATTGATAAGAATGATCTTGGCCATTGAATCCGATTTTGGCGCCAAAACTAGTTTATCCACTGGAAGGTTGAGTGAGGGGGGGGGGGAAGGTGCATTTAATGCATCTTGGATGTTAGTTGAGGTGGGGGGAACAAGGTTGAGTGGAGGTGAGGAGGGGGGATGGGAGTCTGGGTTTTGCAGAAGTTTGGTGAAGGAGATGAAGACTTTGGCGCGCTTGGGTGTTTGACCAGCCATTTGACCAAGGTGTTTAATAATGCAAGGGGTCCAAAATGATATTTGACAGGGGTCCAAAGGGAAAGGCAGGGTCCAATTGGTTTAATGACAAGGGTCTAAGGTATAAAGGGTTTAGTAACAAGGACTTCTTTTGCCATTTTCTGAAAATACAAGGACCATTTCTGCCAATTCATAAAAGTTGCTCCAAGGGCTAAAAGTGACAAGCTCTAAAAGTACAAGGACCAAACTTGATATTTTCCAATTTCCAGGGGCCATTTTTGCCAATTTTCAAACTTGAAGGACCAATTTTGTAATTTCTCATAACTTTTGACATTTTTCACCAAAGGACTAATTTTGACAAGTTATGATTTTAAAAGGACCTTTGGTGATTTTTCTTTTGAAATTATGTGCTCAGGGACTATTTCTGACAATTTTTGAAACTTGGGGGACTGAAACTGCCAATTATGCAAACTTAGCTCATTTTTCATCTGATTTTGAACATTTTGCATCTGAAACATATAAAATGCAATTTTAGAATATTTTCAGTATTTTGATGCATTTCTGAGCATTTTTAAACGTTTTGCAGTTCAGATTTTGACCAAAAATGATGAGTATTTACACACTCATCAATCCCCCACACTAAACTATTGCTAGTCCCTAGCAATCTTTTGAGAAAAACTTAATGGATTTGAATCTCTTTACCAAAAGCCATTACTTCTGGAGTAGCCAAATGTTTTAGTTCAAGTAAGAACCATGGTACACCGATAACCATGTGATTTTGAGCAAACCACCAGCTTCCAACGGATTTGATTTGTCTTTACCAGAAGCCGTTTGCTTCTGGACTAGCCAACTCTTAGATAAATTATCAATATTATCTTTGGTGAGCTGATTACCAATTATGGTTTTTCCACTGCCTTTACCACAAGCCATAAACTTGCGGGCTAGCCAACTCTTCACTTTTTAGGATATGGTGAGCTGAATACCATACAATTTTGGGCAAATTGCAAGCCGTCAACGGATTTGAGATATCTTTACCAAGAGCCGTTTGCTCCTGGATTAGCCAATCCTTTTGTTTATTAGACAAGGCGGACTGATAACCAAATGAGTAAGTGCAAAACACTTACTCAAAAAAAAAATTTTGGCCAAAAACGGGGGAATTAGGCGGTAATATTATATGATAAAATTCGTGAGAATTCCCCCCCACACTTAGAAATGAATATTTCCCTCAATATTCAAAGTACCGGCGGTTATGCCGAAATTGAGAACGTAAAAGGGAAATACTACGGCCATTATTTAGAAAGATTTTTTTTTTTTTTTTTTTTTCTTTTTTTTTTTTTTTTTTTTAATTTTTAGAAAACTTATATACACAACATGTGGGGCAACCCCCCCACACTAGGGTGGTAGAAAGATAGAAAGAAGTCAGAAATATGGGTGAAAACCCATATGGCATGCTACTGTTTTTGATTACCGAGTCGCTAGCTTGACTCGATCCCCGCATTCATTGGTTCATGGGGAAAGTTTGTAAATCCGGGACAACCACAGGGGGAATGTCCTCTCCAAAGTAATGCTTCAACAGATGACCATTCACTTTAAAGTTTGGACCATCGGGTTGAGATAACTCAATGGTTCCATATGGAAAGACTTTAGTGATGGTAAATGGTCCAGACCAGCGGGATTTTAATTTTCCCGAGAAAATCTTCAATCTTGAATTGAAAAGAAGGACTCGATCACCGACGTTGAAAACGCGGTTTTTGATTTTTGAGTCATGAATCTTCTTTGTCTTTTGTTTATAGGTCAAAGAGTTCTCGTATGCATGATCACGGAGTTCACTTAATTCATTCATTTGAACTTTCCGGTGATCACCAGCTGTCTGAATATCAAAGTTGGCATGCTTCAAGGCCCAGTATGCCTTGTGCTCGAGCTCAACCGGTAGATGACATGCCTTCCCGTACACCAGCTTGTATGGAGTGCACCCGATGGGTGTTTTGTAAGCTGTACGGAATGCCCAGAGTGCGTCATCTAACTTATCCGACCAAGAGGCACGGTTTTCGCCAACTGTCCTCTCAAGAATTCTTTTAATCCCCCGGTTAGAAACTTCCACTTGCCCACTTGTTTGTGGGTGGTACGCAGTAGATAGACGGTGAGTTACACCATACTTTTGCATGACTCTTTCAAACTGGTCATTGCAAAAATGCGTACCACGATCACTGATTATGGCTCGTGGAGTTCCAAACCTAGCAAATAGAGATTTTAAGAATTTCACCACAACTCGGGCATCGTTGGTGGGCAAAGCCTTAGCTTCAACCCATTTTGACAAGTAGTCAACGGCCACGAGTATGTATTTGTTACCACGGGAAGAAGGAAATGGCCCCATAAAGTCAATGCCCCAGATGTCAAAAATCTCACACACTTGAATGGCGTTTTGCGGCATTTCATTTCTTTGTGAGATATTCCCGTGACGTTGACAAGCGTCACAGGTTTTGACAAATTCATGGGCATCCTTGTAAATCGTGGGCCAATAGAATCCGGAATCAAACACCTTCTTGGCGGTGTAGTTGGGGCTATGATGTCCCCCAGTAGGTCCAGAATGGCAAGCCTTGAGAATGTCAATAGCTTCCTGACCATACACACATCGCCGGATGACTTGATCCGCACAAATTTTAAACAAGTAGGGGTCGTCCCAGAAGTAATGTTTTACATCTTTAAAGAATTTGTTTTTCTGTTGGGACGACATCCCTTTCACAACAAAGTTACCCGCATGGTAATTTGCAAAGTCAGCAAACCATGGGGTAGAAGAGTCTCTACGAAAAGAAACCACATTGAGTGTTTCGAGAGGAAATGTTTCGTTTATTTCCTTTTTCTCGAACACATTTTGGTGAGGGTTCTCTAATCGGGACAGATGATCAACAGCCAGGTTCTCAGCTCCTTTTTTATCACGTATAATGATATCAAATTCTTGTAGGAGGAGAACCCAACGGAGCAATCTCGGCTTTGCATCTTGTTTTGCAAAGAGATATTTAAGAGCCGAGTGATCCGTATACACCACGCATTTGGTCAAGATAAAGTATGGCCGAAACTTCTCAAATGCATACACCACAGCTAATAATTCTTTTTCTGTAGTGGTGTAATGGGTTTGAGCTTCAGTCATAGTTTTGCTTGCGTAGTGGATCGGCTGAAAATGCTTGGTTTTGCGTTGCCCCAAGACTGCACCGATAGCAAAATCACTTGCATCGCACATGAGCTCAAAGGGTAAATCCCAGTCGGGGGCAACTAGAATGGGTGCTTCCGTAAGCTTTTTCTTTAGTGTTTCAAAAGCTTCGATGCACTCAGGAGAAAAGATAAAAGGAGCATCTTTTTCGAGAAGATGGGTCATAGGCCGAGCGATTTTAGAAAAATCTTGAATGAATCTACGATAAAACCCGGCATGACCTAGAAAACTCCTAATACCTTTGACGGTAGTAGGATGAGGTAATTTAGCAATAACATCAACTTTTGCTCTATCTACCTCAATCCCATTTTTGGAAATTTTATGGCCAAGGACTATGCCTTCTTTGACCATAAAGTGGCTCTTCTCCCAATTTAGACATAGATTGGTGTCTTCACACCGTTTTAACATTTTGTCTAAATGGGAGAGACATGTCTGAAATGAGTCCCCAATGACCGAGAAGTCATCCATAAACACCTCCATTGTTTCCCCGATCATGTCGTGGAAAATTGCCATCATACATCGTTGGAACGTGCCAGGAGCATTGCATAAGCCAAAAGGCATACGTCTATAGGAAAATGTCCCGTATGGGCAGGTGAATGTGGTTTTTTCTTGATCCAGCGGATCAATGGGGATCTGAAAGTAACCCGAGAAACCATCAAGGAAACAATAGTACTCGTTCCCTGCTAATCTCTCAAGCATCTGGTCCATGAAGGGTAGAGGAAAATGGTCTTTACGGGTGGCTTCGTTTAACTTGCGATAGTCAATACACACACGCCATCCCGTAACCAATCGAGTTGGAATTAACTCGTTTTCTTCATTCGTGACAACAGTAAAGCCACCCTTTTTTGGAACGCAATGAATTGGGCTAACCCAAGGACTATCAGAGATCGGGTAAATCAAATCGGCATCAAGAAGTTTGAGAACCTCTTGTTTGATAACCTCATGAATCTTAGGATTCACCCTTCTCTGATGTTGGACTGCTGGTTTGAAGTCATCCTCCATTAAGATTTTGTGAGTATAAAATTCAAGGTTGATACCCTTAATATCGGAGAGTTTCCAAGCAATTGCTTGCTTGTGTGACTTCAAGACCTTTATGAGAGCAGTTTTCTCCTCCTCAGTCAAGTCTTTAGCAATTATGACGGGTAATTTATCATCACCCTCCAAGAATGCATACTCGAGATGAGGAGGTAGGTCCTTAAGTTCAACCTCGGGAAATTCTTCAGTAGATGTTTGTACTGATTTGATTTCCTCAATCGTGATTTCTTTCGGAGGGAGTGAAGGTAATGGATCTTCATTAAGCAATTGCTCAAGATAAAGAATATCTCCCTCCGAATCATAAACACCATCAATTCCAGGCGGAATTGATTCATCAGTAGCAAGGAATTCATCGATCTCTTCCAGAAGGAAGTCACCTCCCTCAAATGGAGTGAGAGAGGGGGAAGAGTCGGCAATGATAGGTTGAGAAGATGTGGTGGAATCCCCACTCACAGAATTATGAAGATAAACAAGAAACTCTTGAGAGTACTCCTCTGAAGCAATATCAATTAAATCGACTCGATTAACTGATTCAGTGTCATAATTTGAGGAGTACCTCGAAGTCTGATCGAGGTTAAAGGTAACAGCTTCATTACCCACACGTAAAGTGATTTCTTGCTCAAATACATCAATAAGAGCACGGCCAGTTCTCAGGAATCCCCGCCCAACAATGAGGGGAACCCGATGATCGGCATCGAAATCAACAACCACAAAGTCAGCTAGAAAATGGAACTTTCCTACTTTCACGAATACATCCTCGGCGATGCCAAGAGTACGCGATATAGAACGATTTGCAAGCTCAAGAGTCATGCAGGTAGGAATAAGTTCCGGAAGAGAAAGTTTCTTCCACACTGAATACGGCATCAGATTGATGCTTGCACCAAGATCGGCAAGGGCAAAGCATTCAATCATCCCAGGAAAAACACAAGGAAGAAGAAATTTTCCGGGATCTCCCAGCTTCTCGGGAAGCTTCTTTAACAAGACTGCTGAGCAATTCTCATTCAAAGGAGTCTTAGCCATTTCAAACAGCTTTTCCTTGTTGCTCAACATGTGTTTGAGAGTAGATGCAAACTTGGGCATCAACATGATGGCATCCGCGAAGCTTATGTCAAAATGAAGTTCTTGGAAAATTTGAAAGAATTTTTCCATTTGATGACTAGCTTTCTCGCGGAGCTTTTGCTCATGTAAACGTGAGGGGTAAGGAATAGAAGTTTTGGATTTGGGGTTACCAACTGGAGGTTCAAAAACAACTCCAGGTTTGGTATTGGGTTTCGGGACAACCTGAGGATGGACATTGCTGGTACTTCCATTATTAGTAGGAAGTTCCTTGTCCTTTGTCGCCTCAGGTTCACTTTCCACTACCTTCGGGAGAGAAGAAGAAGAGGTAGTAGGAATAGCGGGTCCATCATAAGAAGCACCACTTCTGGTTGTGATCGCCTTTGCATCGCCCCTCGGATTAGCGATCGTGTTGCTAGGTAAAGTACCTGAGCCCGAGGGTCGATCATTTAAAGACTTCTTAATGTCAGAAATCTGGCTGACCAACAACCGATTCATTTCCTCTTGGGATTTCATGAATTGTTTCAACAACTCATCAGATGATGGTCCAGTTGGAACAATGGCTTGAGTTTGCACAGGAAAATTCTGGCATCTATTGTTAGGATTAGGGCCTTAATTTTGAAAATTTCCTTGATTGTTTCCATGAAAATACCCTGGGTTGAAATTTCCCTGACCTGGGTTTCTATTGAAATTTCCTTGATGTTGGAAATTTTGATTTTGATTTGGAAAACCGTTGTTTGGACTGAAATTACCTTGGTTTTGAAAACCTTGGTTTGGTCTATTTTGATTCTGATTACGGTTTTGATTGAAACCAGGAGGTCCAGAGTAGTGGTTAGGACGGTGGTTCGGGTCTATAGGAGCACGATATTGGTTGCCTCCTTGGTTAGAAATCCCGCCCACAGCATTAGCTTCAAAAGGGTTACCATCGGTGGCCATACAGTTATAGTAAGCATGGGGGCCACCACAAGTAACACAGACTTCCACTTTCTTAACTTCAGCAGGAGGTGAAGTTTGTGGAAAAGAGACTTTCTTTTGGTTGGAGAGAACCAAAGCTTGAATGGCTTCCGTGAGTTTGTCAATCTTAGCATCGGTGCTAGATTGACTCACGGGCGATGAAGAAGAAGAAGGACCAACACTGACTTGGGAAACAACCGGCTTGCTTCGTGCAGTGCGGACTTTAGACTTGTTTTCAATGATCGCTAAAGCTTCTTTGACAGTTTTGCTTAGGAAATTTCCTCCCGCGGAGGAATTGAGAGAATCTTGATCAGATTGACTCACTCCATTGTAGAAAGTATCGAGTTGCATCAACTCGGAGAAACCGTGGTGAGGACATTTGCGAAGCAATTCCTTGAAACGATCCCACGATTCACTGAAGGATTCATCAAACTTCTGAGTGAACTTGATGATTTCATTTTTAAGACTCGTGGTTTTGGAAGGTGGATAGAATTCATTCACAAATTTCTTCACCAGATCTTCCCATGTCTCAATAGACTGAGGGGGTTGTTTTTCAAGCCAAATCCGGGCTTGCCCCTCAAGAGAAAATGGGAACAGAAGAAGCTTAACAGCATCAGTAGGGACATTCTTGTATTTGATGGTAGATGCAATCTTGTTAAACCATCGAATATGAGCATGAGGATCATCCCGCTCAAAACCGTAGAATTGATTTGAGGTCACAAGATTCAGTAACCTGGTCTTGAGTTCAAAATTTTCAGCCACAATGGCTGGTACAACAATAGCATCTCTATACCCGTCGATGGGTGCCTGGAGAAGTTCACACATAGGACGTTCTTCCGCCATGATAACGGAAGTAGTGTGAGCAGTCCGGATCTCAGATCCGACTGAAGGAGCAGAAAGTCTACGAACACGCCTTCTTGGAATCTTGACAAGCTCACGAAATGGGCTCACAGATCTAGAAGAGCAAGTGCGCATACACTAGAGTTAACTCTAAGGAACCTCAGAGTTAAGGAGAGAAATGGGAATTATGAAGACGTTTTATAAAAATTGGGGTGAGAAGAATCTTTATGGGTTTTCAGGTTCTGATAAGTAGATATAACAACAAAATCAATTAAAACAAACTCGAGGCAAAACAACAGTGAACTTAACCAATAATCACAAGATGAATGGCTTCTTTGAAAAAGGTACACCAATCACAAGGACACAAAGGCAAGTTTTAAATCTTTAGTTCGGGAACTTATTATGGTCGTACCCCCAGTTAGGTAGTACACTGCCTTGGTTTGCGGTGGTAAGATTTTATGTTGTTATTATTAAAGAAAACGACAAATCTTTTTGTATTTTTATTTTTGATACATATATAGAAACAAAAGGAAAATATTTTTGTGTTTTATACGTTTTTGGATGTTTTTGGGTTTTTGGATTTTTTATAAGAAAATATGGAGATATATAGATGATAGATGATATGAACAAAGAGTGAGTATTCAAACTACTAATCTGCTAAACGGAAGATAATCAGCACAGCTCCCCGGCAGCGGCGCCAAAAATTTGATCTGTGCTGAACCGTCAAGTTTTCTCACGCAAGCTGACCACTTGTGAATGGCCAACTGTAAGAAACTTAAAACAGCTTAAGCACAAATGCAATGAAGATCAGGAGAGAATAGGGTTTCCCCGGGTCGTTATGTCCCAGCGAGCTATGCAATGGATCACCAAACGTATAGTGATCGAGAAATTTGAACAGGAAAATGGATTGTGATTATGATTATAACTACAGAAAAAGCCAACAAATTACAGAGGCTTAAATGCAAATTAAAGGAAATTTAAAAAGATAAAAAAATATTAAATAAACGCTATCACTATTTGCAAAATGATGTTTTTGGTTTTTGTGTTTTTATAAAACTGAATTAAAAAACTACGCGACGCACACAAGAAAATGTGAAACTTACACAATATTAATCCTAAAAATATGAAAATGATATTTTTACAAACCTAATGATAAAAGAAAATTTTTAGAAAAAGAAAATTATTTTTACAACTATTTAATTAATTATTATTAATTAAAAACTATTTTAACTATTAAATAATAACCTAAAATACAAGAAAATATTAAATAAAGCTAGAAAAATAAAATTAAGACTTAGAAAAATCTAAAATATCAAAAGAGAATTTTCCAAACTATTTTTGTATTTTTCTGATTATTTTTGGATTTTTTATGAATTAAAAACTATTAAAAACTAATTAAATTGCTTAAAAATATAAATTTAACTAGGAAAAATCTAGAAAAATATTTTTTTGACTTTTTATATTTATCTTAACTTAAGAAAAATGAAAAATTATTTTTTTGAAACTTTTCTTAATTTTTTGTATTAAAGGCTAATTAAAAAGTGCTAAAAACTGAATTAAATCAAGAAAAATACTAAACAGTACTGGAAAAATCTGAAAATTCAAGTTAAGTCTAAAATAATATTTGGAATCTAGGAAAATTGGAAAAACAGGTGCTTATGTGTAGGAATTTGAAACTGATGTGCAAAGTGCTTATGAAATAAGCACTTGGATAAGCTAAAAGGACAAAACAAGCACCAAACTGATACACAAGCTAAAATATGCTAAAATTACTAAAATGCAACAAGTAATAACAAGCCTTAACCTCTGATAAGCTGATTTGAACAGATATGATGAAGTTGAGCAAATGTGCTAAAACAGATTTGGGTCTGTTTTGCAGCTTGATCACAAGCTTCAAAATAAGCTAAGAATGAAAAACAAAAGTTGGGGCTTAATCTAGACCAGGTTGGCTATTTGTAATCCAAAGCTGAGACCTAGACAACCAGTTTTGAGCTTGTTGCAAGACTGCACAAACTACATGTGCACACTCAGTTAATACTGAGTGTGTACAGGGCAGTTTGGGCCATATTGACAGGCATTTTTGAAGCCTCTAAAAAATTCACAAAATTTTATAAAAATGATGACAAGAAAGTAGACCAAGGGAAGTTTTCAAATACCAAGTTTCACTTTATTTGGTTCAGAACTGAAGCAATGAAAAATCCCTCTCAGTTGGCTCAAAACAGGTATTTCAAGCTTTTGACTTTTGAAGTGAAAATGAAACTTTGACTTTTTTGAACTTTGATTCAATTTTAAGGACTGATAATGATGTATTATGATAAAACAAACTTAATGCAACCAATGTTTATGAGTTTTAAACACAAAACCAGATTTTGAATTGCAAAAATCTCAACAGTTAAACTGTTGAGACAGTTTAAGTTGAATTTTGACTTTGGCTGTTTTGTAGGCACAAACTAAGACAGATAGGAGCTCAAATGAGCTAAACAAACATGAACCCACAAGACTCTACCACTGCATACACCTCTAAGACAGTTTAGACAGCAATGCCAAACACACCTTTATGAACTGTTTTGCAAACAAAATCAACCCCACTGCTAAACTAGCTGAAGCATACAATCAAACTTAGTTAAGCTAGCTTGATTAACACTTAATAAACAGATTTAAACTAGTCTACACTACAAGCACAGATTATGCAATGAACTTAGAAATGACTTACAAATGGGTCCTAGCCACTATGGCTTGAAACTGATCCCATGAACATCTAACCTATCTATATCAACCCAACTGGATTCCAAATCAATCCAAAGAATTCTGAATCAACCCAATTCCATTTTGCTTCAATCCATTTCCATTTTTCCCCGTTTGACTTTCTTTGACCAAATTCCCAAAGTGGCTTAAAACCTAAACTTAAGCTTACAAAAAGCTACAACCAGCTTATATAAGCTTAGAGAAACTGATAAACAAGCTATTTGAAGCTTGGGTTTTAGTTCATATAAAATTGCATATATCAAAGAAATCTTAAAAACATGAAACTTGGATAAACTTCGAATTGATACTGAAAATGAATTAGAAGAGACTTAACAGCTTTAGTTTAGTACAAGGAAGGTTTAAATTACAAATCAGAGCTTAATTAAAACATAAAACTTAAAAACGACATACACTTTTAAAAATAAACTAAGTACTCCCCTCTTTGCCTTTCTCTTCCTTCTTTTTATACTCCAATCTTCTTATCTCTCTCTTCTGAATAGTTCCCACTTGTTTCTCAGCCTTTGGATTAATAAAAGTGATCTTGGCCATTGAATGAAGTTTTGGCGCCAAAAGGAGTGTTTGACAGTTGGGGTTGAGTGAGGTGGGAGGAGATGCATTAAATGCTATTTGGATGTTAGTTGAGGTGGGGGGAACAAGTTTGAGTGGAGGAGAGGAGGGGGGATGGGAAGACTGGCTTTGCAGAAGCAGTTGGTGAAGATGGACTTTTTGGCGCGCTGGATGGTTTTGACCGGATTTGACCAAGGGAGTTAATAATAGAAAGGGGTCCAAAATTCATAATGACAGGGGGTCCAAATTGTTTAATGACAGGGCCAAATGGGGTGTGAAGGGTTTATATTATCAAGGGCCTCATTTGCAAATTCTGAAAATACAAGGACCATATCTGCCAATTCTGAAAAGTTGCTTCAAGGACTAAAAGTGACAATCTCAAAAAGTACAAGGACCAAACTTGCCATTTTCCAATTTCCAGGGGCCATTTTTGCCAAATTTCAAACTTGAAGGACCACTTTTGTAATTTTCTCAAACTTTTTATATTTTTCACCAAAGGACTGATTTTGAAAACTTTTGATTTTAAAAGGACCTTTGGTGATTTTTCTTTTGAAATTAAGTGCTCAGGGACTGTTTCTGACAACTTTTGAAACTTGGGGGACTGAAACTGCCAATTATGCAAACTTAGCTCATTTTTCATCTGATTTTGAACATTTTGCATCTGAAACATATAAAATGCAATTTTGGAATATTTTCAGTATTTTGATGCATTTCTGAGCATTTTTAAACGTTTTGCAGTTCAGATTTAACCAAAAATGATGAGTATTTACACACTCATCAATCCCCACACTAAACTATTGCTAGTCCCTAGCAATCTTTTGAGAAAAACTTAATGGATTTGAATCTCTTTACCAAAAGCCATTACTTCTGGAGTAGCCAAATGTTTTAGTTCAAGTAAGAACCATGGTACACCGATAACCATGTGATTTTGAGCAAACCACCAGCTTTCAACGGATTTGATTTGTCTTTACCAGAAGCCGTTTGCTTCTGGACTAGCCAACTCTTAGATAAATTATCAATATTATCTTTGGTGAGCTGATTACCAATTATGGTTTTTCCACTGCCTTTACCACAAGCCATAAACTTGCGGGCTAGCCAACTCTTCACTTTTTAGGATATGGTGAGCTGAATACCATACAAT